>JAWZYV010004564.1:0-513961 GCA_038373885.1 Cheiracanthium punctorium
TGTTTCTGTAAATTACAGAAAATGTTTCTGTATTAGTAGTGAAACAATTCCTATCATTCACAGAAATGTTTCTGTAAATTACAGAAAATGTTTCTGTATTAGTAGTGAAACATTTTCTATCATCTATTAAAATGTTTCTATCAATGACAGAAAAAGTTTCACTACTAATGTGGAAACGTTTTCTTTAATTTAATGAAACTTTTTATATCACTTTCAGAAATGTTGAATAGTAATTTCTGAAACCTTTACTATCGCTTTCTGAAAATTTTTATGTCACCTATCATAAATGTTTCTCAAACATTTATGATAAATGTGAGAAACAATTACGAAAAAGGTTGCCTTAGAGTTAGCTGAAACGTTTCTGAATTTTTTTTTACAGTGTACCTTTTTTCAGCATTGGGCAGTCTATACAGTTGTTCTTCTATAACAATGTATTTCCGTTCCATTCTCCAGTTTTCAGCAGATGCCAGTACTGTTAAAAATATTTTTGACATCCATTTTACAAATAATCGACAATTTTAACGAGAAATGACGTGATAAATAGGAAAGGATTCTCGTGTAACTATGTCCTCCTTAATTATTTTATTGAAATCAAATTTATTCTTCGTGAATCAAAACAATCAAAATGTCAGATTGGTGTTCTAACTGCGAGGACACCGCACGTAAAAATGTATAACATCATTGGATGAATCTCGTTTTAAACATGAAGAAACAGTATTACATTTAAGTTTTAAGTGATTCTAATGGATGGAATTTGGCTATTTTAGCGATATATTCTATGTTTTAAAGTGATTAAAGATATTTTCAATTGATAGGTCTGACGCAATTTTTTCTGGATTTAATAACCGGAGAATTAAGGCAAACACCACAACTAACCCTGATGATCAAGTTCTAGGGGTAAGTTTGTCTGCGAGTGCTTAAAACTTTATAGCTTGATTGATTTTTTCCATCTAAATGTATTTTAAGGTTACATGTAAAATTTCAGAATGCTTACAGCATTCCCATTGCATTTTTGATTCATTTTCAAAGATAAGCGTAAAACTGCAATACAATTTAAAGTTACAGAGATTTTGCCTTGAGTTGAACGTTTTTGCTGACAGCTTATGAAAATTCACAGCATGTTTTTGCTGCCAGCTTCAAAATCTTATTTCGAGCCCTAGTATACACAGAAAATTGTCTGAATTCCTAACCGTACTTTAACTTGTGAACTGCGACAGTCATTGCCTAAACCTAGTGTCTAGGTGTAGTAGAGCAGTTTCACGTGGCGTTGCATGTAAGTCACAAATCGACTGAGCATCCCCTTTACACATATTCTGTATTACATGTCTGTGGTATTCTAGAAAAAAAGTCTCATAAATATTAAGTGAAGCAATCTTTAATCACTTCTAAATATAATATGGCACTTAAAAACCAAATTCAATTTATTACAATAATTATAAATCGAGTCCCTTGATTCCCACTCGTGAATCGTCTCAAAATTACCCCATTCTAAAGAGGACTGAGTAAGATGAACGTATATTAGTCTATTTTAAACTTGTTAGTGAAGTGAGTGCTTGTTCGAAAGAAAATTTGAAAGCGCAGCACGCTCGACCACTACAGATGCATTTGTCTCCATGTCTATTGAGCGGCCCACATCTTAAGGGAAAGAAAGGCAAAAATGTCTTGAGACTTAGAAAATATGAGAACGAATAGATCAATTATTTGTATTTTTCAAAATATACGTAGTCTTTTAGTTACTATATATGCTCTATTATCATTATTCTTTCGGAAATAATAGAATTCAAAGTTTTCTTCACAAATTTTGCAACATTCTTATCATTCAACTTTCAGTTTTAATAGAAACCTTATAGAAATCAAATTCGAAATAGCAATCCAGATCTCCGCTCATTATAATTCCTGTAACAACGGAAACGCTTCCGAATACTTGAAGTTTTAATAATAGGATATCTAAACTATCGAACTCTCGAATTCCATGTTCACCACGTTCTTTCGACCGAGCAAAGTCGATAAGTTCGGCGCTGTTCAATTAATTAAAATGAACTGCTTTTCTACCCAAACAGCAGGGAGTTCTGGAGTGCCCTCAGAATTATGGGCACAATATATCACCAGCACCACATCTGCTAAAATAATAACCATTCCGCAAAAACCTTTTCAAAGAGTATTTATATTTTGTATCTTTTGATCAATAATTAGTTCTTTGAAATTTATAAGTGTATTGGGGTTCTGTAACTAATGTTTGTATGAAATGGAACGATCTCAAAATTCAAAGTTGATCCTTTTTTCCCAGAATATTTCAAGTGAACTACAATTGTTTTGTTTCAAAACTCAGCTCTTTTCGGAAACTAGCAGTTAATATTTTTTTATAGACATAAACACAATTTTCAGATAAAATATGTGGATCTGAATGAACACACAACGTATTATAAAACTAGATATAATTATAGAAAGCAGTTGCAAGCAGGGGCTTAGCCAGAAATTTTTCATTGGGGGGGAGGGTTACGACTACTGCAAATCACATATATGCATACATGTGTGTGATAAAGGAGTGAAGAATATACATTTTGTATGGCAAAAAATTCCTCATGGGGGGGTTATGACCCCCCTAACCCCCCCTTTGGCTACGCCCTTGGTTGCAAGTTATGAAAAAACTGAACACACAGGACGATCAAAACAATATAAATATTAATGTGTTAGTGACTTTTAAAATCCAAGCCAAAAGACAGAGTCAATCATAAAGTAAAAAGAAAACTTTTGTTTTACTCCATTTTTTTGAATTTTTGTTTTAATTCTATAGAGCGATTTAGGTTTTGAGATACGTATTGAAACAGAGCACAAGTTCTGAGAGTTCAATAGCAATTCTATTTCTACGCATAATATTTGAAATCACACACATTATGTACAGAAATCCCGCTCCCCACCCCCTTTCCCTCCAAAAAAGGAAGTAATTGTTTTGCGAATTGTCTGAGTTACAAAGCACTGAAAAATGACTTCGCTGATGTTAAGAAAAATTCCAAACGTTACTCTTGAAATTTTGATTGTATTTCATTATACTTTATTTGAAAATATTATTTTATAAATGTATTTATTAATTTATAAATTATTTGTTCTAATTAAATTTGCATACTTTTGTTTTTGTAATGTTTGAAAATAAATTTTGATTCTACTTGAAAGTATCAACTTATATGATAAAATGTATTCTTTCTTCACTTTGAAGTATTCATATTTCTACTGGTTGAAACAGATATTTATACTTCCCGCATTTGGAAAATCTTTCAATATAAATTTAAACTAAAATATTACTTTCATATATTTATTACTAGAGGCTCATGGGAAGTTCTTCTATGACTGATCAAAACACGTTTTGCTGATGTAAAAACCAAAGTTTGTTTTTAGCATCAAAAAGTTAAATTTCAAGGACATTTTATAGTTCTTCCATAACTGTAAGCATTAAATTTTGTATCGAACTAATAACCACAAGTTTAAAAGTATATTTTCAGCTACATTTATGTATATTTGAAAATGGTTAACTCTTAACATAATAAGATATGGAAGCCATTTTGTAAAACACTTGCTTATAGTGTACCATGGAGGTAGCTAATGTTGTGTACCTTGGAGGTACCACCAAGGTAAACTTCCAAAATTTATTAATAATTATGAGTAAAAGTTGTTAGAAAGTATTTCTTTACTTTAATAACCAAAGTGCTGATCAAATAAGCCTTAATCTAAATGTAGGACTATTAAATTCCTGAAGTTGTAAACCTAAATATAAATTCAAAAGCAAAGTTATTTGAGCTTAGTATTAGGCAGTAAATAAATATTTTAATGAATATATTAATAATTATTTATATATTATTGTTTCATGAATAATATTGTTTTACAATTTTTAACACTTTGCATTTGAAAAATTATCATTTGGCATTTAGATCACCTGAACGTGGACTAGAACTAAATGGGTTACACATAAAAGAGAAGACATTAAACAGTGGTTATTTTTATTTTACTAAACTTTATTTTATGCCTAAACTATTCCAACTTTATTATTTTAGTTATATGAACTATTTTATGTTTTAAAAACTGTAAATTTAAAACTAATTAGACTAATATTAGCCCATAGTAGGCCTATGCAAAGTCAGATTACTGTAAACAAATAATAAACCAACTTTTCTTCATGCTGTGCAGTACTCCATCTGTTATAAATAAATACCTCCAAGGAACACCACTGGTGGTGTACCTTGTCTGTATTGTAAGCTTTTTTATGTTTTAAAAACTGTAAATTTAAAACTAATTAGACTAATATTAGCCCATAGTAGGCCTATGCAAAGTCAGATTACTGTAAACAAATAATAAACCAACTTTTCTTCATGCTGTGCAGTACTCCATCTGTTATAAATAAATACCTCCAAGGAACACCACTGGTGGTGTACCTTGTCTGTATTGTAAGCTATTTTTAAATAATTAAAAATGTATGCAGAAATCTTTTTTGGACAATTTATAAAAATATTTGTAACTCCTGATATCTTTAAATTTATGGAAAAAAATCTTTTACTCATATTTTCCAAACACTTTTTTTTGGTTTTTTGTAAAAAATCAAATTTTGAAAATCTCTCCAAGGTACACCACCTTCCCCTACGTCTAAGCAACATATTTATGTGACAGTTAGAACTCAAACCATTGCATAGGTTACTTTCTTACCTATTCATCGCGCACGATAGCTCAATTAAAAATCTACACTAATATGAACATTTATTATATTATTAACACAACATTCATCGTACAAAAATCCCCATAAATTATAAATTTTTGGTCAATGAAACTATTCTATTAAAATTCCACTTTCTTTTGAGTATAAAACTTTTCATTTATTCATATTTCCTGTCCAAACCTCTCTGAAAATAAAAAGTAGGAGCTCTGAAAAAATCCACAAAAAAATTACTCATTATGATCTTTTCTTTTACTATAATAATATTTTACTTTTCAGATTAATAGTATTCATGTGGATATAATAAGACATGAACGAAAAGATAATAAAATAATCACAGAGTTCTTACGTAAACTGGTAGCCTTGTCTTAATTCTCGGTGGTGTAAATAATCAATTTTTAGTACTTACATATGTGAAGAAGCATATTATTTTTGCAATAAACTTTTAAATCAACACTTATTCATTTTAGTCTGGTTGCTGATAGATAGCAGTTGACCAAATTTTATTGAATTTCATAAATACATTTCGAGAATAGTCTAAGGGAATTTAGAAAATAACATTACAAATGACCTCTTGGAAAAAGGTGTAGTAAAACGCACCTTACACTGTAGAAACTTAAAAGTGTGGTTTAAAACTATTTACTGTTTATTACAGCAGCTCGTCATATTTTGTTTAAAAAAATATGTGACATACCTTTAATTTTGTATAATAATTTACTCCATAATTCATATAAAAACAAGTCATTATGTAACGAAAAACAGTAAAACGTGCATATTTAATGATCTCGCCAAAATTCTTCTACTTGATATAAATGCACAGTAGGCTCATTAAGTTTAAAAGTAGATTTAAACTTGATGCTTTTCCCTTCGCTGCATATGCTTAAGTTATTAATCACTCTTTGACAACTTAGCCAGCGATGGAAGGGAAAAAAAGTTTTTTGAAAGTACTTAGCATGTCATTAGCAAATTTGTGCAAAATAAAAATTCATACTAGTATTCATATAGCTTAAAATTACCTTCTTTTATTTTTCTCTTTTCGTTTAATTTTAGCCATTGCAAAAATCGAAACTAGCATAAATTTGTTTTAAAAAAATGTAAATGAAATTGACGTTTTAAGCACCTTGGCTTCAGATATAATCTTTTAAATAAATCTTAGCAGTTATATTGGTTTATACTTTTTTTCTAGTATTTTGACGATACACTTTTATAGTTTAGTTATGACGCATATCTGTGAGCTAGTGGGATGTTTATCGAAAATAATAGAACCCCGACTTATTTTCATTACAACCAGGGAGTTGCAAGCAAATTAAAAAAAAAAAACAGTGTCTGGTAAAAATTTACCTTTTGTTCCGAAATAAGTAAAAATATTAATAAATGTATATATCAATCTATCTATATACATGTATACAAAAAAATGAAAACATTAAATGATTCATGAACATTTTCTAAAATAAAATGTAGTTACAGGTCATTGATATAATATATATATATATATATATATATATATATATATATATATATATTACTTAGAAAACAAAAATGAAAAACCCCCCATGCCAGTCATTGTTAATATGGGGGCATGGGGGTTTTTCATTTTTTTTTCTAAGTAATATTAAACACATGTTTTCTTTTATGCAGCTTCTTTAAGCGTTATGTAACATGTGAAACAACTCTATTTTTGTTTATTTTTAAATAAAGTTGAACGATATATATATATTTATCTTCAAAAGTAGCACTAATATATTTTAACAATGGTTGACCATTGTCATTGATCATACTTTAAGAAAATAGTTCTAAATATGCA
This sequence comes from Cheiracanthium punctorium, assembly GCA_038373885.1. NCBI lineage: Eukaryota > Metazoa > Arthropoda > Arachnida > Araneae > Cheiracanthiidae > Cheiracanthium > Cheiracanthium punctorium. The sequence continues at coordinate 6,504 of JAWZYV010004564.1, forward strand.
TTATTATACTAAAGAGCTTGTGAAAATATTGCAATCACTTGTTTTCTAAAGAGCTTGTGAAAATATTGCAATCATTGTCTTCTTAAAGTTCAAAAATTATTCACATTTATCTTTTAATACAGATATAAATACTGGATGAGTCACAATTCCCTTCTGGGTGTGGAAAGATTATAAAAAAAGTTATATTACCAATACATCAACAAAGTTGACTTTATTGGATAAGAAATGTTACAAGTTTTGTTTCATAAATGTTCAATATGTAAACCTTTCGTGATGCGGTAGATATGAAGTCTAAAATCAAATTCTTCCCATCCCACACTCGCTTTAACATGTCCCGATAAATGATAGCAAATGTGGTTGTGATCCTTTGGCATGAATCGTGTAAATCACGTGGCATAGGGGACACGAACAGACGATCTTTTATGGAACTCCACAAAAAAAATCGCGTGGTGTTAGGCCCGGAGAGCGAGGTGGCCACGGAAGAAGGCGATTGTCGTCGTCAGAATCGCAACCAATCCAACGACGAGGAAGCTCATTATTTGTGAAACGAAACTGGTAGTGTTTCATTCTCCAGTAAAGTCAATTTTGTTGCTGTATTGGTAATATATTACTTTTTATAAGCCTTCCACACCCGGCAGGGAATTTTGACACACCCTGTTTATAAATATGTGTACATATATAAATATGTATGTTTATAAATATGTATGTGAAGCTCATTATTTGTCAAACAAAACTTGTAATGTTTCTTTCTCCAGTAAAGTAAACTATATTGCTGTATTGGTAATATTTTGTGTTTTGTTTGTCTTTCAATAATATTGGAAGGCATACAAAAAGTAAAGTATTTGAATGGACTATGGAAAGTTCTATTACAGCTAACAAGCAATGATAATAATCAAAAATTCACATTATTCGTTATTAAATAGGGAAGGAAATTGCGACACACCCTGTACAGTCGAGAGATACACTAAAAGATTTTTTTGGGGTCCTTGCCCGAAGCCAGCCTCAGATGTTCTCACTTTTAATAAAAAAAGTAAAAACGCAATTTTTAAAAGTGGAAGCTTTTTAATGTACAGTCCTAAAAGGCATAAAATAAAATGTTATTCTTGCAAAGAAATGCTAAATGAATGGGAATTTCAAAAAACGTTTGAGAAAATTATAAATAGTACTTTACTTTTGCAGGTAATGAAAATTTTCAATTGTTGAAAATATTTTAAAAAGCATTCGAGACGTTTGCAATACAAATAATTATGACTAAATCGATGCTTTACAAGCAAATACAGCTCAAGTGGAATATTTGTCTCGAATGCTTTTAAAAATATTTTGAACATTTAAAAATTTTCATCTCTTGCGAAAGGAAATTTCTTTTTTTTTTTTTTTTAGTTTTCTTAGTTTTTGAACTTCCATCCATATATAGCATACCTTCGTAAGAATAATTTTTTATTCTGTGCCTTACTATAAGGGGTCCACAATAAAAAGCTTCTACTTTTAAAAATTGTATTTTTATTCAATTCTTGTTTTTGTTGCTTTTTAGTTACAAATAAAACATAAGTTTTATTTATAATTAAAAATGAGTTATTTTATGAAAGTTTCTTTTAATTATCGTAAAACTTGACCATTGCACCATGAAACTCCTCTTTTTCCGACGGAAACGATCCCAAGTCTCCTTGGCGAGAACACCATGGAACTCCTCTTTTTCCGACGGGAATCGATCCCAGGTCTCCTGGGCGAGAACACCATGGAACTCCTCTTTTTCCGACGGGAATCGATCCCAGGTCTCCTGGCGAGAGCCGGGCAACCTAACATCTAGACCAAAACTGGGATTTAAGACGCTTGTACTTCTAACTTGTATAACGTGGAGTCGCCTTGTTTCTAAGCATGACACGATGAAGGAAAGACAAATATAATCTCATTACAGAACTTCTAAAAATTTGAGTATAGATTTTTTGTAACTCATTCGGGAGATATTATTTTAAATGCCAGAAAACCAAAAGAATACCGGAAAAATATTTTTGAGTAATCAAGTCATGATGCAAATTAAATTAAAAAAAATTAAGATATAGAATCATTGAAGATAAGTATATTTGAATGGACTGTGAAAAGTTCTATCACAGATAAGAAGCAATAAGAATCACAAACACACATTATGTATTATTAAACGGGATGCTACCAATTTTACCTATTGAAAATATATACATGGAGAGAAAATGAATATTTGATATCAATGACATAAACCGATCAGATGTTTGAAGAAAGACATACACTTTCATATAAAGACAGAGCCATATTGGTTTAGTCACTGGAAATGGTAGACGGAAGGTACCTGGTTCAAAATCAGGGCGCCGACCAAAATGTTCGGAGTTTTCGATGGTTTTCTACGAGACTTAGAGTAAATACGGGTTAAGACCCCTTAGAAAGATCCCCAATGGAGGGCACTCGCTTTGTGTTGTCCTTCTCACGTGGATTTATAAGTGGGTTTCGGGTCAAGCACACAAATTCGAAATACACAAAACAAAACGCAGCCATATAATCAAAGTTCAGTCGAAACGCTGTAGATTTTTAATTTAAAATTACAATGACAGCATAGCTGAAGCATTTGTGGCTAACGGGTGATGAGTTTCAAAAGTTAGCAAAATTCCCTTAAATAAGCAAATCTTTCTTTTACATCTTATTTTATTTTATTTTTAACGCATAAATTTGTTCGCCGCCAAAAATGTTGCTGCAGACATGCAAATGATATTATGACTTGAAACTGACGCACGCATTACGCATTGCATACCTGAACTATGCAAATGATATTGTAAGCAAAGAAAGAGCATTTCAGAGTTCTTTTTTAATTAGGACTAACGTTTTTCTATAGGTATCATAATATAAAGTTTCCTGCATGCATGTCAAACTGATCGAAACAACATTACTTCTATATAGTTTAAACGAAGCAAAATTTATTTAATTAATTAATTAATTAATTTTTTGGCAATGGTATTGAACATCTTCCTCAAACCCGTGAACATATCGTGACAATATCATCAATAGTGTACAATAATGATTCGGGTTGTTGCGATGCTGGAATGTCTTACACCACTTCCTCAAACACAAGGAAACTAATAAAAATTCCAATAACCATACTATTCTGAAGAGCTTGAATGCTGTTTTTCTCTATCTATCTCTCTATTAATATACAGGGTGTCAAAAAAAGTGTTAAGACACTTTAATGCTTTATCTATTAGAGATAAATGTGAAATGAAAATCGAAAAAAAAATTCAAAATAAGGCAAGAAAAAGGATTATGTTAAAAACATTCCCGTCATAAATTTTCAGAAAGTTACACTTTATTAGCGAGCATACTATCCCCCCCCCCAAAAAAAAATACCTAATTAATAAAATGTGCCGCATGCAATAACGACGTAATGTTCAAAATTTGAGTATATTTAAAAAAAAAATCAGAGAAATAAGGATGAATACATGCTGACTTAAACAACTTTTCAATGGCTCTCGAAGAGAAAAAATCTCAGGTCTTGTGCAGAAATTACGAAAGAAAATATGTTTTTCAATACTCTTGAATTAAGGGTTCATTTTCAAATTCATATGGAGCCCCTTATCTTTTGTTTTGTTGAAAGATATCTCTGAGATGTTTTATGATGAAAAGCTGAAATTTTGTACACCGCCAAATTAGTGTATGGAGCACATTTTATTAAATGTCGATTTTTTTCGTACGAAGTTGTATAAAAATTTAAAAAGTGTAACATTTAAAAAATTAAGAAGCTGATTTTTTGTGAACGTATTTGAACATTTCTTTCAATGTACCTTGTCCACCTATCTCTAATCGATAAAGAATTAAAACGTGTTATCACTTTTTTGGAACACCCTGTATGTATATATTCACTTTTCTTTTAAACAAAAGAATAATTTTAAACTGTTTAAAACTACCACGCCACTTGTGTATACAGGATGTCTTAGAAACACTGACCCACGCATTTATTTCTTAAACGTTTATCTTTGAAAAATACAATAAATAGAAAGTTACGCAAAAAAGTACAGAATTTTATGATATCGATTAAAATTTTTCCGAGATTAAATATTAATAAATACATCACACAGCACCGGTGCAAAAAGTTCCCGGTTAGTAAGATACGTTCCGAACTTTAATTAGGAGAAGCACAAAATTTCAGGCTTTCATCCTAAAAAGGCTCAGAGATGTGAAAATAACTATATGGTGACTCAAACCGCTTTTCAGTGACTTTTGAAAAAAAAAAACGGATTGAAGCTCGCATTTAAGCTTTGTAATTTATTGTATAAGCCTATGACGAATATTGAAAGAATAAAGGCTTAGGTCATTATTTTTGGAACATCTTGTATATATATATAGTAACTCATTGAACTATTTGGCTCACTTGTATGCGTTAATTAGAAAATATAATGTGCAAAAGCAAATTATTAATACGTCATTTAAACTCTACTTATCACATTGTCTATTTACACAAATTACAGCATGCTACATGAAGAAAATCACTTTCATAAATGGGTCAGCAATTTCTTATAATATTCAAACAGATTAATTCCAATTCCTCTGCCATTTATTCTGCCGATATTTTAATAATATTTAATGCTTGACAAAAGCATGAATATTGAGAGTTAATGTCGTTACTAACTGCTTAATACATTTTATACAAATATGAGAGTCAATTTAATGATGCGTATCCTGCTTTCTAAACGAAACCAGAGTGTGTAATTTAATATTCTAAAAATAAATTTTGCAGCCCGTTATTTCCTGGTAATTTTTAATTGACTTTGACTACGATATCTGGCGAATCTCAATTAATGTGTCATCCATTGAAATTTGGCTCCAAATTAATTTAAGGTTTTGACGATAATATCATTACAAACTTTTCCTGGACGTTATTCAAAATTCGACTTCATTTAAGTTTTAGGAACTAATTGAAATTTAAGTTAGTTTATATGTAATGAAGGAAAGTGCTTTAGGATATGATTTTTAAAAATCTAATGGGTATATACGAATGTCCCTGAAATACTAACCTAAGACCTTATTCTTAAAATATTGATTCTAGACATATACAATAAATTACAAAGATACGTGAAAAACGTACAGAATTTTATGCTAAAGATTAAAATTTTCAAGGCATTAAACCTAAATTCAGCAAAATTTAAACTTTTATACGACTTCCGTACAAAAAAGTTCTCAATTGCTGAATGTGTCCAATATCACAAAGACATCATATACAAAACATGTGCATTTTTAAAAGTATCGGAGATATGAAAATAAATATAGTATATGCATATATATATACGCATAGAAAAGTTTTTCTGAATTTTTAAAGTTGCCAACGGGAGAACAACCAATAACAAAACATAAAATCAGTAGAAAATTCTCGGTAAGCTCTTGCCCTACTATACGTGTTGTCATGGGCGCCGACAGAATATTTTCCAGGGGGGGGGGCAAAGACTACTTCAACGTATAGTTACCATGTTAGAAAGAGAAAAAAAGCAAGGGAAAACACTACATACAAAAATCCAGGGCGGGGCATTGTCCCCCCCTTACCCTATGCTGCCGGCGCCCATGTGTGTTGTCATGCCAATATCATGTAAATATAAGATACTTTTTTCAAAATATTGTTATGAGGCATCACAAAAAGCAGTATCTAATTAAAACTAAACTAGATAGTAATTGTCGAAATTCGACGGTAAACAGCTTGATGGTTCTACAGAAAAGTGCGCATACTCTCAGAAAAAATCGTCTTTATACACCAATTTATCCTTCATTTTACAATGAATAATTCTGGTACTCTATGGAATTTTCGTGAATTTTTCTTTCCGAAATCTGTGGAAAAGAAAAAAAAAAAATTCGTTGAATCCGAAGAAATTCAATTGACAAACGAATGGGATACTCGTGAACTAACGGAAATATTCCGGCAGTAAAACGCTTATTCCCGTGAATCGAAGAAATAATTTTTGAGAGTGCAGAAGCTCATTAAAATTCTAGATTATTTTACAAAATACCAGTTAGCAATAAGTAAGTTGTGTTATAACTTATCCCCTCTTTTTATAGTGCACTTACAATTAATATAATTTAAAGTAAAGCAATTCAAACAGTTTTAAGAATTGACAAGTTTTACCGCAGTTCAATTTGTTTCGAATTTCTCAAAGAATGTCTTTATGAATGAAATGCCATTTTTATTTTGTACCATTTCTTGAAATATTATAATAAAAAAAGAAGAATACTAATGATTTGCGGTTGTATATAAAAGTAAAAAAAAACGCCTACAGCACGTGGCGTTTCCGGGTATTCTCCTCAAAAAGTTGATCAATGTTCTTCAATTTTGAGGATTGATCAAATTTGTGTACAGCATGGAACCGAGAATTGCTCTTACTGAGACATGTCGATTTCGGTGTAAATTTTGCATGTTGATCTTTAATAATGTAAGATGATTCACTTAAGGCTCTTCCTTTTGGAAACCATGGAACTTTAAAACACCTTTTAAAAAATGTAATTGCTTTAGAGTCTGGAAAAAAATTTAGAATGTCTCTATAGGAGCTGTACTGTGAATTGTTACAAACAAGGAACCTAAAGGAGTTACGAAACACTCAGGAAATAAACGCTAAACAAACATAATTTCGTAATATTTCCCTAAACAGGCAATTCCTTGATCCATTTTTAATGTTGATTTTTGTGCTTATGTTTTTTTTTTCTGAAGCTTGCATGAAATACACAGCTTTACGGTTAACATTAGTCTATAGTGCATTCGGTGAAGAATCATTATTATTTATTTTTGTGGTTAACACCATTTGTTTGTTTTAAAGCTGTTCAAAAGTCTTGTGAAGACGATCGCTGTTCAAGTGGAAACTCTTAAATCACAACATTGGGCGTGCCCGTGCATGTTTTATGAGAATGCTTCAAAATGTCACCCAAAAGCATCCTTTTTACACAAGAGAAATGTTTTTCACTTCTAAATTACCAATTTCAATCCCTTTTTCCTGCACTGAACTACTATTACGGAACACGGCTTCAATTATTGAACGCCATGAATCTATTATGAATTGGTGGTAATGGGATCAAGCGTCTGCAATCCGAATAAACACACATCCTCAGCACATCCCAGGTGTCCACTAAAACCCAGAAACGAGGTTAGAGCTGTTTAAATTGAAATATATAACGCCGATGCATGTTTGTATTAATCTGATTTCTGTGAATTGCATGCCAGTTGATTTAATCATTCAAATCTCAGCGGAAATCACAGCTCGACGAATGAATAATCTAATGCGAGCTATTAATTACCAGGTTATTCAATTACAATCTATATAAGTAAAACAGACTGTATGTTAGTCCGTTTGTCTGTGTCTCGCCTAGCTCCTAGACAGGTGATCCTAGACCTACCAAATTTTGTATGGAAATTCTCCAGGACGGATCCCGACATACCTCGAAGCGAATTTTTCGAAATTCGAATTATTTTAGGAGATATCGATAAAAAACATATCGCAAAAGGCTAATTTTTTCTCTTCGCCATTTCGCAGTTGTAACCCCGCAGTGGAAAAAGTGAGAATTTAGGTATATCTAGGTTGCCATATTGGGCAAGTTTATTAAATGATTCAGACTCTTGAAGTAAAAATAAAAGAATAACGATATTTTTAGATTATTTGTAAAGCTATTTTTAATTAAAATATCGTGTGCATGTGAAATCAGAGCAGGAATGAAATGTTCTAAAATCAAAAATAGGATTTGGAAATTTTCAGAGACTAAAATGTGCAACTTTTTAATTTGTTGAAATATAAAATGGTTGATATGCGATTTTGAGAAGATGATTCTAGCGCTTGGAGCAATTTAATGAGAGCGTATTTTTAAAAACAAGGTTTTATTGAAATACGGCGTTGAATTTCAATTTTCGGTGTAGAAATAATGCAGTTATTAAGACGATTTAAGGCGGTCTAAAAGCAGAATTTTCACTAAATTAAGTCAATTGATTTAAGTTGGTTGAATTCCGCCAAATCGTAGACCTACCAAATTTTGTATGGCCATTTGCCAGGACGGATCCCTTTGAAATTCGAATTAGAACATCAGTTGTTTATTGCCTTATATTTGAAGCCAAAATGCGCCAAATACTGCTGTTATTGTATGACTAGAAGTCAAAGTCAGTTGTGAAGCAATTACAACGAGCGCTCTTCTGAAAAGTGAAAAAAGTTTCTCATTCCAAAGATTTCGTTTTGTGTACATAGATATTCTTATGTCCACTCAGCTCATTTCTTTACTTGGCTCGATTTCCGCTTATAAATACTTGATTTTTTTGTGAAAAGAAAAATTAAACTGCGTAATATAGAAAACCAATTTTAAAGCCTCTATAAATAGCGCAGTCTAATCTCTTTTCTTTTTGTAAAGGGTTACAAGATAGGGTGACGTAATTTAAAATTTTAAAAAAATGTCCGTTTTATGTGGTGTCTGAGGTATTTATCTCTAAAACGTGAACTTAAAAAACAGCATGATGTGTAAATAAGACATTTTGAAAGTGAGAAGTTCCCTGCAAACGGCAAACTTTTCACTTTTTGGATAGCGAATGACGCTAACATAGTTTTTTTTGTGTGTCATTATATTGCAATGATCTCCTGTTAGTACATATGATTCTCTATGTTAGTACATATGCAAACTTTAAATCAAGAGTCAAATATTTTTGCTTTTCTAGATTCCACATCTCTGGAATTAATTCGAATTACACAAGTGAGGATAATTTCCGTTTCCTACCGTGCGAAGAACGGGCACGCAGCTAGTAGTTTAATAAGTAGTAATATATTTTTAATACACTTCAAATTCACTCGCAAGCAATTTACATTTCTGAATCTTTGCTAAAATAGTCTAATAGGGTAATAAAATTTGATTTAAATACTTAATTTATATTTCCTTTGCCTTACCTGAAATATCCATTGTTTTACTGATGTTGAATATACTGAAAAGTAAAGAGATCTGGTACATGCAAAATCTGACGCGGCTGCAATTTTCTCCATGTTCAAACGAAACCTCTGGGGGTTGCCAATCCAGGTGCCAGGTCTATCATCTGAAATTGGTTTAGAAGTAGGGAGCCATCAATACGGGGCAACGTTGCCCTGAATACTAGGCTCCCCATAATGAAATGTCCAATATCATCTACTATCGGTGCGGTCAAGCCTCGAGCAAGCCGCTGACACGGCCATTAGAAAGAAGAAATGAAGATGGGAATGTTATTTCTCAAACTGCAAATTAATTTAAGGAGGATATACACTCTATAACAAAAAAAAATCGACGCACCAAGCAACAATCATCCGATTGCTTTGAAATTTCGTATGCATGAATGTTTTGAACAGATATGCAAATGATTCAAATTTGTGTCCAATGAATGAATATTTTGATGTCTAGCGCATCGGAACTGCGCATCCAGCAGACGTATATAAGGAGCAGTTCTTCAACGGTTGTTAAAACTTTCGGTTTGATTGCAATCCAGATGACCTTTAAACAACTTAAAAAATGCCTCACTGCAGGATTCGGTCTCATTACGAGCAACTGTCAGAGTTTGACAGAGGTCGTATCATTGGATTGAAAGAGGCCGGTTGGACTAATCGGAGAATCGCTCGTCATTTGATGCTCGTCATTTGAATCGCTCGTCATTTTGTCATCAAGCGATGCGACGATTCGAAGATGCTGGCAAGGATGGGTGGAAAATGGCAGAGTGCAGCGTCAGGATGGTAGCGGTCGACCTAGGGCTACAACAGATCGTGAGGACAGAGTGATGGTCCGATCAGCTGTCACAGCGCCTTCTTCATCTCTATCAACCATCAGACGTTCAACCCAAACACCAGTGTCCATCATGACCATTCACAGATAGTTGAGAGAGCGAAATCTATGCTCGCGCCGACCGTTACGCCACCTGCCATTCACGCCTGCACACTGCCGAGCCAGATTACAGTAGTGCAGGGCTCTATCAGGTTGGAATGATGCCGACTGGGGACTTATAGTCTTTAGCGACGATTCCCGCTTCCAACTGTGTCCTGACGATCATCGAAGACGTGTTTGGAGACGCACAGGGCAGAGGGGGGATCCTGCTTTCACTATTGCATTCCACACCGGCCCTCAACAAGGCATTATGGTCTGGGGTGCCATTTACTTTGACAGCCGGACCCCTTTGGTCGTCATTAGAGGTACACTTACTGCACAGCGGTACGTGGATGACATTCTAAGACCTGTTTTGCTACCATTCCTTTTGCAGTGCCTTGGGCTGGTTTTTCAGCAGGACAATGCCAGACCACATACGGCTCGTGGTACTCTAAACTGTCTGTAAGCTTGTCAAACTCTTCCTTGGCCTGCCAGATCGCCAGATCTCTCTCCCATCGAGCATGTCTGGGATATGATGGGGAGGCGATTGCATCTGGCATGTACTATTGATGACCTCGTTCAACAATTGGAGCGAATTTGGCAGGAAATACTGCAGGAGACCATCCGGGAGCTTTATCGGTCTATGCCACGCCGTGTGGCAGCTTGTATCCAGGCTAGCGGCGGGTCAACACCTTATTGAACTTGTTACTGTAACTCTGAAATAAATTATTCAATTGTTCTGAAATTTTAATAATTTACTATTCTGTACATTGTCTTCTTATCCACCAATTTTCGTCTCAATCGGACACCTCCTCTTGGTGCGTCGATTTATTTGTTATAGAGTGTATTTTTATCACCTTAACTTTTTTTCTACGTGTAACTATGCGAATTCTGTGACAGCGCACGCTGTGCATTGTAAAGTTAAATCTGACAAATACCTCTAAAACCTGAAAAAGAAGTTTCTTAAAGCTTATTGATTAATTTGTAGAAGTTGTCGAACGATGAGTTTTTAACTAACCTAACACAAGTTCATGTGAAACAAGAAAGATGACTTATGCCAAACGCATGGACTGTAAAACATTTTCCATTGTACTTGTCTTATTAGTGACATATGTATAAGCATAAGCTATAATGAATCTTTAACGTCTATGAAGACGCAACGATGTCAATTGTCTTTGTTAGACGGCGATTTCCCCCCCTCATTTGTGTCTGAAAGCCCCAGTGCATGCCGCAGGTTATTCAAAGATCAAGTGAGGAAGTAGCGGTAGTCACAGAAAAGGGATCCATATCTCTCATCGCGTCTTTAAACCATGAGTGATTAAAATGAAAGAGCGTTTTAACCGCAACTAAAGCTGGAACAATGACAGCTACTTTTGTGTGATCTTGTAACTCTTGTATTTCTTAAATACTAGGCAGGTAAAGAGCTGTTACGAACGTTAACTTTCTAAAGACGGCGGGACAACACCTATCCCACTAAATATTTCCGACCAGCAGCTGACTCTCTGGACTGTAGTTGTACCGGTAATTCTTTTTCTTATGTCTGTACTGCCCGAGCATAAGTCTTTTGTGAAGTTCTTCCTCTGCGCGAGTGACCTTTTGTTTTTAAGAGGAGGAAGTATAAGAACACTAGATAACCCTTTCTGTCCCGTGGTGGCCTAGTCACTAAACTCCGAACCAGTAAGAACACGGAAAGTGAAGCAGCATCCTTCTTGGCCAGTGCTTGGGAGGGTGAACTCCTCTGGCAGCCGGACTTCTGTGGGACCGTGTATGCTAATGGGAGTTGGCGCACATAAAACCCGTCGTGGCTCCAATGTCCTCCATGTTTAACGCTACTAATGAAAGCCTCGAGCTAAGTAGGACTTCCTCCCACTGATACTCATAAAAATGGAAGGCTCCCCCTTCTGCCCATCGGCTTCCCATATGGGGGGATCTGGCACCGCTCCGCGACTGCCAGAGAGGGCATTAGCAACAAACACCCTTTCTTTCCTCATTAACCCTGAAAATCCAAACAGCAGAACAAAGGTTTCTTTACAATAGTAGGGTGAAAAGATCTTGTTTCTGCCTAATTCTTTGCCAAATTGATGGTAAATTTTTACTCCTATCACGCCCGGGGGCTAAAATGGTTAATTATATATGTAACATATTACATTATATAACATATAACATATACATTAGAAACGTCGTAGGAGATAACCGTCTACAAAATTACAAAGGAGTTGGAAGGGACCGTGTAGTAATTGCAGTTTTTCAACGCGGATTTCTTTGTTCCAACGGAATTAAACTGCGTAGTTCCAGAAATATGGGATTTTCATGGGCTTTTAACTTGTAATGTTACATATATCCTGGTTTTTGAGCCGATTTATACCTATAAATGTCACTTTAAAGATTTACTGCCCGTACTGGAATGGTATGTGTTTCTCGATAAAAAAAAAAAAAAAAAAAAGTGTGTGAGTGTAATCTTAACGCGCGACTGAAGTAAAACTTCTTTGACATTTACGACACATATCACTGAAATGATTTAACTTAAAATAAATACCATATTATAATTTAATTATATTTATCATGCATATACTTTACAAAGATTATATAAATGTTACTAGCTGAAGTACCCGTTCTTCGCACGGGAATGAATGGACTTTTTGATATTAATATTTGTTGTGATTACTATTTATTGTAATAAAGAGATATAGCAAAATGGATATCGCGTTATATTGTGTTCAATAATCATGCCTACTGAATTTCAAGGCAATCGTTTTTACGGTGCAGAAGGCGATGCGGCGTAGCACAATCTAGTGGCGAGTTTTAGCAAAACGGATACGGCAAAAATATTCTTCGCATTCAGATATCGATGTATACGAATTTTCATGACGATCGGCTGAATAGTCTTGAAGTTCATGTGTTGACGCGACATCTAGTGTCAAGTTATAGGAAAATGGATCGTGCCAAACTCTTCCCCGTGTTCAAATATCTATGTATACCTATTTTCATAGCGATTATTCGCACAGTCAAGAAGTAATACACTGCAGGGCCATCTAGTGGTTAATTAAAGTAATGATTTGCTACAGCGCCGTCATGTGGCGAAATATAGCAAAATGTATAACGCCAAAATATTCTCATTTTTCAAATAACTATGTATACTGATTTTTATAGCCACCGTTTGAATGGTCAAAAATTTGGCCTGCTGCAGCGTCATCTAGTGGCGAGTGAAAATAATAATGCATTGCAGTGCCATCTAGTGGTGAGTAACATCAAAAGTAACGCAGTTAGAATATATTCTTCGTTCTCAAATGTGTAAGTATAAAAAATTTTATGCCGATCAGTCGAACGGTATAGAAGTTGATGCGTTGCAGCGCTATTTAGCGGTAAGTTACAGCAAACGGATAGTGAAAAATATTCTCCGTGTTCTAATATTCGCGTGTACCAAATTTCATCGAAATTTGTTGGACCATATTCGCATAGCAAACGGCTAAACGGAATAGAATTCGACGTTCTGCTGCGCCACCTAGTGAAAAGTTAGAGGAAAACGGATAGCATAAAAACCTTCTCCATGATAAAAGACTTAGGTGAACCAAATTTCATGGTGATCGGTGAAACGGTGCTGGAGTTTTTCAACCTCCTACACACATACCAACATTCATTTTTATCTATAACCAGTCTTATTATACGTATATACCAGTCTCAAGTAAAATCCAGTTTCAAATCTAAGCCTCGCCAAAGTGCCAGCATACGCCATTTTGCAAGAGTTTTTTCAGGGAATCATTCGAAGCATTGACTTAGCAGCAATCAAAATGGGAAATGGTTCGACCGCCAGGCATTTATTTGAAAAGTGGAATCCCTTAATACAGCCGCATTTTTTAAATTATCAACTATAACATGTTTTATTCATCGTTACCTCGATGTACTAAATGCGGAGATTTCAATTTTCTGAAATTTGGCGGATTTCCCCCAAGTTAAATCAATGTACTCAATTGGCGAGAATTCTGAAGCTACATCGCTTGAAATGTCCTAATAACTGCATTATTTCTGCACGGATAGTTAAAATTTAATGCTGTATTCTAAGAAAACCTGTTTTGGCCCTATCGATAGCTCATGGTTTTATGTGTGCTCTTTTTATACTCAAAAAAATAACTCAAATGGACTGTATACATTTATTCTCTCCGTGAGGCATGCTCGCTCACTCCTCCGCACACACACTCTCTCACAGCTCTGATACAAAGTTTTCATCGCTACACCTGCGCTGGTTACAACAGCGCCCTCTTTACACAGTGGCCAGGCGTATCTCTCAACATACCGCCCGCCTTGATAAATTTTCTTAAAAATTTTCAATACACTCATCAATTTACCAAATCTGATGACACTTGTAATGGTTGCGAACACTATACACCATAAATGAACATTAAATAAAAATTACTCAAGTTTTTCTAATGAAAAAATACACTAGACTACAAATTAACACAAATAAATTGCAATATAAACATATAGACACAAATCATAATTCAGTTAGATTCAAAGGGTAATTTAACAATTTTGTTTACAGGTCTTTTATAGACACCTTTACTCGTTTTTAATGTAACCACTCTAGTTATATTATCCTCTCCTGGGTGAATTTCAATTATTTTGGCGAGATTCCAGTTCAATAGTTTAGAATTATCTTCACCCTTGACCAAAACTACATCATTTACGTTAAATTTCTTTTCTCCTTTATACCATTTAGGTCGCGCTTGAAGACGATTTAAATAGTCGGTAGACCATTTAGTCCAAAATGTTTGAGTTAACTTTTGTACTAATTCCCACCTACTGAGCCTATTCATTGAAATCTCCTTAAACTCTGGTTCAGGTAGGGATGTTAACGAAGAGCCTGTTAAAAAATGGGCTGGAGTTAGAGCCAAGTCATCGTTGGGATCTTCAGAGAGGGGGCAAAGAGGTCGGGAGTTCAATACAGCCTCCACTTGGGTAACTAGTGTAAAAAATTCTTCGTGAGTAAGAATTGTATTTCCCACAACTTTTTTGAGGTGACCTTTCAATGATTTAACTCCAGCTTCCCACAAACCTCCAAAATGAGGAGTGGCAGGGGGATTAAAATGCCACTTTATGCCCTCGGAAGCCAGGAAATCTTCAAAATTTTCTGAGTTTTCTTTTTTAAATAATTTCGTTAAAATTTTACGAAACTCGTTATTAGCCCCTACAAAATTTGTACCGTTATCACTAAAAATTACACTAGGCCTACCTCTGCGAGAAATAAATCTTTTTAGAGCCCCAATAAATGCTTCCGTACTTAAATTACTCACAATTTCTAAATGTATAGCTCTAACTACAAAACATACAAAAATACAAATGTAACATTTATACACTTTTTTCACTCTTCCTGGGCTTAACTTGATGTTAAATGGACCACAAAAATCCAGTCCCACCTTCGTGAATACTCTTGCTATGTTGACTCTAGCACTGGGCAAATCTGCCATTCTTTGGTGTTTACCTTTAGCACTTACCTTAAGGCAGGATACACATTTTTTAATTACATTTTTAACAGTTGATCTCCCTTTAACAATCCAAAATTGGGAGCGTATGTTAGCTAAAGTAGCCTCAGTACCTGTGTGAAAATAAAAAATATGATAATAATTAATAATTAATTCACAAAATGGATTGTCATTAGGAATCAAAATGGGGTGTTTTTGTCCAATAGGTAAATTTGAATGTCTCAATCTACCACCAACACGAAGTATATTGTTCTCATCTAAAATTGGGAACAAATTCAATAAGTTACTGGAATTAGGAAGCTGTTGTCCTTTCTCGATACACTGAATTTCCTTTGCAAAATGCACCGATTGCACATTTTTCACTAAACATAGCAAAGAGGCAGATAATTCAGATGCAGATAATCTGCCAGAAGTTGGATGCAATGGGTTTCTAGCATTTTGCATAAACCGTAAACACCATGCAATGATTCTTTTCAGTTTCGTGAATGACGAACAGTTGTAGATGATTGGAAGTATTTCAGTATATTTTAAAAGGAAACAAACTGATTCCTTCTCTTTATCCCTTAGCTCTTTTTGATATAATTCACTATTCGGTTGGTCGTTGAAAATACTAGTGAAGTTCACAACGTGCTCTTGAAGAAAGGATGGTCCGAACCACCACAGGTCACTTTCTTGAATTTTCTCTGGATCTAGTCCTCTAGAGATTATGTCCGCAGGATTTTGTTCTGATGGAACATGATACCATTGACCAATCTCCGAGAGCTCTTGGATGATTACTACACGATTGGAGACAAACGTTTTTAAGTCTCTCGATTCCTTTCTCATCCACGCTAAGACTATGGTAGAGTCCGTCCAATAGAAGATTCGTTTAATGTCCATTTTTAATGCATTTTGTGCTTTGTGCATTAATTTGGTAAGAAGCACTGCACTGCACAACTCTAGTCTAGGTATTGTTACTTGCTTAATCGGCGACACACGAGATTTACTTGTGACTAGTTTCACTTTCACTTCACCATCTTTAGTGACTGATCTTGCGTATATCGCAGCACCGTATGCCTTCTCGGAGGCATCCGCGAAACCGTGGAGTTCAATCACTGCCGCATTTTCTATCACTATACATCGTTCAATGTTGATATTATTTACACTCATTAAGG
Source organism: Cheiracanthium punctorium (assembly GCA_038373885.1). Classification (NCBI taxonomy): domain Eukaryota; kingdom Metazoa; phylum Arthropoda; class Arachnida; order Araneae; family Cheiracanthiidae; genus Cheiracanthium; species Cheiracanthium punctorium. The sequence continues at coordinate 22,978 of JAWZYV010004564.1, forward strand.
ATCTCACAAATTCTTTCCATTCGCCAGCTTCTTTTTCAGGGAGGTTTTCACTCCAATCAATTTTTTTCATCCACAATTGTTGCATGAAAATTTTTGCTTTTGTAATAACTGGACCGAGTAATCCAAGAGGATCAAAAAGTCGGGCGATTATGGATAAGACTGATCTTTTGGTTGGCCGATCATTTTTTTCCACTTCTACCTTAAAGGTAAAACAATCGGTTTTGGGTTTCCAGGCAATGCCTAACGTTTTAATTTCGTCCGAACATGAAAAGTCATACTCATTTTCTGTGGTTGGGATAAGCTCGGATGTACTCCCACACCACTTATGTAATGTCATGTGCGCAGTTTTAAGAATCTCAATTAGTTGATGTTGCAAAAATTTAGCTGCCTCTAATGTGTTTTCTCCACTTAAAATGTCATCCATGTAGAGATCATTACACAGTACTTGTGCCGCAATAGGAAAATTATTTCCCTCGTCTATGGAAATTTGTTTTAAAGTTCGCATTGCCAAATAGGGTGCCGAAACTGTTCCGTAAGTTACGGTATTGAGCTGATACACTTTAACGGGCTCATTGACATCTTCTTTCCACAAAATTCTTTGGAGATGTCTTTGACTTTCGTCTATATTAATCATTCGGTACATTTGGCGAATATCTGCTGTAAAAGCAAAGATATGTTTTCGGAATCGCACTAACAAACTAAACAAGTCGTCTTGTATGACTCCACCATTATATTGGATGGAATTTAGTGATTTTCCACTAGATGTTAAGGTAGACGCGTTAAATACTGTTCTCAGTTTAGTTGTACTTTTCTGGGGTCTATATATGCCATGGTGAGGCATATAATATGTCACCTCAGGTTCCACAGTTTCTTTAATTTCGGTCATGTGTCCCAAGTCCTTGTATTCTTTTAGGAATTCGCGATACAATTTTAGGTACTCCTGGTCTCTAGACAATCGGGTCCACAGCGATTCAAGTCGCTTAAGAGCAATGTCTCTCGAGTTCCCTAAACATGACCAATGCTCTTTAAATGGCATGGAAACCGTATATTTTCCTGTTTCATCTCTCTTATGAGTTCGCGCATAATGTTCCTCACACAATGATGCCTCGCTATTCTTTTTAGATACAAATTCTACATTTTCTACTTCCCAGAATCTCTCTAAAGTTTTACTTAAATCCTCCTCTACAATTAACCCACAGTGAAATTTTGCACCCCTCGACTCATCTAAGATTCCGCTCGCCACATATCCAAACACCGTATTTTGTAAAACCAACTGAGATCCCTGCAAATATATTTGTCCAGATAGCATGAGCTCATAAAAAATCTCCGCGGATAACAAAATATCAATCCTACTCGGAACATAAAATGTTTCATCTGCTAAATTAATCCTCTCAGGAATATTTATATCCACCTTAGTTAATTTTGAAGGCGTATAATCAATTATTTTATTTACTACAAGCATGGTTAATTGTCTTTCGTAACTCCTATCTTTATTTGCAATACACGTTTTGACACAGCGCCTTATGGTCCTGGTTGATTCATCCAAACACGAAATTTCTACATTTACTTTTTCGCATTTCAGCTGCAATCTATTTAAACAATTTTGAGTGATCAACGAGACCTGTGACCCCGAGTCTAATAAACACCGAACTTTCTGCCAGTTAGAATTCCTATCTCTTATGTAGCACCGTACTGTACTCAGTAAAACGCTTCTTGATTGAGTTGTTTGTATCCCTTCAGTGTGGCTGGCTTCAGCCATAAGCACTGCTCCGAGCGATGACTCATTTTTCTCTCCTAATCTTTGCTGCTTAATTTCATTGGCAGGTGTCTGATTTCCAACGCTCGTCTCTCTTGTTTCTCTGGATATGTGCAAGAGACGGTTATGTGGTTTGTTACAAAAACAATTCTTACCGCGACATTTTGATGCAAAGCACCCTGGGCTAAACACTTAAAGCATAAATTGTTTGCCTTCACGACCTCTAACCTTTCATTAACAGATAGGTTTTTAAATTTCGGACACAAATATAATGCATGATTATTTGAACACAGAAAACATTTAGAATTTTTTACCTCAGATAAAAACACACTAGACACTCCCTTATTATTGAAACGAGACTCTCGCGACTTATGTACATTATTTACACCAGTTTTCGTTTTTACTCTTGTGGACTGAAAAATGTCGCATTCTCTGCTTAATTCGTGCGGTTTGAAAAATGATTCCCCTTGTTTGCAACTAATATGTATCATTAATTCGTGGTCAAGAGAGTTAAACAATCTATCCGAAACAATTAATTCACAAAGCGATTTAAAATCACTAACCTTTCGTAGTTCGCAATAGTACTCAAATGACGCACTTAAGCGCGATGCAAATTGTGCATAATTTTCGTTGGGCAATTTTTGCGTTTTATTAAAACTGTTTATGCATTCTCGTGGTGTAGGTTGAAATTCTCTTAAAATTATATCTTTAAGTTTTTCATAATTGTTCATATCCTCTTCCGAAACATAAACCATTAAGTTTCTTGCTTTTTCTCCTAGAATATTTAAGAGGATTTCCGGTTTTAACTCTTTCGATACATTTTTTGTTTTAAACGCTTTTTCGAGCGAATTAAAAAATAAATTAAACGACTCTGCTCTAGTGGGTACGGGAATGGTTAAGGTCTTAATGCTTTTAATTAAATTCTCTAGATCATTAGTTGATGATTCTTGCACACTGGATACTTCCGATTTAGATTGATTTTGATCTTTCCTAACATTGGCTAACGCTATCTCCTTTTCCAACTGCGCAAGCTTAAGCCGCTCCATCTCTAATTTAAATTCATTATTTAGCTTTTCCCTTTCTAACTCATCGAACTTGTTTTTCTTTTCTTCTAAAATCCCTTCTACTACACTTTCGACCAAAGTTGGGTTATTTTTATAAATATCACTCGTCTCAATTAAATTCTTTAAGTCCACTACTTTAGCTCCCTCCGGAACCTTTAAACCCAATTCTTCAGCCGCGAGTTTAAGGTCATCTTTCCTAAGTTTTTGTAGTATTGCCATTTTCAAAAGGGAAATTGCTCTCACCGTTAAACACGAAATTACTCTCAAATCTAATAATTAATTACTAAATTTAACTCAAGAGGACAAAAGCTCTTACCTCTATTTTGGGACCGATGTCGCACGAGACCAGGAACCCATTTCTCAATTACTCGACACTAAAGCTATAGTAAGCTCCGGCTATTTAGGACCATGTTTTGGCCCTATCGATAGCTCATGGTTTTATGTGTGCTCTTTTTATACTCAAAAAAATAACTCAAATGGACTGTATACATTTATTCTCTCCGTGAGGCATGCTCGCTCACTCCTCCGCACACACACTCTCTCACAGCTCTGATACAAAGTTTTCATCGCTACACCTGCGCTGGTTACAACAGCGCCCTCTTTACACAGTGGCCAGGCGTATCTCTCAACAAAACCTATACACTTGTTTTCAAAAATGCTATTCCCTTAAGCTCTCAGTAAATTGAGCCAAAAAGCCTAAAACTGTGCAAACCGCTAGAACTCACACTCTAAAAATCGGCCTATCAGCCATTTTATTTTTCGCCAAACTAAAAAAAATTACATATTAGTCTCGGATATCTTCGATCCTCATTGTTTAGCGTATAAAACATTTCATTCCTGCTCTCATTTCTTATGCGCACACGATATTATAATTAAAAAAATAACCAAAAAAATAAACTAAAAAAATCATTATTATTCTTTTATTTTTACTTTAAGAATTTAAAACATTTTATTCGGCAAAATCGCCACACATGGCAACCAAGATGCTTATTTCACACACTTTTTTCACTACAGGGGTTAATATTACGTAAAGCTTTCTGCGTGGAGAACATAAAAAATCTCTTAAATTCCGGGAACGGAAATTAAAGTAACCCTTCAGGAGGAAAACGTTTTTAAGTGGAGTTTCAAAGTTTTAAAGTGGACTATCATTTATTCTATATTATTTTACATATCTGTGTAAAATTTCAGGCTGACAGGTCCATTTTTGTGGAATTGTATACTACCCAAATCAACAAATTGACAAACATATTTTCATTTTTATTTATAAGATAACCTACGCTTGTTTTTAAAAATACCCTCTCATTAAATTGCGCCAAGCGCTAGAATCATAGAAAATCTGACACACTTTCAGATTTTTAAATACGCACTAAAGTGCTATATATAAAAAGAGTTATAATCCATGGGTCTTCCCTATTTTCGTTCCTTCTTTCATTAAGTTGGAAAGTGTATCATTATTCATGAGTGTGATTAAACAAAATTAAAATTTATATTTCTAACATCCTTTTTTCTGGATGTAATACATTAGATGCAGAAAAGCTGCTCTGAAAAATGCACAATTCCAACTGAATGAAAATTTCAAAAACTTATACGCAGATGTATTCATAACCCAAATAGCAGACGATTAAATTACGATAAATAGCGCCAAGCGTTAGAATCCTCCTCAAAATCGCGAGAATGCTGAAGATAGATCGCTTGAAATCCCTTAATAACTGCATTATTTTCGCAGGGATCATTAAAATTTAACGCTGTATTCTAATAAAACCTTTGTACTTGTTTTCAAAAATCCGTTTCCTTAAGCTCTCAGTAAATTCGCCAAGCCGGAAACTGTGCAAACCGCTAGAACTCACTTTCTCGGCATTTGAGCCATTTTATTTTTTCGCCAAACTAAAAAATTTTAACATATTAGCCTCGGAAATCTTCAATTCTTATTGTTTTGCGTATAAAACATTTCATTCCTGCTCCGATTTCCCATGCACACGATATTATAATTAAAAAATATATAACCTTACGAATATAAACTAACAAAAAAAAAATCATTATTATTCTTTTATTTTTACTTTGAGAATTTAAAACATCTTATTCGGCAAAATCGCCACATATGGCAACCACGATCCTTATTTCACACTTTTTTCACTACAGGGGTTACAATTACGTAAAGCTTTTTGCGTGGAGAACATAAAAAATCTCTTAAATTCCGGGAACGGGTGGACTTTCAAAATTTTAAAGTGGACTATGATTTATTCTATATTATTTTAGATATCTATGCAAAATTTCAGGCTGATAGGTCCATTTTTGTGGATTTGTATACAACTCAAATCCACAAACAAACAAACAAACAAACAGAATTTCATTTTTATTTATAAGATATTCATGTTATTCATTGGAAATAGGTACTTGAATGTCATCATAATTTTTATGTATGAAATTATAGGTTTGTGGTAACTATAATGTGAAACATAGATTTTACTCTCTAAATTTGCTAACTTTCTTGAAAATGAAGCATCTATCGTTGTACCGAAACGCGTTGTTGATTGAAGTCGAGAAGTATTCATAGTTAGATCAAATTTTTCTTTTAAAAAAATCAACAAGCGGCTGAGATTCTTGAGAGCGAAATTAACATTAAAATCTCCAGTAAGAATCATCAGTAATTCATGATAATTACTCAGAATCCAGGAAGTGTCCATGTTGTAGTATTATTCTTTAACTGTTTTCTTATACTGTTTTTCCGTCTGGAGGTTGGGTTTGAATGGGGGGGAATGTCCATAGTCTAGTATTATACCTTAACTGTGTTCTTTAACTGATGTTCTCCTGTGTTTGTTGGGTTCGAATGCAGGTAGTGTACATTTTTTTTTTGTGTTTTTCTATCACAGTGTTCTTAAGCGCTGATTTCGTCTGCTGGTAGGTTTCGAACTATTATTCTGTATTCGTGTTTTTAAATTGCACGTTCTGTCTATTGTTTGGGATTGATTGCAGCCAGGGTCCGTTTCTTTGTGTTTTTCCAAAACCATGTATATTATTCATTTAAAAATAAGGATTATCGAGAACCTCCTGTGAGGTTGGGATTACATGTAAAATATTATGTTGGATGTACCTTCAAAACGCTTATAAAATAAAGATTGATGTCTCAAAGATACGGCACTTGACTGTTTTTCTCGCCGTTTCTTTCCCTAACAGGTTACGCGTATTTTCGCAGGATGAAGTGTGCGAAAGCAGCTGAGCGGTCGAAAAGGTAGGTTTTTCTGTGATTCTTCTTTTTCAGAGTCAGCGTGGAGTATATGACATATACGTCCCTTCCTTTACTGAGCGTTACTTCCGTCAGAAAAAAATGTCAGAAAGTTACTCCCTAGTTGCGCCTAAAGAAGTTTTGCTTCAAAAACTACAAATATTAAATACATCATTTTAATAGCCAACATGCCTTAGTTCATACGTAAAACACGCAAAATCTTTTTGTCAATCAATGCGTATTCACAGCAGCTGGAACACTTAAAAGAGATCGGCGAACCATTCGGATAAAAATAAAATAACAGACAATTTTAATTTCTGCCATACACTGTTAAAAATAAACTTTCAAAGCAAAACAAGTGACATTCCATTTGCAGACTTGACGAATCATATCAAGGAATAAACAAGTCAACCAAAAGGTTTGCTTTCCGCAAAGTGCGTCACTCTCATTCATAACTTCGCAAATTTCTGTACTTTCCCATGGCAAAACACTTGATATTCCGAAGCATAGTTTCAATAATTGAACGCTATGGGTCCACCGAAAGATGCAGATTGCGAGTTAGCGGTAATTAGATTACCCTTTTCTGTCTGAATAAATACACGCTTGTCCCATGCACATCTCGGGAGCTTGTGTGACAGTAAATACCCCGCTGTACCTCAAAGCGAAACGAGGCTAGAATTGTTCGGATCGAAGGATGCAACATCGAGATATGTTTGTATTGAAACTAATTTATTCAAATCACATGGCGGCTGTTTTGATCACGGGGTGTGAGTTATTGTCTCCCGTGCGAATGTCTAATCTGAATCATTAGCTGAAGGAGTTACTCAAGTATATAATTGCTAATCAATGATAATGACAAGTTTTAGTTTTTTTGTTCAGATTTATTTTTATGGATTTTTAATGGATGGTTGCACTAAAACTTTATTAATTTAAAATATTACATAATTGTGAGCGTGTGATATATTTCATGCAATTTCCCAATCAAAAGTGTCTTTTTAAATAGTAAATAGGCTATGAATTTTTTAAATTCCAGAACTATTCTACAATAGAGTACCGATTATGGGGACGCCCATTAACCGGAATGTCCAATTAACCGGACTGATCAAAGACAACGCGTTTTTTTTCCAGCCTTCATACACACACACACAAACAAAAACAAACGGAAATTTGTTTAATTCTATGAAGGGGGCATTTGTGCCTTGGTGTCCTTGAAAGGATGGTAATCCTCCTTCTTCTAATTAACAAAGAGTTTTAGCAGTTAACCCTTTTAGGCGCAACCCTTTCCCAACGCTGAAAAAACGGCAGCCATTGCCATCGCTCGACTTAACTACCAGCAAGATGGCGGACGATCGAAACATTCATCGCGTGCCACAGATCTAGAGACCCTTTTCCGCTGTGCCGCACAGCCAGCTGCGTCAAAAAAGGATCTCTAGATCTGTGGCACGCGATGAACGTTTCGATCGTCCGCCATCTTGCTGGTAGTTAAGTCGAGCGATGGCAACGGCTGCCCTTTTTTCAGCATTGGACAATCTATCCAGCTGTTCTCGCATTCTTCCGTTTTTCAGCAGATGTCAATGCTGTTAAAAATAATCGTGACAACTTTTTTACAGGAAATGACGTGCTAAAAAGTAAAGGATTCTCGTGGAGCTATGTCACCCGCAACTCTTTTTATAGAAATCAAATCTATTCTTCGTGACTGGCAACAGTCAAAACCTCAGAGTTTGGTGTTCCCAGAGAGGAGAACACTCCGCGTTAAAGGGTTAAAGAGAAGCTATAATTAAAAAAAAAAAAAAAAAAAAAAAAAAAAAAAAAAAAAAAAAAAACTTCTAAACACTCCCTTTTCACTATGTGAAGCCGAAAGGAAAGTTACTTAAAAAACATCGCCATTGCCATTGCCATAGCCATGTTTTAAAGTTGTCCAATTATCCGTTTTTTTTCGTTACCCGGATCAGCGTCGGTCCGCATTGGTCAGTGTAATCGGCGCTCTAATGTATTACTATATTTAATAAGAACTATACTAGGTGCCCTACAAAATCGTCAAGAGGATCACTGATTTTGAAAAAATACTGCTTCCTGAAAGCACCATAAAATAAATTGTCAGGGAATATTACTACCTACTGCAAAACTGCTAACTTTTATTTAAAATGTCCTACCTATCTTATTGTGCTAACTATCAATTTGATTTTATGATGAGATTGAAATTCCTTACTAAATGGCTACTTTTACACAAAAGCGTAAAAGTGGAATTTTGTATGAAAGTGTATGAAAAAGGATTAATTTCATTTCAATAAATTAACTTCCAAATAATTGCCAGCTTAGAAAAAATTACTGATTCTTGTTTAATTGCTTGCATGGCATCATGACTACAAACATCACTGCGTGCCAAAGTGACTAAAAAATAATTTTATTCTAACTAAAAATGACTGTTCTGGATGAAATTGAGAAGTATTCTTTCTGTTATGATAGTTTTAAAGAGATAAAAAGAATGAATTGTAAAAAGCGTATTATAATTATAAAAGACAGATATAAAATTCAGAAATATTTCAAAATTAAAACCACAACCACTGTACGTATTAAAATCTAGCTGCGTTTGACTGGTAACTATCTATTACCAAAAACGAACATTTGTGGAATTTAGGTATGAGACTACCCAAAAAATTCCTTGTTTTCTGATAATTATCAAAATACTTTTATTTACTTATTTTAACCATTTAACGCGCAGTGTTCCCGCTGTGGGAACACCAAACTCTGACGTTTTGACTGTTGACAGTCACGAACAATAAATTTAATTTCTATAAAAAAAAATGCGGATGACATAGCTCCACGAGAATCCTTTACTTTTTAGCACGTCCTTTCCCGTAAAAAAAATTGTCACGATTATTTTTAACAGCACTGACATCTCCTAAAAAATGGAAGAATGTGAGAACGTTTTCAGCTGACTGCCGAACAGCTGGCTGTGCGGCACAGCCAGCTGTCGTCAAAAAAGGGTCTCTAGATCTGTGGCATGCGATGAACGTTTCGATCGTCCGCCATCTTGCTGGTAGTTAAGTCGAGCGATGGTAACGGCTGCCCTTTTTTCAGCATTGGGAAAGGGTTGCGCCTCAAAGGGTTAAAAGCCATACGATTAGAATTCCAAAACCATTATTTTTTTTTCTACAAGAAATAGAATCTCAGTTATACAGGGTGATCAAAATTTAATAGAGTACCCGTTGATTTTTCATTTTACCCTTAAATCTGATGGAAGCGGAAACTATTCTAACACTGAAATACAATTGTTTAATCACACGTGGGAGATAATTTCTAACACTTTTCGACAGTTACAGATTTATTTATGAGGTAAAACATAAATGGAGACGCACAATGCTACTTAATCCTGTGATAATTTTATTTTTGAGAAACATAATTTAATTCGAATTATTTACATTATCATTCGATACAGCAAATTTTGAAATTGGTCGCGCGCAGATCGGGTTTTCCAGAGAATTCCTGCAAACGATGACGGTTTAAAACGAATCCTAACTAAAGAAATTTCGTCAACATCACAAACAATGTTGCGAAGTGTGCCAAAAACTTGGTTCGATGTGTTCGTGTTAGCACTGCTCCGCAGTAGTCTGCACGCTAAACTCCGTTCTCATTAGAATACGGCAAGTGAAGCAACATCCGGCTTGGCCAGTGCTTGAGTGGGTCAACTTCCTCTCGACGCGACTACTGTGGGACCGTGTACACGCTAATGGGAGCTGGTGCGGGTAAAATCTGTCGTGGATCCGATGTCCTCCAAGTTGTTAAACGATCTTCTGGGGGTGCCGATTTCAGGGGGAAGGTCCCTCCTCTGGAATTAGTTCAAAATTAGGGGACCACGGGCTAAATCGTACTTCCTACCATTGAGGCCCTAAAAATGGAATGCGCACCCCCTCTGCCCATCGCTTCCCTTCGGGGGGGGATGTGGCACCGCCGCTTTCGGTTGTCAGGGGGACACATTTCACAGCTTTTGTTTCCCTGACATCTATCACGCTCTTCCCTGACTTTATCTAGCGTTCTTTCCCGAATATTGCGTTTCTATTTTTAACATTACATCCTTTAATTAATAACTTTTTATATATTTTGCCCCTTTTTGTACAAATAATAATAATAATAAAATTAATATATACAAGAATCTTATTTGACATCACTGGATTCTAACAAAAACCATGTTTGATAATAATTTAGGATAAAATTAAGCATATTTCAACTGCACAAGATATGCTCATAAAGAGCACATTTTAAAATTATTTATAAGGTTAAATGAGAAAATGAAAATAAAACAATTTCTATACTTAAGTTCAAACAGCAAATATTTTATTGATTTTTCCACAAAATTCAATTTTTCTTGCATCTCCTTGACCTTTCTTCAATTTCTGCTAATTTCCCTGACATTTTTACCCAAATCTCTGACTTTCCCTGACCAAAACTCATTTCCCCGACTTCCCCTGATATTCCCTGAATTTCCAGGTATGTAGAAACCCTGTAGAAACAACAACATGTTTGCATTCAAAACGGTGACGCGCATTTTCAACATTTGTTGAAAGTAATGATAATGTAAAAAAAAAATCAATTAAATTATGTTTTTCTAAAATAAGATTATCATTATATTCAGTAACATTGTGTTTCTCCATGTCTGTTTTACCTCACAAATAAAATTGTAACAGTGCAACTGGGTTTGATACTGTCTCCCACCCGTAAACAAGGTTCAAAACAATTATATTTCAGTGTAAGAGTAGTTGCAACATCCGTCAGATATAAGGATAATAAGAAAAACCAACGGGTACTCTTTTAAACTGATCACCCAGTACAAGAAATAATGAACCAGAAGCAGGGGCGTAGCCAGAAGTTATCCATGGGGGGGGGGTTACGACTACTGCAACTCACATATATATATACATGTGTGCGATGAGGGAGTGAAGAATATACATTTTGTATGGCAAAAAATTCCTCATGGGGGGTTATGACCCCTCTAACCCCCCCCCTTGGCTACGCCCCTGACCAGAAGGGCAGTATTTTGTACAGCATTAAAAAATCTTTAAATGCGTTTTCTGAAGAAGTGCGCCTTTCGTAAGTTTTCCTTACAGTAAATGTCATGTTTCAGAACGCATGTAAGATATCGACTTGAAATTTTGTCAGGATATTTTGATCATTACTAGCTGAGTAATGCAGCAGAATATAATATTTCTGTGTTTATTATTGATTTTATGACCAATTTTTCTTCAAAATATGCGTTTTTATAGAAAAAAATACAGAATTTTTATATAAAAATTTTAATATTTTCATAACTACTAGGCAGTCCTTAGGAGGGTGAACTCGTATCTCAGTTGGACTGCTGTGGAACTGTGCACGCTAAAAGGAGATGGTGCAAGTAAAATCTGTTCCTGTCTCCTATGATCTCCATATTCAAACGACAACTCTGGGGATTTCAGATGCTAGTTCTCTCATATGAAATTGGCTCAAAATTAGGAGATCACCCATAGGAGGTAACGTTGGTCTACTTAACGGCGCCCCCATAATGAAGACCAACTTCTGTGACCTTCTTGTGGTCAAACGTCCAGTATGCTGCTGAACCGGCCTTTAGAAAAAAAATTGTTTTAATTTTCTGTTTGCAAGAAATTTCGACGATCATTTTCATAACTGGCTTGGCAGAACTCCCTGTGATTATTATTATTATTATTATTATTATTATTATTATTATTTGTTTGGGGCGTTACACGTTAAAAAAACTTATGAAGTATTTAAAAACATTTATAAATTGCTTTCTAATGCTCTACCAGGTGTTCCTGTTGAACGGAAAACGAGGATAACTGCAGCCATAGAAACTGTAACACCAGATATGCTGAAAAATGTGTGGGACTAATTCTGCTGAACGGTACATCTTTCTTAGTTCTAGTGGTGGTCGCATTGAACATTTATTAATTTTCGGTATTAGTAACTTTATAATATCTCTAATGGCGGGCACTTTCCGTTTACCGTTCCTAATCCACTACTAAGCCATAATTACTAGTTCCTTTATTATGGAGGCACTTAATAGGCACGGACCATCGTTGCATCCTATAAAGAGACAGACGAAATGACACCCAAGTCCACGCTGGTAATCGAACCAGGACTCGAGGAGCAGTAGAATGTTTCTCTAGTTCCTTCATAATCTGGGCGGCATTTTATAACGACACATTTCATTTCTGTTCCTAAAATGAGCGTATCTTCTGTAATTTCGGGAAGATAGCCCTTCAAAGGCGGGATATTCATTTGCAGTCATCCTGTATATCGAGAAAACCTTAAATAATGTCGGCGTTGTTAATTTTATTTCTAAATGTCGTTAATGAAGTATCTGGTAAACCAAAAATTTATTAAAACACTTTTAAACGGAACTCGGAATTAACGGTGGTGCGCTGGTCCAAACCCATTAAAATATATAAAGGACCAGTAGAATGCAAAATTTTTTTATCCTTCGGGCCCGTAACGTTATTTAATATTTTTATAATAGGTATTTACATTTTTCAGTTGAGCTCATGACGGAAATATATATATATATATATATATATATATATATATATATTGCTCATATAATTTCTTTTGCTTTGCATTATTTTTAATCATGTATTAGGACCAATGATAAATGTTACGGCCCAGACAATATATGAAGTCACTGGTCATTTGTACTGCTGTTTAAATATCCTAATTGTTACCTCTGCTGTTAATCATTTATAAAAAAAAATGCAAATACAAACGTCTACAAAAAATACATTGAGTGGTAAGAGCGTAACGAACTGTTTCGTTACGCTCTTAGCACGCAATCTGTTGTCTCAAGAAGGTAAATTAAAATATCAAGATGTCCTGGAATTTAAACATTTGAATTAGGTGAAATTTCACCAAGTAATATACACTTTGATGTACGCTAACAAGTAATTTACTATTAAAGTTCTCTTTCAAGACACAATTCAGAAATGTGTAAACGGGAAAAAGAAGACTTCAGTCAAGGATTCGTGAAAATACAAATGAACTTCATATTGGCATCGTTTTAATCAAAACGTCTCTAAATATTATCAGAATAAGCATTTCTGTCAACAATGAGTACATGAAAGGCTCATTATTATGCTCTTTATGGAGATTGTAATTAGAATCCTTCTGAAACGAATCTAGTACTTCAAAAGGACAAAAAAATCTCAATTTTTCTCATTTATTTGTTGCATTCAGACTGTTATCCCAAACTTCAATAAATACTTCACATAAAAGTCTTGTTTTAATTAACTGACTGCGTAAATTTTTATTGGGAGGGTAGTACAAAGTACATCTTCTGTGTTGACAAAATTGTACCGTTATAATGCAGATGGGAATCAAAGCATCAATTAACGCGGGGCTGTATTTTCGCACTTTAATATTCTAAATTCATTTTGCGTAGTTTTGTAAGAGAAATAGGATCATTTTTTTCGTCTAAAAGTACAATGTCACAAAAAACTATATTTTCATCAGCAAACAGTAATTCGATCCTATATGATCTAATTTGAGTTTTACAGGAATTTGTGACACATTAGATTGTATGAGGAGTACTTTAATGAGCATGTTTTAGTAAGTTTTTTTATATATATTTATAATGTATACACATTTTATGCTTTACTTCATATCATAATTTTGCATTTCTCTTTCTAATTTAACCAGAACTATTTTATGTACTATTTATATATGTTGAATAGTCGGTAAAAAATAGTTCTAAATTCCTTTAGACCCTTTTTCTGCTGGTGGTTCGTTTTCGCACCATTTAAAAATTCTGTTTTTTCAAGGCCTTAAGTTGGAAGAAACAGTTTTTGTTTAATTGTTTCGTGTAAATGAAGAGTTATTATTTTACACAATATTTTTTAATACTAATTGGCATCTATTTGTAATAAAAAAAATTTCAATGTAAGGCAGTTTAACATTTCAATTTTTAATTAGATCATCGAGCTCAAAATTGATGACACCACATAATGAATACGTCTTCACTAAAAAAATCCAATACTTTTATTCTTTAAGAACAAAATGACATCTGCAGGTAAGATCTTTGTTTAATTTTTTCTTGTATTTTTAAAGCTTAAAATTAATGGTGCGAAAACGCAACATCAGCATGAAGCAGTATAAAAATAGAATAACAGAAGTTTGAACTTGGATATTTTCATTCTTTTTTCAGCTAGTCTTTCTGGTCGAATAAGGCATTTTTTTACTACAGAAGCCATTTATTTATTTAATGAGCTTTAGAGTGACAATGAGGATGCAATATTGCTTGATAAATATGAAAAAAGTTGTACAGATGTAGTAATTATATCACCAAAAGTAGACGTTTCAACAGATGGAGAGGATATAAATGAAGAGGAATTGGATAGTGTGAGTGAATACCTAAAGATGTAGCAGGTGAGTTTGAAATAAATTATAGTGGTTTCAAGAATGCGATTAATGTGTATCCAGAAATTCCGCATAAAAAGAAAAAACTTGGCAGAAATGTTAGATGTTCCGAAAGTTTTAAATGGGTGCATGAGTTACCTAATTATACTAGGATGCTTAATAATGATGAAATAAATTCACTTGATTTGTTATCTGGTGGTTTGAATAATTTAGGTCTTTTAGATATTTTTTCTAAGATGCATTCTGAAAAATTATGTTCATTGATTGTAGAACAATCTATGTTATATGCCCACCAAAATAATCGACCAGAATATAAAATTTCAGTAAATGTTTTCAAGCGTTTTATTGGGTTTCTGCTATTTACCGGATATCACAGTCTTCCTCAAGAGCAAATGTACTAGTCTTTATCAGATGACGTAAATATTCCTTTGGTTAGAGAGTCTTTGGCACGTGCTACATTTTTGTCAATAAAAAGGATCTCCACTTGGCTAATAACATGAAATTAGACAACAGTGACAAACTAGCAAAAGTTGGGCCATATTTAGATATAATAAATAAAACTTCATCCAGTACGGAGTGTTCAGCAATAATTTAGCTATCGATGAACAGATGGTGCTATATTATGGTTGTCATTCTGCAAAACAATTTTTGAAGGGCAAAACCGTTAGATTTGGGTTCAAAGGTTGGTGCCTTTGTTCTTCAGATGGTTATCTATATCAATTTGATGTGTATTCTGAAAAATGTTTAACTAATGAAAGAAATCTAGGTTTGGGTGGTGATGTCGTGATTAAACTATTAAATGTTGTTGAAAATCCGTCTAAGCATGCTGTCTATTTCGACAATTTTTTCACCTCTTATGCTTTGATGAACGATCTAACAGAAAAAACTTTGCAACTGGTACCATTAGAGAAAACCGAATCAGCAATAATTAAGGTTCAGTTCTCACTTCTGTTGACTGCATGAAAAAGAAACCAAGAAGCTTTTATGACTATATGTTTGATCAGAAGAACATTACCATTGTTAGGTGGAATGACAATTCTATAGTAAGTTTAGCAACAAACTGGGATGCGGTTGAACCAACATTATCTGCAAAACGCTATAGCAGGAAAGAAAGTTAAAAAAAAATAATATTCCTCAACCACAGCTTATATCAAGATATAATAAAAACAGGGGGGGCGTCGACTTGCTGGATAATTTCATTTCTAAATATCGAATTCAAATCAAGGGTAAGAAATGGTGGTGGCTACTGTTTGTTAATTTTCTGGATGCTGCACAAGTCAATTCTTGGAGGGTGTTTCGAATGGCAAGTAACAGTGATATTACTTTATTAGAATTCCAAAGAATTGTGACGACCTCTCTTCTAAAAACTCCTCTTGCTGAGGAAGAAGATATCCAGATGGAACAACGGTTTGGGAACACGGTTATGTAGCATCCCAAAGAAACAAACGCTGGCTGCAAACGGTTTAAGAACAAAATAAAAGAAAAACAAATGGAGACTCCGTGGATTCTAACCCAACCTCGAGACGGAGCAACGGTTTAACACGGGAGTGGAACACCACAAAGAAACAGACCCTGGCTGCAATTAATCCCAAATAATAGACAGAACCTGCAGTTTAAAAACACGGATACAGAATAATAATTCGAAACCTACCAGCAGACGAAATCAACGCTTAAGAATACTGTGATAGAAAAACACAAAAAAAATTTACACTACCTGCATTCGAACCCAGCAAGCAGAGGAAAACATCAGTTAAAGAACACAGTTAAAGTATAATACTAGACTATGGAGATTCCCCCCATTCAAACACAGCCTCCAGACGAAACAATGGTATAAGAAAACAGTCAAAGAATAATACTACAACATGGATACTTCCTGGATTCTAACCCAATTTCCAGACGGAACAACGGTTGAAGAACACAAGTAGTACCTATCCTCCTAGTTCATTATTTTTTGTTTAACTTGTCTTCTAGCGATCGTTGAAACAGAAGTAAAACGTTTTCGGAATCTTAATCGTGCGACCTTTATAAAACAAGCAAATAAAAAAAATCTGATGTGTCCAACACATGGCTTCCTTGCACGTCTATTAAATCAAAAGTATTTTCGACGCACTTCCTCCAAACTTATTTGTTTGAAAGAAATAAAATATCAATAATAGTAAGGTTTAGCGATTTCTAGCGAAATATTTCGATATCGCCAAGCTGAGTTCAATTTGAAAGATTGCCTTCTGACACTTTATTTGGCGATATTTCACCAAAAGCCGACAAACTTGAGATAGTTTGCGAGATTCTGGAGATAGCCAAAGTAGTCATTGACCACAGACTTTCAATGAAATGAATGCATCCATACACCTTAATGTATTTAAAGTCATTTGGCTCACCCTGTAAGTAAATTCCCAGTCGATTGCTGTCAAAAAAGATATTGAAAACAGTTAGATATTATAATATAGTTCTAAATACAAAAGTTCAAAATTCTACGGGTTAAAGTTTGAGTTATACAAAATTCGAAATAATTTTTGGCACCAAATTTGGCGATATTTCGGCGAAACTCGTCAATGTCGACGACATTTGGCGAGATTTTAAGCATGGACCAACAATGACAGATTATCGCCAAATTTGGCGATATTTCGCCAAAACTTGCCAAGAACGATGACAAATGGCGATACTTTGGGCATGGACCCAATGACTGCCTATCGCCAAATTTGGCGACATTTCGGCAAAACTCGCCACGGTCGAGGACAGATGGCGAGATTTTGGGCATGTACCAAACAATGACTGTCTACAATTGTATTATATTGAAGATGTCCATAGACATTAAAGTACTGAAATTCTTTTCGGTGGTCCTGTAAATAAACTCTCCAGTAGATTGGAACCAAAAATCGAGATGCACAACTAGATGTTACAACATTCTTATATATGAAATTTCATAATAGTTTTTGAGAGTTAAATACGCACACACGTACATTAAAAGTCGCCAAGCTTGGCGACTTTTGGCGTAGTTCTTGAGGGAGGCACGTGACCGTTATCGGACCATTACCTAACTTATGTGGCAGGACGGTATTGTGCTTGAAATAAATGAATGGCCCTAAAATTGCCATTGACCGTAATGTATTGGAAATCTTTTGAGTGTACCTGTAGCAGAACTGTAAATGACAAAGACACTTTTTTTAATGGAGAAATTCATTTTCTAACTCTTTACAGCATATATCACTTCTGAGTCGTTTGAAATAGCCCAATACCTCTAAAAATCGCTTTGATGAATTTCGGCCCATAGAGCGTAATGTACTTCGAATGTTTTAGGCGGTTCTGTAGATAAACTATCCAGTTGAATGGAACCGAAAGGGGAGGTGCACAACTAGATGTTACAATAATCCTAAATATAAAGTTTCGACATTCTACGCCTAATTGTTTTTGAGAAATGCGAGTTTAATGAATTTCGGCCCATTGAGCGTAATGTATTTCGAATCTTTTGGGCGGTCTTGTACATAAACTATACATTCGATTGCGACCAAAAGGGGAGGTGCACAACTAGATCATAGAACAATCCTAAATATCAAATCTCAACATTCTACGACCAATAGTTTTTGAGATATGCGAGTTACATACATACGTACGTACGTACATACGTACGTACGTACAGACGGCATGGAAAAACTGACCACAATAGACTCGCCGCTGGTCAAAATGAGTTGCAGACGCGTTAATATGATCGCCTACGATAATAGCCTACGATGAGATGCTTCGAAAAAATTCTTAAAATTAAATTTAGAGGTAGTCAAAATCGGTTTTTTTGTCGAAATTTGGCCCCCAAAATTTTTCGGGATCACGTTACTTCCTTATACTACGTACAATGAAGTAAAAAACGAAAATTTTTACAAAACAATGATTTTTTTGAGTGGTCGCATACCTTAAATTAGTTAATGCAATACATTTCAAAATCTTTGAGGAAGTGGTAAATATAATTTTTTATGGGTTAAAATATTTCGTAGGTAATCATGAATCACTAAGCAAAAGGGAACACTTTTTAAGGGAAATAAAAATTTTTAATTTCGTTTCATCTTGGGACCTCATTGGCCACCCATGTCCCACTACATGTACCATGAAAATTTCAACTAGTTAAAATAATCATCAATATTATATAAGCTTAACAAAACTTGGTGGTATTTACGGTGCAATATTTCGCATATACCACTCTGTGCATTTGTAGTCAAAGTATCTCAAACATTCCTAAATTAAACAACACTGGGATGGGAAGAAGTTTATTTTAAGAGATGAGAGCTTAATTATCGGCTTTAAATAAGATTTCAACCAAAACCTCGGAGGAACTTCCCTCTAACAAAAGGTATAAATCTATCACTACGTTAAAGCTGTGTACCTAAGTTTCCTTCTTTTTTTTTTCGTCATTCAATCGACGTCTCTTTCAGAAGTCTGTTTTAATTAACTGACTATATGAATTTCTAAAGAGATAAGACTATCTTTAATGCACAGAAATTCTGTGATAATGATGGAAAGCTTAGCACTGAAACAGGAGTTAGAGCTGCAACTTTCTGACCTTTCAGATAGGAATTGATTGCTTTTGTGTTCAGAAGCGTAACAGGATGACTCGTTAGCTAAAGAAATGCGGTTTTTTCCAACTATAAATAGATTCCCAGACAATCAAAGGGGAATAATTCAATTGAACCAATATTCTTAATGCAAATAAATTACTTCTATTGAAGTAGTTATATGAAAATTGATGTAATGTGATGATTTCTTTCTTTCTTTTTTCCGTTAAGCCTGTAATGCGGATTTTCCCTTTATGAAGATTTGATATATTAATGAGAATACACACAAGCACACGCAAAACAAGTATTTAGAGGTTAAAAATAATGAAAATTTATAAAATAACACGCATAAATTTGAAGTATACTCTAAATCTATGTAATGTTGTCTAAGCATTATTAATTTTAATCTGACATATTAATAGACTTCTGTATTCTAACAAAACACACGCACACACATACAAGTATGCCCACTAAAGTCCCTTTCCACCCGCTTAACTTCGAACGGTTGCTACTATGATCATGAAAGTGATGTCTAGGTGTAGTAAAGTCGCCATGCGCTAGGCAAGAAAATCGCCTCTCAGCGCCATGTGTCGGGTTAATTTGGAGTTAGCGTTCTTTTCTCAAATATGGTAAGAGATACGGGAAAAAAGTCAGGCAAAAACTTATTCAGCATCATCGATTTCATAAGGAAAGACACCTCAGTTTGCACATGATACCCATAATTCGCAAAATAATGCCACGTATGGAAGTATAAAGCGCGCATTTCTTTTATCGGATTTTCCGAAACTGCACTTAGCTGACATTCAGCTCATTTATCCTTCATGCTAAGTGTTTTTCGTCAGCTACGATACCCATCTAGACTTGAACAATATATACTCTGTGCTACAGACTCTCTCCAAACTGACTCTGTGTTCTAAAGTTCTTATGAGCCTTTCAGTCACCCTGTATAGTCGTTAGGTTTGTATGCCAGCACAGAAAGCTCATACTTAATTTTTTTTATAAATGATTTCGAACTATTCAAGTCCTGTAATTTCACAAACATATCTTTAAAATTTTTATTAAAAGAATTTTTAATTAAATTTTAAAAAAGATAGTAACTCAAATGAAATGTGTCTTTCGTACAAAAAGTAATTTTATGAGGTATCGCAATATTCGATTTTATTTCTATATAAACAATTCTGAACCATTTAAGCCAAATCAATATGTACATGAATAAATATTAAAAATTAGTATTGTTACGAATTTTCGGGGCAACCCGCTGCTCTGGGGCTTAAAATGGTTTAAAATTCGTATTCTACGCTTCAAATAGATAAATTTTGCTTTTTGTTGCATCAAAATCGGCCAATTAGAACCGGAGATACGGAGGTTTCGCTTTCCCATATGTTTTTCTATGGGCTTCTAGAAATCTCGAGAAATATGAGTCCTACAGCTTAGATCTCTTCACTTTTGAGGACTTATTTTTGGCGCCAAATTTGGCGATATTTTGCCAAAAGTCGCCAAGCTTGGCGACTTTTTGGTCATTTGGCGCGATTTTCCCAATGGGGCCTGGAAGTTGTTTTTCCTGCATTAAAAACGCATAATAACCTAACATTTCTCTTCTATGACGTAATCAAAATTCACGCTTTATGTAGAACCCTCGAGAAATTGACTTTTCTGGAAACCTCTTGTACCTCCTGCGTCGGCTATTTATAGAAGCGGGCATCGCCCCGAAGCGAGTCAGTTGCGAGTTGAACATTCAATGTGTGAAGAGCTCCGAGTACGCTTGTTTTGTGTGAACTGATAGTGCTATAGAAGCTGTGTTTTAGCTTGCTTTGTGAAGCTGTTTTTAAAGTGCTGTGTGTAAATTCTTCATTGCTGTGTCTTAAGGGATAGTGTACTATATCCCTTGAATATTTCCACGGAATTTTAGCCTGTAAAAGTGACTTATTTTGTGTGAGAAATACAGCATTTGTGAGAGCTTCTGATCCAAGCGGATTGTTAAAAGCACGTTACTGCTAGATTGTGCTTGTGAATTGTGTGCAGCCGATTGTTCTACGAAGTTCTAGAAGAAATAAAGTTTGTGTACCATCCTGACAAGTGACTTTTTACTTGAATTTTTTTACACCAACAGGACTTTAGAACGACGAACCCCAGGAGTAGCAGAGTAATTCCGCAACATTTGGTGTCAGAATCGGGACTCTAAAGAAAGAATTTAATTTTCCAGTTTATGGTTTTGACTAGACAAAAAATGGAAGAACAACTTCAAAAGCTCATGAATATGATGCAAGAAATGAAAGCCGGACAAGATGAGATGAAAGCCGGACAAGGTGAGATGAAAGCCGGACAAGATGAGATAAAAGCTGTACAAGGCGAAATGAAATCCGGATTGGACGAGTTAAAGACAGCGCACAATGAAGTGAAAACCGGACTGGAGGAGTTAAGAGCCGCACACGACGATGTGAAGACCGGACTGGAAGAATTAAGAGCCGCACACGACGTGATGAAATCCGGACTGGAGCGGAAAATAGAAGCCGGACTGGAAGAAATGAAATCCGGACTGGAGGAAAAAATACAGACAAATCAAGAAAATATGGAGAAGAGAATGTCGATACTAGAAGAAAGCCAAGCAAGAAACTTGATAGAATTACGTGAAGAATTTAATAATAAAATCGAGGACAAACTGGATTGGAAAGAAAATATAGTTTCGAAAATACGGGAAGAATGTGAAGCTAAAATGGAAGAAAAATTGGACTCTCTCGTCAAGCTGGGAAAGTTACCGGAAAACATCAGACTGTCGTCACGCCACCCAGCAGTGAAACTAACGCCTTATGACGGAAAGACTCCCTGGGAGGCTTACAAGACCCAATTTTCAATCGTCGCCAGAGCCAATGGTTGGAGCGAGTCCGAGAAAGCTAATCAACTGGCCGCTTCCCTTAGCGGAGATGCAATTAATGTATTGCAAACTATCGGAGCGACGAAGATAGGAGATTTTGACGCCCTTGCCAGTGCCTTGGAGATGAAATTCGGAGAGAAGTGCCAGAAAGAATATAGTAGAATCCAACTTAAGTCAAGGATGCAGAGATCTGGCGAGACCCTTCAAGAGCTGGCTTCGGACATAGATAGGCTGTGTCATCTAGCCTACATGGACCACCTTGATAATGTCCGAGAAGAAATGGCGGTGCGTCATTTTATTGAAGCCATCCGTGATCCAGAAACCCAAAAGTCACTTATGTTGGAGGATTATCAGGATTTGAAATCTGCTCTCGTCTTCGCAATGAAGCTAGAAGCGGCTCAGCGGGCCGTCAGGAAAGATCGGCATGCTGTTAGAGCTGTCACGGTCCAAGAGGCAGCTGACAAAGACACAGAGAGCGTCGAGAACAGGTTGAAGAGAATTGAAGATCTCATAGAACGAAAATTAAGATCGGATAGAACGAGAGATGGCCGAAAGAAAGTGAAATGCTGGAAGTGTGGCGTCGAAGGCCATGTACAAAAGCTTTGTGGTCGAAAGTCTTATGACCAGCAAGAGAAATCTAAGAACATGAAAGAGGGAAACTAGGAGGTGGCCATCTCGCGGGGCGGAGGTTGCCATATAGTCAAAAGCCCCACCTAAAAGTCTTGCAGATTTCATCAGTGAATGGTGGCAGTAATGGACTCTTCGTACAGGGATACGTTAATGGTTCCCCATGCCACATGGTGATTGATACTGGAGCGAACGTAACCATCATAAGGACGGATCTGGCCAAGAAATTAAATTTGAAGATTATCTGGACTCCGCCCTCGCTGACCCTCCAGACTGTGACAGGTGACAAGATCGAAGTGGGCGGAAAAGCGCAAGTAGAAATCACGTTTGGAAATGCCAGATACGACCATGTGGTATATGTCGCCAATATTACAGACTCTTTTATTCTCGGACTGGACTTTTTAAAATCGCACAAATTTAATTTGGACTTTAAGAATAATGAGCTTCGTTCAGACTCAGAAGAAATAGCTGCGTTCGATATTAGAAATGAAACTGTTTTGCCTGTTCAGCAAATAATAGCCCAGACTGATATCACTCTACCTCCCAGAACTGATTCAATAATTTCTGGAACAGTAAAAGAAAGCAATAAATTCCGTTTTGGATTAATCGAACACCCAAACAATAGTGATTCCGTCAGAGGAGTACTTGTGGGAGCAACACTTGTGGACTTGTCGAGAACAGAAATTCCAGTTAGAGTAGTAAATGTGACGGACAAGTCGAAGGTGATAAAGAAAAATGAAGTGTTGGCGACATGCACTCCTGTTACCTGCATTAATAAGAACATCAACCAAACGACAGCTAAATCTTCCGAGTGCCTGACGAAGGAATTATTACAAGACGTGGAGTTAACGGCAGAACAGAGAAGCGCTGCAGAGAAAGTAATAGCTGAATTTGAAGACCTCTTCTCCCGAACTTCGGGTGACTTTGGCCGTACGAGCTTAACTCAACATAGGATAGATACAGGCAGCCATTCTCCCATCAAGCAACATCCTAGGCGGCTGCCGTTTGCTAAGCAAGAAGAGGTGAGCAGACTTTTAGAGGAGATGCAGCGTGATGACGTCATCGAGCCATCGACTAGTTCGTGGGCCTCGCCGATTGTTTTGGTCCGAAAGAAAGATGGTTCCACCCGGTTCTGCGTTGACTACAGACGTCTGAATGACATTACCAAGAAAGACAGCTACCCTCTTCCCAGGATAGACGACACATTGGACACTTTATCGGGAAACGAATGGTTCTCCACTCTGGATCTCAAGAGTGGCTACTGGCAAGTAGAAATCCATCCCGACGACCGTGAAAAGACTGCGTTCACCACGGGACAAGGATTGTGGCAGTTCAAAGTTATGCCTTTTGGACTCTGCAACGCACCTGCTACATTCGAGCGACTAATGGAGACAGTGTTGAGAGGACTTTCCTACGAAGCATGTCTCGTTTATTTGGACGATATCATCATCGTCGGAAGGACTTTCGAAGAGCATCTAGAGAACATCCGAAAGGTGCTGCAGAAATTAAAGGAGGCGAACTTGAAACTGAGTCCATCGAAGTGCAATTTGTTTCGTCGGGAAGTACGTTACCTCGGGCACATAATATCCGCCCACGGAGTCCGAACCGATCCCGAAAAGACGTCCGCAGTCCAGAACTGGAGTCGTCCCGAGAATATCCACGACTTAAGAAGTTTTCTCGGTCTGTGTACTTACTATCGAAAATTCGTGAAGGGCTTTTCTCAAATTGCAAGACCTCTTCACAAATTGACCGAGACTGGACAGAAATTTCTATGGACTGAGGAATGTGAGGACGCATTCAACGAACTGAAGACGGCTTTAACATCTTCGCCGATCTTGTCGTATCCTCACCCTGACAAGCCATTTATCCTGGACACAGACGCGAGTAAGGAGAGTGTCGGAGCAGTTTTGTCCCAGGATATAGATGGCCAAGAACACGTCATTGCTTACTGGAGCAAATGCATTTCAAAGGCAGAACGTAACTATTGTGTTACGAGAAAGGAACTCCTTGCTATCATTAAGGCCGTGGAGCACTTCCATCATTACCTGTACGGCCGAAAGTTCCTGCTCCGAACGGACCATGCCTCTTTAACGTGGCTTCTAAATTTCAAGAATCCAGAGGGCCAAATAGCCAGGTGGATACAGCGATTACAAGAATATGACATCGAGATACGTCATCGGAAAGGGGCATCTCATGGAAATGCAGATGCTTTGTCAAGAAGGCCCTGTATAGACAGCTGTCACTATTGCTCCAGGGCAGAGAAAAATTACCATCTGAAACATCCCGTTGTCCGCCAAGTTACATCATCGACACCATCCCAAGATCCCTGGAGTGACGAAAATGTTCGGGCGGACCAATTAGCAGACCGCGACATCAAACCTATTGTGGAATTTATGGAAAAATCCAGCGCTAAGCCCAGTTGGCAAGAAATATCATCTTACAGTCCGGCAACAAAACAGTACTGGGCTTTATGGGATTCGCTTCGCCTGAGGAATGGAGTCCTGTATCGTAAATGGGAGTCGGACGACGGCAAGATGCTCCGATGGCAGTTAGTACTCCCTCGCTCGAGGATTCCGAAGGTTCTAGAAGAGCTGCATAATGGCTTAACTGGAGGCCATTTTGGCGTGATTAAGACCCTGCAGAAAGTTCGCGAGCGCTTCTACTGGGTTAGGGCTCGAGGCGACGTCGAAAAGTGGTTTCAAGCTTGTGACGCCTGTGCTGCCCGTAAAGGCCCGAAGAAACGAAGCCGTGGAAGACTACATCGTTATAATGTAGGAGCGCCTTTTGAGAGGATTGCACTCGACATCCTGGGACCTCTTCCGCGAACTTCGGATGGCAACAAATACATCCTAGTTGTCATTGACTACTTCTCTAAATGGCCCGAAGCGTTTCCTATTCCCGATCAAGAAGCTACGACCGTAGCAGAGGTACTGGTGCAAGAATGGATTTCCAGATATGGAACCCCTCTGCAACTTCATTCCGACCAAGGAACGAACTTTACCTCTGCAGTCTTTAAAGGACTATGCCAACTTCTCGGAATGGACAAAACCCAGACTACGCCTTTACACCCACAATCCGACGGCATGGTGGAGAGGTTCAATCGTACAATTTTGAACAACCTCTCGCTCCTGGTATCTAGGAATCAAGAGGACTGGGACAAGAAACTCCCCCTGTTCCTGCTGGCCTATAGGAGTGCCGTCCATGAGACTACCGGCTTCACACCTTCCCAGATGCTGTTCGGCAGAGATCTTCGTCTTCCCGCCGATCTAGTGTTCGGCCGCCCTCCAGATGCGCCTTCATCGCCAGAGGAGTACGTGGAAAACCTTCGGGCACGGTTTGAAGATGTGCATCATTTTGCTCGGGAGCGGATCAACCTGAACACGGAAAAGATGAAGACTCGCTACGACACGAAGGCTACGGGACACGAGTTCAACGCAGGTGACAAAGTTTGGCTATGGAATCCTACTCGACGGAAAGGCCTGTCTCCCAAGCTGCAATCGCCGTGGGACGGTCCTTACACAGTCCTAAACCGGCTGAATGACGTCATCGTACGGATTCGTAAGTCACCAAACTCGAAGCCAAGAGTTGTACATTACGATCGGCTTGCCATCTACCGCGGTTGTAATTAGCTCAGAAAATTGTCACTATGACGTAATTCCTCTTTTCTTTCAACTCTCATTTCTTTCCTGTCTTTCCCTTCTCTTCCTCTTTCTTCAACTCTCTTTCTCTCACCACTTACGCCATGTTTAGTGTACATATTTGTAATATATTGGATTTTATTAATGTGTATTTGTTATTACATTGATTACTTATTACAGTGTAATTGTTTATTATGATGATTATTAATGTGTATTTGCTTATTGTGCTATTGATTACTTGCTTGAATTATGTTGTTAAGATCTTGTTAAGTGTTATACAGTGTAGGTACCTGTGTGACCTCCTAACTAGGGATTGTACTGCCCGGGACGTGCAGTCCTTGGGAAGGGGGCAATGTTACGAATTTTCGGGGCAACCCGCTGCTCTGGGGCTTAAAATGGTTTAAAATTCGTATTCTACGCTTCAAATAGATAAATTTTGCTTTTTGTTGCATCAAAATCGGCCAATTAGAACCGGAGATACGGAGGTTTCGCTTTCCCATATGTTTTTCTATGGGCTTCTAGAAATCTCGAGAAATATTAGTCCTAGAGCTTAGATCTCTTCACTTTTGAGGACTTATTTTTGGCGCCAAATTTGGCGATATTTCGCCAAAAGTCGCCAAGCTTGGCGACTTTTTGGTCATTTGGCGCGATTTTCCCAATGGGGCCTGGAAGTTGTTTTTCCTGCATTAAAAACGCATAATAACCTAACATTTCTCTTCTATGACGTAATCAAAATTCACGCTTTATGTAGAACCCTCGAGAAATTGACTTTTCTGGAAACCTCTTGTACCTCCTGCGTCGGCTATTTATAGAAGCGGGCATCGCCCCGAAGCGAGTCAGTTGCGAGTTGAACATTCAATGTGTGAAGAGCTCCGAGTACGCTTGTTTTGTGTGAACTGATAGTGCTATAGAAGCTGTGTTTTAGCTTGCTTTGTGAAGCTGTTTTTAAAGTGCTGTGTGTAAATTCTTCATTGCTGTGTCTTAAGGGATAGTGTACTATATCCCTTGAATATTTCCACGGAATTTTAGCCTGTAAAAGTGACTTATTTTGTGTGAGAAATACAGCATTTGTGAGAGCTTCTGATCCAAGCGGATTGTTAAAAGCACGTTACTGCTAGATTGTGCTTGTGAATTGTGTGCAGCCGATTGTTCTACGAAGTTCTAGAAGAAATAAAGTTTGTGTACCATCCTGACAAGTGACTTTTTACTTGAATTTTTTTACACCAACAGGACTTTAGAACGACGAACCCCAGGAGTAGCAGAGTAATTCCGCAACAGTATTCTAAAGTATATGTTGCTAAGTATATCGTAACTCAATTGAAGTGCTCCTTTCTCTCAACTAAAAGTGTTTTTGGGTTTTATTTCTTAAGTTTCAGTAAGAGATAAAACATGCTGTGTGAAATTCAGGATTGTTATGAGAAGTAAATTTTATTGCAGTAAATTATATGTAGAGCTGTGCAAATTTCTCTTGTGTAAAGATTTTTTGTAATTCTTGTAATAGGGAAAAATAATATTTTCAATCGCTTTCTACACAATCAAGTTTTATATCTTTTGTAAAATACATCGAATGGTGGGGTTTGATGATTTTCCTTTATTGTTGATTTTCCTTACCACCTTGGCTATTTGATTTAATAACATCTTACTTCTTCCTTTGGGGGCACATTAAAAACTTTATTTATGTACCTCCATTGTAAAACACATTAATCTTCTCAAGAGGGCGAAACAACGCCTATCCCACTAAAGGCCCCTTCAGTGATCCAGAGACATGTCGCGGGTCGCTAGCAGTAGGGTGCCAATAGCGGAACCAATTCTTCAATAGTGTAACCATTTCCTTTAAAAAGGTGGTGATACTCCGGTATTAAACCAACAAAAGATAATTGGGGACCTTGAATAATATTGCGATTTCGCACATCCCCCATCTATTGTTCGGTAGAGGACACCCCAAGTGTCGCAGCCAGTCGCAGCTTCCTGACCATGTCAAATTTCCTCGTTCAAATACATTGTAGCCGCGACATGTCTCTGGATCACTGAAGAGGCCTTAAATATTTCTGACGAGAAACCGTCTCTCTGGTAGTTGTCCCGAGAATTCTTTACCCACATTCCTGTATTTTCAAAGCAAGTGTTCTTTTGTGAAAGTTGTGCCTTCCATGAGTAATTTTTTGTTCGTGGGAGAGGGAAAATGTCCGAACCCTAGTTAACCCGTTCTTTTCGTATTACCTTTCAAAATCTCAAACAGCGGAACAAATGGACTCTTTACAATGATACATATCCAAAAAGGACCTAAAGCATCTTATTTCTGTTAAATTCTTTGCCGGACTGAGTGTAAGTTTTTACTCCCAGTATAATGGGCTGAAAATATTAAAGGTGGTGATTCTGAAGTGATTTACATTGAGAATCTCATGCTTCAAAAATACGTAAAGCGAGTACAAAAGTTGCATCGTTTGGACATGTGTTAATGGGAGTGCATGTAAACTATATTTGTAGTGTTCCGTAAACTTCGTGAGTTTGCGATTGTTTAGATATACTAATCACATTTCTACGCGTAATTATAATTACGAATATAAATAGCGTTTAAAAATGAATGAATATTTTATAGTGATCCAGCGTTTTAAGCGGTGTATTTTTATGCAATAATTTGAAAAAAAAAACTAGATATATTTTCGAATCGTCCTGTTTTAGAACGAGTAGCAATAAATTCAGCATTAAATAATTTTTAACAAAAGTAACCAAATTTCCTGGTTATTCGTAAACTGCACCGTGCTCCTATAAACTGACTGTCGTCTACTTTCTATTTGTTAAACACTCCATTTTGCTGCCAGGATACCGTTAATTCAGGTTGAGCGTATGTTTAGAAACATGCACTCTGATAATCTTTTATCAGTGACTTGAATTAATTTGCTTGGCAGATTTAAGCCAAGAAACATTATCAAATGGCTGTCACCTGTTCACATCGACACTGCCATGTGAGAAAATCGATCACCCGTTCCGAAAGGGATTGATTAAAATTGAACGTTAATCCATGTTCGAATATATTATGTTCGGCAGATGGGGTTTATATGCAGTATCGCTCGAATTAAAATTAGCTTCTCTAAATTTGATAATGAATCTAGTACATGACACACAACGCCCACAAAAAAGCGTTTGAGCTAGTGCAGCAACAATTAGAAGTACAAGATTGAACTATGATTGTTATTTTTTTCCCAAATAACCGGGATTATTACAATCGACATTTTAAAAAAATCTTTATCCGTAAATGTTTTACCAAATAGAAGATACTTTCTGATAAATAAATTAGTTAATCCAAAGGAAAATCTCAAAAAAGTCTTTTTCAAAAAATTGCAGGTGGATTACAATAATACAACCTAGGTAATATAAGTAATAATTGTCATAGTCACGCGCCATAAAAATATTGCTTCAGTGAATACTTAGAAAAAAAATGTGCCGTGTGAATCTACCAGAATATTGTCAAATAATAAATTTCTGTAATAAGTTTCTGTAAAATATTCGAAGATTCTCTCAAATATAAACAATTTTTCGTATATATGGATATGAAAATTAAGAATAGGTAATATGGGAGAAGACTTTGCATTTAAGGATTTTTTTTTGCTTACTAGAGACAAATTTGATACAAGATAGTGACAAAAGTACACCATATTCTTCAGTATCTTCATTAGTTACATATTGATAAATGAATATCTGCCATATGCACTTTTTGGAGATTTCGACATTTTGACTATTATGAGTAGTTTACTAACTAAATTTTCGTATTAAAAGACTTCCATGTGTCTCTAAGCAATATACGATGAACTGCGATTGCCAAAAAAAAAAAAAAAATGTGCCGTGTGAATCTACCAGAATATTGTCAAATAATAATTGATAATAAAAACTGATCAGATCATAATAAATAAACTTTTTGCACATAGCAGATATTGTTTTGAAAACGCCTATATGCTTATCACTTGCTTTGCTTGCAGGTATATGATTGAAAAATTCAATGTTAAAGAAACACATGTGAATTTTGATATCTTCCCCATGCATACGGGGAAGATGCCACCAGTCATGATGTAATAAAAACACAAATATTAGAAACTTACCTATTAATCAAGAATAACTATGACAAAGTAAACTCTGTAGACAAATTAATATTTTTTTCAAAATTATGTAAGTAAACTAATAAGAAGACAAATTTGAATGTCATCCAGCTCAGCATTTCATTCAGTACAAATGATCACTATTGCAATTTTCCTACAACAATTTCTTGCATATATTTTGTACTGAATCAAATCACACTTGAGACTTTTTCAGCATGCTTTTATTATTACTTTCACCTGCATGTATCAATGTAATGGGATCTTGTAATTCGATTTTTACCCACTTCCAAACATTCAATTAATTAAAAAATTTTCAGGCCTATAAAGAGTCGATTGCAATACCATAATATTTAAAATGGTGTACTTGGTAGTAATAGGTTTTCTGCAGGAGCTCGCAAAATAATTCCAATGCATTACGAACTGTGAAAAATTATTATATAAATCATAATTTGGAGACCTTCATCTATTTAAAACAAAACAAAATTGATACATGTTTTTAAGGATTTCAAAGTAAGCACCTCCCTCGAAAATAGTGTATGTAGCATTTATAGGTTTTTAGAGGTTCACTCAAAAGAATTTCAACACATTAGAGTTATCACAGTTTAGACATTTATCTATTTCATGCACAATATAATAAGTATACAGACGTTTATAAAGGTTTACTTTTCATTTAAGGCTGGAAATAATATTTAAAGTTCCTTTTACAGGCTCAGGCAAAATTCCATTAATAGTTGTGCGCTTTTTATAACACGCTTTTATTACTTTCTCCTTGTATGTATCAATGTAATGGAATATTGCAATTCCATTTTCACACACTTCCAGATATCTAATTGAAATTTTCAGGTGCATAAAGAATAGATCACAATACAATAACATTGAAGATGATGTACTTAGTTTGATACATTTGTAGTTTGTTTACAGGAGCACGCAAAATAATTCCAATACATTAATATGAGCTGTCATTATTTAAAACTTAATTTAGAAACAATCATCAATTTCACAGTGAACAAAATTTATTCATGTTATTAATGATTACAAACTAAAACGTTTCATGGAAAATAGTGAATGAAGCATCATCCACAATTTCAAGCAAAGTAGAATAAGTATATAGAAGTTTATAAATGTTTACGTTTCTTTTAAAGGGTGGATATAATATTTAAAGTTGTTTTACTGGATCCCAGAAAATTTCATTAATACTGATGAACTTTTTGTTAAATACACTTTTAGCACTTTCATCTGTATGTGCGTTCATGAATGCAATGGAATATTCTAATTAAATTTCACCCACTTATAGAGATGCAATTAACTTGAAATTTTCTTGTCATGTAAAAACTCGATAACAATATAATAATATTTAAATTTGTGCAAGTAGTATTCATTTTTCTTTTGCAGGAGGACACCAAAGAATTCCAATGCAATACGCTGTATGGGTAGTCTCTTTAAACTGTATAGTAGACATTCATCTATTTCGAACAAAGCAAAATTAATATACGTTGGTAATTATTTCAAAATAAGGCATCCCATCGGACTTAGTGAATGCAGCATTTATAGTTTTTTGCAAAAGCGTTCAAAAGAATTCCAATACATTACAATAAAAATGATTTAGATAATTAATCTATCTCAAACACAATAACAAGCATATAAACTTTTATACACCTTATTCTTCAGTTAAAAGTTATAAATTGCATTTAAAATTCTTTTGCGGGGTCTCACAAAATTGCATTTATAGTGATATACACTAGAAAGCTCCAAAATGTCACCGAATGTAGTCACATATAAGAAATATCTTGTTTATGCTATTTTGGTACTACTGAGTGTTCTTCAGAACCTGGTTCCACATTTTTCCCCCATTATTTTAGTGATAAACAATTCGCTATCTAGAAATTAGAAGCTATGCTCATTCAACATTTTATATACAAAAAAAAAAAAACTCGCATCTACAATAAATTTTAATACTTTTTAAGAATAAAAATTTAGTGCTCACGAAATTCTCCAATATGAAAGATTATTTTAAACTAATAAGAAATAAAATTTATCCTTTATCTAAATGACAAACAGACAGCTTAAAGTAATTTCTATGGAGTAAAAAAAAATTTATCTCATTATAAAATGCAAAAATTATTCATCAAATATTTAACTCAAGCGGCTTACATATAATCTCTAGGTATTATATTTTAAAATATTCATCTGATGTTCATATTCTTCTACGTCTGTGTAACTGCTTGTACATCTATTCTTGCAATCATTTAAGAAAAATAAATTGTTCATATATGAAACTTCCAACGCAACAAGAATAATAAGAAACAGAGAAAAAACTTTCTTCATAGATTGCGCTTCAAGCGAATAATATCCAATTAAGAAAACGTACACCATGATTGTATTCCTCATAAAAAATTGAATCATCTCGAGAAAAAAAATAAAACAGACATTTTTCAGAAAAGAACTTTTTTATAAAAAGATTCTCGAGAAGTTGTTTAAGATTTTTACTTATTTACTTACACTGTAGAGTTCAAAAAGAAAATTGTATGCTGAACGAAATCATAAAAAGATTTGTGGAGTTGTTTCCAATTAATGTTACAGATAATTTGAAAAAAAAGTAGAAAAAAATGTGGAAATAAATATACATATTAATTCTAGTGTGTACTTATCCAACCAAAAATTAGCGAAATGAATTAAAAAAACCAGTTGACTGTGTTTAATCGTCTATTACTCCATAGAGATTAGACAGAATATTTAGGTTTTTATATTTTTTCTGGGTTTTTGAATGCGAGAATGGAAAAACTATTTTTCACTCAAAAAAAGACAGTAAATACGAAGCAATATGCAAGACAATAAATACGAAATAAACAAATATACAAGTAAACCGCAAGCGAAAATTGTTCTCTAATAAACTCAATAAATAAATAGAAATATAACTTGTGAGAAAAATTCTCTGAAATTAAAGAACATTTTTTAGTGTTTATAAGAAGTGTCCTTTAGCTATCTGAAACTACATTAAAAGTTTAAGCAACTAGCCCATATTATTTTAAGAAATATGTATAAGGGGGTATCTCTGAAATGGATTTGTTAAACGTCAAGACACAAAACAAAAAATAAAAGCTTTATTTCTCCTGAGACTAACAGATTTTCATATAAATAATCTAATTTTTCAAAAAGCAGTACTCAATCTTTCGGGGAGAAAACCTCAATGTCTTATCAGGGTTACTGTGACATGATATGGATATAGTTGTTCCGTGTCATACACGTCATTACACTTTTGGGTCATTCTCCCATAACGTTAAATTTCATGTCCTTGGATAAAAAATGCCAATTAAGTATGTCAGTCAAAGATGTTCAATTATTTTCAACAATTCTTCACAAGCACTATGCTGGATATTAGTTTAAATATAAAAAAAGTAAAATTGCACTATTTAAAAATAATTTAAAACGGTAAATATCATTGCTGAAGCTTGTCCTAAACTTCAAACTTTATTATTTGAAGACTTGTTTTAAAGAAGGACCAGTAATTATATATCTAGGTTTTTCATTTATCTATTTTCGATAGCTGTCAAACTTTACATTTAAGGGGGGATAATCAATTTAAATTGCTTATTTAAAATTTGTTCTTGGAGGTAATTGTCATACCGAGGTGTGTAATATTTTTTTTTTCTACGGTTGTCCACTGAAAGGCACTGCCATAATTATTCAACTGTTAAAAGAGCAAGACCACATGTCCTTGCACGAATACTGCCTGTTTTAGTTTAAATGAACAAACATTATTTTATTTCGTTGCTTTTTTCCAAATTTATAGCAAGAGTATTTATTATGGCTCATTACCGAGTTCATTATTAGTGAAATGCGCAATTAATAAATTTAAATTGGTTTTAGGATTTATAAAGAGCTTTGGGACTATATTCAAAGTAACTATTGCATTGGCTTTTAATTGCTATAATTTAACTTTAATAGGCTTAACTTTAAAAAATATCATTACCAAGGCTCTCTGAAAACTAGAAAATGACTTTTAAGGGTAGAGTTTTAAAGTAAGGGGTAGTTTTAGACTTACTAAGGAATGCATATTACTATTCCTTAGTTGATATAGTGATCATATTATTTTATATTTACTAATTTAAGCTTGTATAATTAAGATATTATTCTGTTCACAAATATTATTACCAGGTTTGTAATTACATGCTTCAGTGAAAAATTGAACATTTAATTAAAACCAGTATTCTAGCCAGAATTTTCTCTCAGATGGGAAGTTCAAAGGGAAAAAAAGTTTAACAAAGACAAAAATCCTAATTTTCTGTGTGTGTGCGAATCTGTTTTGGGGAAATCTAGATCCCTGACCCCCCACCACTTGTCTACCTCACTGATTAAAGGTATAATTAAGGCAAAAGATCTCTACTGATAATTTTCTTGCATAGAAAATTTCATCAACGCAAATTAATTGGGAATTAAAACAAACAAACAAACAAAAAATATGTTTTTTAAATCAAAATTGCACATTTTCTGAGAATGAACCTTATAGTTCACTGCGTATATTTAAAATTAGTTTTGCAGTAAAATAAATAAACTGGCTAAATCACTTTAATTCATAATTAAAACAGTAATTTTAATTAAAAATGAAGTTATATTCACTAATCTGAACGAAGTTATTGGACGTAATACATAGTGATCACCGAACTAAAAATCTATAGACTTGTTGCGGCAATTCCCTCTAATGAAGCTATAATTTTTCCTGTATATAGATGTATACATATATATGTATGAAATATTTTGTATGTGTAAAATATATGCAATTTCCTAAAAGAAAATAATCGATGTTATGACATAGTATGCAAAACAATTTTATGCTATTAAAATCGAAAAAATAGCCTTACTGTCCCTGTATATTTTTAAAATAATAGACTTTGAGATGAAATTTCATCCTTCATTTTGTCGAGAACTATCTGTAAATGTATTCACTCAATTATTTTCAAAAGTAAGCTGTATACATGTAATCCTTTTTTCTTTAAAAAAAAATCACAAAAATATTTTACAGGGTAACTGAAGTAAGAAATGTCCAATTAAAGAAAATATACAATGTAATTTTATTTCTGACAAAATAAAGACAAATGATTTCGTAAAAATATAAAATTACTTCAAGGAATAAATAAAATTTTCTGGTGGAGTAAGGCTTTCCTTAATTTAACTCAAATTTCATTTCATTTATTTGTTCTATATTTATATAAAATGAATGAAATAGATGAAACAAATTAGAAAAATGTAGATATATAAACGTGCAGAGACGATGTACAATTGTATATTATCTGCGTCTTTCGAAATGCATTAAAAAGAGGATATTTGGTATCAAGCATTTTATATTTCTCATAAAAAAGGTTTAAGATCGTATCTACAGTTATATATTTTGGCTGTCGTTTTATATTTTGGTGGCTATTGTTTATTTTATGGAAAACTGCATTCTGATTTCTTTAAAATATATCAAGTTCATGTGATAATTTCAAATTTTAATATATTCTTCACTAGGAATTTTACAAGTCAATGCATTCAACTATAGAATGCGTATAAAGTATCGAAATATGCCAATGATACTGGAACCTTTCTGCCTTTTATTTAAAGCGTACCACGAATTTTAATAAAAATGTTTTTTGTGTAAAGAAGTATCCAATTTTCTTTCCGGTACAAGACAGTTTCTCTTCCCCCGTTTTTATGTAAATAAAGCAACACAGTTTCATGTGTATAAAGTATCAGTTTTTTTTAAACTTTCGGCCTCTTGTTAGAAACGCTTTACTAAATTTTTAAGAGAAAAATTTTTATTACATATAAATTATACCGAGTTTTCAGAACTTCCCTTTTTCATAATTTATTATTACTCACAAGGTGAAAAAATATTTTAGCATGTTGATTGGGTATATTGAAAATATTGCTTGAATGGATTTTTTTTAACCGTCTAATGAGAGTTCAGTCGCCCTTAAAAAGTAATGAGTCAACAGCCAAAAATGTACTTTGTTACGTTTCAAACGTCTAAAGTCACAATTTGCCTTCTTTCTTACGAAATTTCGAAGATGCAACTATATCTGTATTTATATGCTTAAATCTGTAAGTTTGTCATAATATTTTTTCAAATTCATTCATTCGAAACAAATAAATAATGTTAGAATTTTAGGCAACTTGTGAGAGAACTTTATCAAAACGGAACCTTTTTTCTTAAACTAAATAGTTTTATTCGAAAGAATTGGACAATTTTTTGTTTTTATCGGAAATAAAATCTCGGGTTACGTTTCCCTAATTGGATATTTTTCGCTTCGGGCACATTATAAAAAGTTCTTTTTTGTGTCTGCTATTTTATTTTATTTTATATTTATTTTTCTCAAAATAATTTAGATATTTTAAATGTAAATTGCTTACTTTAAAATGACTGGGTGTACGCATTTACAGATAGTTGACGTTAAAATAATTAATAAACTATTGTTTCTAATGCTTAGAATTTGAAAATATCTATGAATGTTATTTTAAGCATAAAAATATCTTTCATACTATAGCGTAGTATGGATTATTATGTTCATGTATATTGTGTTTTACAAAAGTTACCTTTTTTTCAGAAAAACATATATACATTTTTATTTTCATAAAAAATATGCAGTGTTTAGACTTGTATCGCCAGACGAAATACTCCTCTTATTTCAAAACTTATATTTTTTATGATATTTTCGTACTTTTAAATGTCTTAAAATATTTCTGAAAAGCTCTAAATAAGTATATGCTTTTGCTACGAATTTAGAAGTGTATCAAAACATGTATTTAGAAATGTTCACACTGTTATATGCCATAAAAATACATACATTCAGTATTATTTTTTTTTCTTGGCACTGAATCGTATATCTTTGATAGAACTCAAATACTAATAGTTGTGGCAGAACATAAAAATGGTCATCAATGTAAAAATTCGGAGTATCTTTATCAAGCAGATGATATCGCTTGCTAGACAGAAAAAGGCCTACCGACGTTCACTTTTTTAACACTTAGTTTAGCAAGTTATTTGAAACAGACGACAACGGATTGTTACTCTGTTTTCTTATTTCATTCCCGTGATTAAGTTTGATGGTTTAATATGAGTCACAGCCAGCAGCACTCCACATCGGGAGTGCAAAATTTAGCCACTGATGAACATTGTTCCCTCAGAAGCTGTTAGCAATTACATCAGTCGACTATGTTAAAATACTGAAAAAATTGTGCTCAAGGATTTGCATTAGTTCCCTGAGACTGTGAGTGCAGGGCTCCGACTTGGCCTAGCTCCAATCTCAGACGCAATATACACTTACGCAAGCCAGAACAGGCGAACCGAAAGGCCGGCGAAAGAACAGGCCGGCGAAAGTTCTGACGTTCATGGTTTCGGAGTGTTAGGTCTTCTACAAATTCTTTTTAATTAGAACACTGCCTACATTTTTACTTTAATAGACTTCATATATACGAACTTTTCAGCACCTTTTGTTTTCAGTTTTTGGTTAATTTTCTGTGAAATGAGATACATTTAAAGGTACAACGAAGCAAATTTACAAAAGCTTTT
The DNA here is from genome assembly GCA_038373885.1 of Cheiracanthium punctorium. Classification (NCBI taxonomy): domain Eukaryota; kingdom Metazoa; phylum Arthropoda; class Arachnida; order Araneae; family Cheiracanthiidae; genus Cheiracanthium; species Cheiracanthium punctorium. The sequence goes on from JAWZYV010004564.1 coordinate 60,733, forward strand.
TGCAGAAGATTGGTATCTTGCTTAGTTTTGTTTTTAAATAATCTTTATTTAAATAAATTATACTCATCTGAAAAATTCGAAATATGCAGGTGTCCCAAAAACACTGGCGTACGCTTTTGTGCCTTAAATATTGATCACAGACATTTAAAATAAATTAAAGTTAACTAAAAAAGGGGTAAAGCATTTGATGTATCGGCTGAAATTTTCAGTATATTAAATCTAAAAAAAATTAAAAAATTAAATTTCTATATGGCCCCTACAAAAAAATTTCCGTTAGTGACATGCATCCCTTACATTAATGACGTGATGTGCAAAGTTTCAGCCTATCATCATAAAAAGGCTCAGAATTTTTTTTAAAACAAACTTGCTTTCGGACTATACAATACCAATGATGACAAAAATATCATTATTTATGCAATCATTGTTCTCTTTTGGAATTTGTGTACGACCTCTGAAAATGCAAGTTTTGTACAATTTAATGGTGATTCTATAAAGCGTCTATTGTTGCGTCAACTACTATCCCCCCTACCCCCCACAAATAAAATATTTTTCATATACAAAAGTAGATGCAGTAGATGTATGTCTTCTAATACATCGTTCTATTTCTCAAAAACTAGCATCCTCAACATTCCAGGCATGGTCGTTTTAAATATCTGAAACATCAGGTCTTTGGACTTCCCCATACTTTATGAAACATTCAAAGAACATTCAAAATCACATTTTCCCGTCAATTTTCAGTAGATTATAAATTAAAATACTACCAAAAGTTTTATAAAAATATTGCGCACTACAGACGATAATATTAAATGAAGAAAGTAAAATAGCAAACACAGTGATAATATTGGGTCGGCAAAAAAGTAATTTTTACATGAAATTCAAACATGAATTTTCAATCATGAAACCATTCTTCAAGTTCGAACGTAGCTGAGTAATATTCAGTCTGAGTAACATGCTTGTAGTCAGAGAAGCAGAGAACAGCTTCTCACTCCCGGAAACATTTCGCCTGTCTAAGAGAACCTTCATATACTCAATATTAATTTCAAAGTTAGAAAGATTTTGAAAATCGTAAGCGGTTGCTTTGCATTTTTTCTTTAATTCATGTATACGGATCAAGGAAGTTATGGAGTCAAAGGTCATTTGGACCACTGACTAAATATTCTAATTTCAACCCCTGATATTCTCAGTACAAAAAACTTTAAGACAGAAACAGAATTATCCCTGTAAATCAAATTTATTTCTTTTAACTGTCGAGAGTGAAATTAATGAAAGGCGCAAAGTTCGGAACGAAAATATAGGTTTTTTTTCATTTGCAGAAAACCCCTTCAAACCGCGCAAAAAAGAATTCACAATATCTCCTGAAATTATCGCAGGAAATTGGTGAAAATGTATATTCAGGGTAATTTGGAGGTTTATAATCGTTTATTAAAGCCTTTAGATATATCAAAAGCACCTTTTTTTCATTTAATTTTGCTAATAGCATATCCTGGTATACCTGCATCAACATTTTAGTTTTAAGTATGCTCAATTTTAATACAAAAAGCACCATTCTTAAATGGTAAACATGACTATACCATTTCTATTCGTAAATCATCTCCAAACTAATCGATTACGCAGTTATTTCTATTCGTGTTTGATTTCCATCTCTTTGCAAAATTAAAAAGCGCTCCCCATCTCTGCTATACATTCAAAAGAACGATAAATTTTACACTGTCATATTGAATCAGCACAAATAAACATTGTATTAACAAACGTTCTTTTGAGGAGTTAGAATAATTATCCTAACTTAAATGCTAATCGCTATTGATTTATCTGTTTGTGAAGAATGCTTAAGTTATATCTTTTTTCGAAAAAGCATCAGATTGAGAACTGGCTAGTGTGCAGGATGGTTATAATTAAACTTCCTTTATAAACAGTGTTCTACCACTAAAACCGGTAAACGAATTGTATCGAAATTTGGTGTACAGACTGTACATCTATGTGTATTTTCTAAATCGAGATGTAATCAAGGAATTCAAAAAAAGTTCAAAAAAGTCCAGTAGGTGGAGTTTTGCATAGAAAACAACAAATTTAACAATGGAAGAGGCTAATGCGAACTGTAGAAATAACTCTATTCTTCAATAGTTTTCTTATTTCAATTAATTATTAATTATTAACAACAATTCTTCAATAGTTTTATTATTAACTGATAATTATTAACTGGTAACTGATAATTAATTATTAACTGATTCGGGCCATTTTTTAAGCTGATTTCACCCTCAAGCGCAGCCTAGTGTACAGTTTTCGAACTAAACTTTTTAAAAAACTTAAGTGCATCTCGTGTACAATTCATGTACTAAATTTGGTAGCAATCTTCTTACCTGTTTCAGCTGCAAAATGTTGTTTATATGGGAATTTTAATTATAAATTGTCTGAAAAAAAAGAAAGCGTCATTAAGCTAAATCCTGGTACAACTGCAGCAAACAATGTAATAATGTTCCTTAAATTTATACTCATTCATCCAAATTTTTGCGCGATAATTTTGAGTCGAACCCTTCCTTTACGTTCTACAGGGAAGCAAAAATTGTTTTATACACAACATGTTTTGACGCAAATTTACATGTAATATTTTTAATTTACTTTTAAAATACATAATTATATGAAATGCTGTAATTTTCATACTTCGTTTGCCTTTCTGAATGTTTTTTCTTCCTCTGAGGCCATGTGGAATTTGGTTGTTTTTAAACATTGTTTTATATGTTACCCGACAAGCTTTAATCAGCTAAAAAATCAACCCACAACTCAGTTCTACGACATGAAGCTTATCCTTTTAATGTTAACTATTTAAATGCAAATGGTAATATTAGCAGAGAAACAATGTGGCAGTTTTGAAAATTATACTGCGATCGAATGAAATTACTTAAATTGAGAGTGTTAGAAAAATGTTTTATTATACCCTTGAATGAAGAACGAGTACTTCAGCTACTACATTACAAGTTTAAGGTGTACAGAAGTATAAATACATCTTGTCAATCAAATGACATCATACTGACCATTTCGCAACAAGATCAACAAACAAAAGATCCTTCGTGAAATTGATTTGAGAGTTTAAATACGATTTATTATATATATATTAACAAACACTCAAAAGAAACTGTCAAAAGTCAAAACGTCAGTCTTTTGTGTGCTGACGGTGAGGACACCACGCTTTAACCCTTTGAGGCGCAACCCTTTCCCAATGCTGAAAAAAGGGCAGCCGTTGCCATCGCTCGACTTAACTACCAGCAAGATGGCGGACGATCAAAACGTTCATCGCGTGCAGCAGATTGTGCAGCAGATCGCGTGCAGCAGGTTTTTAATCCTTTAACCCTTTAACGCGCAGTGTTCCCGCTCTGGGAACACCAAACTCTGACGTTTTGACTATTGCCAGCCACGAAGAATAGATTTGATTTCTATAAAAATAGTTGCGGGTGACATAGCTCCACGAGAATCCTTTACTTTTAGCCCGTCATTTCCCGTAAAAAATTGTCACGATTATTTTTAACAGCATTGACATCTGCTGAAAAATGGAAGAATGTGAGAACAGCTGGGTAGATTGCCCAATGCTGAAAAAAAGGACAGCCGTTGCCATCGCTCGACTTAACTACCAGCAAGATGGCGGACGATCGAAACGTTCATCGCGTGCCACAGATCTAGAGACCCTTTTTTGACGACAGCTGGATGTGCCGGCACAGCCAGCTGTCGTCAAAAAAGGGTCTCTACATCTGCTGCACGTGATGAACGTTTTGATCGTCCGCCATCTTGCTGGTAGTTAAGTCGAGCGATGGCAACGGCTGCCCTTTTTTCAGCATTGGGAAAGGGTTGCGCCTCAAAGGGTTAAAGCGTGGTGTCCTCACCGTCAGCACCCAAAAGACTGACGTTTTGACTGTTGACAGTCACGAAGAATAAGTTTGTTTTCTACAAAAATACTCCAGGGTGACATAGTTACACGAGAATCCTTTACTCTTTAGCTCATCATTTCCTGTAAAAATTGTGAATTATATGTAAAACTGTCAGGATTGTTTTTAACAGCACTGGCACCTACTGAGAACTGGAAGAATACGATGGAAATACATTGATATAGCAGAAAAGGTGGCAACCCACCCTATCCAGGGCAGCAGTTGCCATCGCTCGATTTAACTACCAGCAGCATGACGGTCGCACGGCCAGCTGTGTCAAAAATGGTCTCTAGATCTGTGGCACGCGATGAAAGATTCGATTTACCGCCATGCTGCTGGTAGTTAATTCGAGTGATGGCAATAGCTGCTCTTTTTTCAGCATTGGTTAAGGGTTTCGCTTCAAAGGGTCAAAATATGAAATAATTAAAACTGTAAAATAACACACCTGAAATGCTTAGTCAGGGTTTCTACAGATTTCACAGCTTTTGCTTCCTTGACTTTTCCCTGACTGTCCCTGACATCTATCACGCTCTTCCCTGACTTACTACTCCCTAGCGTACTTTCCCGAATTTTATGTTTCTAATTTTAACATTACATCTTTTAATTAATATTTTTTGCCCCTTTTTTTACAAATAATAATGATATTAAATTAATATATACAAGAATCTTATTTGACATCACTGGATTCTAACAAAAACCATGTTTGCTAATAATTTAGGATAAAATTAAGCATATTTCAATTCCACAAGATATGCTCATAAAGAACATATTTTAAAATTATTTATGAGGTTGAATGAGAAAATGAAAATAATACAATTTCTATACTTAGGTTCAAACAGCAAATATTTTCTTGATTTTACCGCAAAATTCAAATTTTCTTGCATTTCCCTGACCTTTCTGCCAGTTTCTCTGATTTTTTTTCCAAATCTCTGACTTTCCAGGTCTGTAGAAACCCTGTTAGTTATTAATTAGGATGCGCGTTTTGACGCAACATTTTCGTCCTTCTTCTTTTATGTGTGTTATTTTACAAGATTTTAATTATTTCAGTAAATCCCACAGTCCAAGCAATTACAGCGGTCTCTAGAAAAACAATTGACGAAAAAATGTCTAAATAGATTTAATCTTACTAAATGGTTTCTTAAATGGTTAAATGATTTCCTGTTCTACTTTTTTTATTATTATATTTACGTAAATAGTATTGTTGCCATTTAAATTGTTAAATTAATTCTAAGTCATTTCCAACAAAAATCTTGAGTGTAGCTTTTCCAAACAAACTGATGTGAGCAATTTCCTGACGTTCAAAATCGATAAAAATGAAGGAACGGGTGAATTGTTAGATTTTAAAGTAATTCCTCCATATTTTTAATGTATTTGTGCAAATTTTCAAGTCATGGGTCCAATGGTGTAAACTTAATTACATTTTTTTGTAAAATGTTTTCATAAATAGCTAAAATTGAGACTTAATACGTTTGAAGTTGAAAGTTTGACATAGATACGAGAGCTTTGAACTTTTTTACTCAATTTTTTAACAAAAAATCCTAAAGTTAAAAATTGCAAAATATATGGGGAAGGATAGATTTTTAGATTTTTAAAATAGCACAGATTGATTTCAATATATTTTAACAAAATTATGAAAGATTTCAAGCTAATCCATCCCATGGTGGGGATTTTATTTTCTTTTACATAACTTTTTTATCTTTTTGGAGTAATGACAGTAAAAGTTTTGTTTTGGAGTGGCTAAACCGGAATTGCAGCAGAGTCAGTGACGAGCGTAATGATACTTTAGTGTTATAACCAAAACAAAATGTTCCATCTAGGAATTTTTCCTATTATCAAAAGGCGACTACATTTATTAAATAACATTTTAAAGCAGAATGACCCATAGCATCTCGCATTGCCAATGTCGCTAATGTCTCTCATTTTTAATGGCTCTTATAAATTGATATTCCCTGACTCAATCAGCCTTTTATGTCATTAACTACAGAGTGAGGACACTTGGTATTGACAACCATAATTCCTTGCTGACAAATGCAAGTGGAAATCGGATAACGAAACTTTCTTTGAAAACCTCTTGTGAGATAATTGGTTATTCCCTTATTTATGTTTATCTCTCCTACCCTCCATTCCCCAGAGGAAATTAAAAGAGCCCCCCCCCCATACTGCACCCCCTCCAAATGCACGATAAATCACAAATTGTCATGCAGAACTTAGCGAGAAAATAAATAATGCATTAACAAGCGTTCTTTTGAGGAGTTGCGGGAGTTCCTTTATTGAATACTAATCACTATTGATTTATCTGTTTGTTAAAGGCGGAAATTTGTCTCGGAAATGGCATTGCGTATTTCAGAAATGGGCGCAGAAAAAGAAAAGGCCATTAAATTAACAGGTTTTTTTTTTACTTGAGCAAACATATGTTCTTGTTTCTTTCTTTTTATTAAAATTTAATTTTTTGAAATCTAATTCCGTAATGCATTTGTTAATGATATTACATATTAATTTAGTAAATTATGAACAATGCGTCAAGACAATGCCTTTTACACTAGAAAAAATCAATAAAACTCTCATATACGATTAATTTATATATGAAGAAATTAAAAAGAATTAAAGAATATGGGCACACGCATGAAAATATATATAGGAGTATGCTTTATCGAAAGTATCCAGCAATTGTTTCTAAGCTTTTAAATATAATTGAAACATGCATATGTGGTCAATAAGTAAATAAATACTTAAATAAATTACTAATTCTATTCCACAAAACAGTTTCAAGTTTTTGATATTTTTAAAATTTCTTCTAGTTTTTTTTTTCTTTTTGCAGTATAGTATTAAATTTAGAATTTTACAAATCATGGTAAGAGGAAAACGATTTGTGCTTAAATTTCTTTAAAAATGTCATGTCTAAAAATATTTCGAGTGATTTTATTTCACGGATTATAATCAAAATTCTCACAATTTGGAAAATATTCATGATAATGTTGTCTTTTTCTCTTAAGGATTGATATTTCACAAAATTTATTACCTAAAACAAAACTATAAAAACATTACAGTTGTCCACTTATCACATTTTTGATCACCTGATTTTTATCAGGTGAGGCTCCGTTAGAGAAAGCGTGTAGTAAGAATAAAGCTTATTCTTAGTTTTACATGAAGTTTTCGAAATAAAGATAAAAATAGTTCATTTACGGATTTCTAAATTATTGTCCATTTTTGTACCCGATAACATTCCGCGCATTTCCGCAAGAATAATTTTAGCAATAGCGAATCACGAAACCTACGCTTGTTTTTAAAAATACCCCCTCATTAAATCGCGCCAAGCGCTAGAATCACAGAAAATCTGACACACTTTCAGATTTTAAATACGCACTAAAGTGCTATATATTAAAAGCGTATTATAATCCATGGGTTTTTCCCTATTTTTGTTCCTTCTTTCATTATTCGTGAATGTGATTAAACAAGATTAAAATTGATATTTCTAACATCCTTTTTCTGGATGTAATACATTAGAAATAGATGCAGAAAAGCTGCTCAGAAAAATGCACAATTCCAACTGAATGAAAATTTCAAAAACTTATTCTCAGGTGTATTCATAACCCAAATAGATTAAATTACGATTAAATTACTTTAAAAGACGATTAAATTACGATAAATAGCGCCAAGCGTTAGAATCCTCCTCAAAATCGCACATCAACCCCTTTTATTTTTCGCCAAATTAAAAAGTTGCAAATTTATTTTCGGAAAATTTCCAAATTCTATTTTTTTTTTAGTATAAATCATTTTATTCCCGCTCTGATTTCACATGCACACGATATTTTAATTTAAAGCCTTACAAATAATCGAAACAAAAAAAAATCGTTATTCTTTTATTTTTACTTCAAGAGTCTGAATAATTTAATAAACTTGCCAAACATGGCAACCTAGATATGCTCAAACCTCGCTCTTTCCACTGCGGGGTTACAATTGCGAAATGGCGAGAACAAAAAATGATCATTTTGCGACACGTTTTTTATCGATATCTACTAAAATAATTCGAATTTCGAAAAAATCGCTATGCACACGATATTTTAATTAAGAAATTGTAGTGAAAAAGGGGAGCCCACACACGAAGAAGATTTACAATATGCAGACATAGTGGGGCCAGATGTGTCACTAGGGGAAAGCCAAAACGGAATAATAATTACTTTTTGAAAAGTCAAAGAGAGCCTTTTGCGAAACCGATAAAACTTCACCGGTCGCATTTTTTTAAAGTAAATGCGACAGAGGACAGCCCGAGCCCAGATGCCTGCGAAAATCAGGTAACGTAAAAAAACAAAAACGTAAAAAAACATAAAAAAAGTACGTAAAAAACGTTTCAGACGTAAAAAAAGAGTAAAAATAAAAATAAAAAAACAGTAAAAATATATAAAGAACAAAAAATAAAACAAAAACACACACGCACGCAAAAAAAAAAAAAAAGAAAGAAAAGAAACAGGAAAAATGCACCGCGACCGAGTTTGTTTGCAAACAACGAGGAACGATTCACGAAGAGAGGGAGTCATGCCAAAATAAAGAAACAAAACGAGCGGATGCAGAAGAAAATCCAGTTTTCCTCCGCGAGGAAAGGAGAAAAATCCCCCCCCCCCAATTCACCCGCGCGCAAAGAAATCCTAAGGTAATAAGGGAGGAAGAGCTAGAGGAACTAGTTTTTCCCCCGCGTGTAAAAGTTTGAGAAGATACGGATTGAGCAGAAAAAAAAAAAAAAAATAGGATGACTTACCCGGGTACTGCAGATAGGTTGCCCTCATAAGTGAATTCGACCATACATCGGGGCCCAGGGGCCAGGTTTCTTAACGGCTTACGGAGTCTTCCACTATGACAGAAAGCACAAAGGATGACAGCATTTCATAAAAAAAAGCATGCAGGGTGCAGGATGAATAATCAGCAAAAAACAAAATCATATAAACAAATAAACAAGGAAAACAAAAGGGGAGGAAGGATAGCACAATGATACTGCAGGTGTCGCGTGTCTGTATCACGAGAGGCTAAAGGAAAGGAAAGGATTAGAAAAGCAAGTGAGAGCGACCGGGAATAGTTTCAAAAACAACAAACAAACAGTTGATGCTATTTGTCCTGAAAAAAACAAAGGATTATACAAACTACAAGGTTATAACACAGGAAAAATAAGGTAAAAAATAAATAAAATAAAATAAAAACCCAGCGCACGAAGCATGCAAACAAGTCAATTCAGCGATGAGCAACATGGCACGGTAAGCTGGGGTGATTCAGCAATTCTTCAACCGACAGTTCGAGTTGAATGGGGGAGTATTGTATTGGAAAGGGGTGCTAATCGCTTTTTCCCATTCGGAGATAGACTCCACAAAAACGATCAGGAAGACGAGGGGCGCGTCACGGAGAGTAATTAGCGAAAGGGAGACAGGATAAATAGATGTCGTGGCAACAGGAGAAAGAGACGTAGTTTCGTTTTTCGAGACAGTTGAGAAAGAGAATGAGCGAAAGAAATGGTTTTGGTTTCGCCATAGACAGCAGACGATGCTGACAATTGGAGAACAGATGCGTTAGGAAGGGAAAATTGTACACAGGTTGTATATGAAAAAGGCGATAAAGTGCAGGCAAAAAATAAATAAAAAATATATATATATATGAATGTATCAGATATTTTATATAAAAAAAAAATTTGATAAATACCGTAAAGTGTAACGAGGTGTATATTTTGTGGTGGTAAATGCAAAGGTATGTGACAACAAAACAAATGAATGTTATGTATGATCAAATTACATACAAATCAGTAAAAAAATATACATATATATAAGTTGCAATCCAAATGTGAATGATTTGGAGACTAGGTCAAGGCAAATATGAACTGAAAGACGACAATCAATCTTAACGGAACTGTACCAGGTTGGAAGTGCAACTGCACAATACGAACTCTGGTAATACGTTTCAAGGATTCATGTTGGACTATGTGAAAATCAAAACAAAACGAACAATTAAACGACAGCAAAAGAAAAGAGACTTTTACGGTATAAGGAAGACGTTATAGTGAGCCATGGATGAACTTTTATACATGGACTTTATGCCATTTTTTTTAATTGTTTTTTTTTTATTAACAAGGGGAGATATGTAGTGCAAAAGGGGAGCCCACACACGAAGAAGATTTACAATATGCAGACATAGTGGGGCCAGATGTGTCACTAGGGGAAAGTCAAAATTGCCCTATAATAAATTAAAGAAATTTATAGTGGGCAGCTGAGTTACGAGATTCAGACATAGTGGTGCCAGAAGGTGTCACGAGGGGACAGTCAAAATTGCCCCATAATAAATTAGAAAAATTTATAGTAGACTGTCTCAGATGGCCAATATTACGCAGAAAGACGCAGGTCAGGAGGCGTATAAAATAAGGAAGGAGAACCAATCACAGAAACGAAGAAACAGAAAATTATGCACGTAAAGGGGGCGTGAACAAAATGAATCCAGGAGTGGTTGGCGAAGAAAGCGAGAGAAGAAACGAAAAGGGGCCCAAAAAAGTCTGTGAAGAGGAGATGAGAGTGAGATGAAGTTGAGAGAGAGACGGACTTCGAGAGTGATGTTTGTTGAGTGAGTGTGCACAAAAAAATAATGGAATAAAAAATCCGAAGTGAACCATAAGTTATTTGAAGGCTCAATTATAGTGGCCGTGGTCCTAGGAAGGATCGCTGTGGAATCCAGTTGACGACTGCCGATAGAAATGAATCATTGCTGAAGGCTTAAACTGCTGAAAGTTGAATGCGTGCTGCCCCATCTTCGCCGTTAAGAGCCATCAAGCATAAAAAAATGCCCGACCAGTGCATCAGCGAAAAGGTAAAAGAAATATGTATTGATTTGTATTTATTTTGGGACGCACTATATCTCCCCGCTCTCACCTATGTAAATAATCACCGTTCTCACCGCGATATAGATTTTTATTATTAATCTTATTGAATATTCACAAAAAAAACCAAATAATGTCACGGTTATCATTTATTAATGTGTAAGGAAAAGGAAATTGTATAAGGCATTATATGTTTGGAAGTAAAATAAGAATTAAAGGAAATGTTTTAAAAATTTGTCTCTTTATTTGAGTCGGTAATTATTTATTTCAGGAACCTTGAAATAGAAAAATTGTATTTTCTTTTAGGTGTTTTAGGTTGAAGGATTATTCCAGCAAGGTAGGATTTTTGGGTTTATTGCGGTCGTACCCTTTTTACTTCAGAAATAGCCTTACAAATAATCCAAACAAAAAAAAATCGTTCTTCTTTTATTTTTACTTCAAGAGTCTGAATAATTTAATAAACTTGCCAAAAATGGCAACCTAGATATGCTCAAACCTCGCTCTTTCCACTGCGGGGTTAGAATTGCGAAATGGCGAGAACAAAAAATGATCATTTTGCGACACGTTTTTTATCGATATCTACTAAAATAATTCGAATTTCGAAAAAATCGCTTCGAGGTGTGTCGGGACCCGTCTTGGAGAATTACCGTACAAAATTTGGTAGGTCTACAATCACCCGTTTCGGAGCTACGCGAGACACACACAGACAAACGGACAGTTTACAGATTGCTTTATTTATATAGATTACTTTCTGGATGACTCTCGCGCATTATCTGTAATACTTAAAACTATTAATCGTTTGTTCTTCCCGTACATTTGAAAGAATAATAATTAACGCCCTAATAAACGTTTTTGCTTAAAATGTAAAAAATATTTTTAATTTTCCATTAAAGTAAAAACGCCAATAGTTGAATTTGATATTAATGGACTACTTACTGCACTTGTACATTGTTACTTCTTACACTAGATGTAACTAATGTACTTTTTATAATGTTTAAAAGTAAGAGGTCATCTGCTGGAGCCCTTCCCTTACACACAAACTCAATTACTATGCTCAGTGAGTGTATTACAAGACGTGAATGACACTTTAAACTTTTAAATCACTGAGTTTGTGAATGCGTAATCATTTGCAGAGTCATCGGTTACTCTGAGTATTATTTTCAATGCTAACATAATACATTCTTTCCTACGAGTAAAATATTCAATTAGAAAGTGCTTTGAATGCTTACACTGAACATCGTTCCTCATAAACCTCGTAATAGCTAGCCTAGTATAAAAATATCAGTACTCATAAATAAACATTAACCCTCGTATTAGGTTTAAGAGCTTCTAACAAGACTCCCTTACTTGTTTACCATGCTCTTAAACTTTTCGACGTGAAATAACTAATTCTGCACGAGCCAAACATTCCAAAACAACGTATAGTCACTTTAGAGATTTGCATTTAACTCTCGCAGATGCCTTCTTGCTATTAAATTGTCAATTGCTTCTGGAAAGTTGCAAAAGCTTAAAAGAACTTAAAATTATGAATTAAAATATATAAATTTTGTTAAATATTTGAAGGGTTAGTGAATGTTCACACATTGCTAAAGAAATAAATCGGTTATTTCAAAATTAATATTTGTCGCATCTTTTTGCAAAAAAAAAAAAAAAAAAAAAAATTCACAACGCGCAAATACGTGGGAAAAAAAAATTGGTTTATCATAGTGATCGAGCTTCAAAATATGTTATACTTTCATTTTACTCACATTGAAATATATTGCTAAGAAAACTGTCTTTGACTCTTTCGAAAAACCATGAAATTTGAAATGATTAATTCAAACTGACTTCTCATGTTTTATTTATTTATTTATTTATTTTTAATGTGGTAACATTTCTTCTTTTGCTTTCTTAAACTGGCCAACTTGTCGAGGTCTAACCTTTCTTACTAGTTTCTCAATGTACTAGGCTTTTACAAACTACTTCTGTTTCTGTAAAATGTTAAGTATTGTATAACTTAAATCTTTGTTTATTTGCCATTGTTTATCTGGGTGCACTAAGCAAACTATACATTTTCTCCTATACACCCAAATCGAACTATACATTTAGGATAACGGTGTAAGAAAACACTTGGATCAAAAAGTCCTAAACATGGACAAGAAATGTCGTAAATATGTACACCATGAGCTCGGGCAGGTAAAATGCTCCATTCTGAATTATCCCGAGTGTAGCCAACGCCCCCTAGAGAGGAAAGCCGCGGCGCTTACTTGTGACGTCACTCAGAGTAGGTAAAGCAAAGCGTTTCCATTGGGTTTCTCCTCTTTTCCGAGGCGCGGCAGAGAGGAGAAACCCAATGGAAACGCTTTGCTTTACATACTCGATGTATGTATGTATGTAAAGCATGTACTCGATGTATGTATGTAAAGCATATGTATGTATGCTTTACATACATACATACAATTAGCAATCTTTCCATTTTTTTACATGTCTGCCCACCTTGGAGGAAGATATTCAAAATGTTCGGAAATTGATATTTAGGTATTCGTGATGGCTGCATTTCATAGCAAAAATTTTGTGGATTGCTCTTTATTCCTTTCAGATTTAGGAGGACGTGTGAAAAGATCATTTTATTCCCCTACATTCCCGTAGGTTGCAAATTTTGAAAAATGCCATCTAATTTTGGATGAGTATTAAAAAGCTTTTACAGGCCGAATTTCGTATCGTTAGTTTAAGTAGTTTTGGCTAAGCGAAGTACTGATCTAATATAAAAAGGACATATTTCTTTCTGATCCTTTTAATAATTTACCTATTTAATTAATAAAAATGTTAAAAAACAGATGTAGTTATCCACAGACGCATACGGGGGGCTTGGGGGGGGTTTGAATTCCGCCTTAGCCTACTCACAAATGACAGTTACAGCCAAAACGTCTCCTTTTGAATTCATGGCTCAAAATAGTATACGCTAAAAAAATTTCAACTTTATGTAAATTTTGAAAACTTTATATTAAAATTAAAAAAATATATCATTTTTGTAAATTTTATAATGTAATACATAACAAACATAGTTTACTATAAAAAATAATTAAAAATTTTTAGTGGAGGGAAAATGTTTACCAGAAGATTATTGTAAAATTTACTGTCAATCAAATTTTATTATAAGAATGAACCCCCCCCCCCCCACACACACACACACTTTAGATGAACCCTTCCCATGTGAAAGGTATCTAGGCCAAAGCAATTATCATATATGAAATATCAGCCACTTGTTCCTATGGGGAGTCGTTGCTTACATCAAGTTTAACAATTTCTTACATGACGTTTAACGTTAAGGGTAGGGGTTTTACAGTCAGGAATAATGCACTTTGGTGTCCGATACGATACTTTTTTCAAACCATAGTCTGTCATAAGATTATTACTGACAGTTCGAATTTTACTAAAGATTCTTTAGAGAAGTTCGTGATAAACGGGCTTTAAAAAAAGCTCTTGTATCATACTTCCAAAAAACTTTTGACATTAATTTCCATTTTCTGAGCATTATTTTGGAAATAAAACTAATGCAGTGTAAAATCTTTAAAATGGAACAAAGAAAAAAATCTCATCAGCTTACTTTGAACTAGTCTCCATCCATCAACTACGGAACAGACTAAAAAAATAAATAAGAATATCGATCAAAATTCAAATTCCCCGTTTTTCTACCCAACACCAGACTTCCACCTCTTTACTACAACTCAACAGGCGTTTTATTATTTAAGATTTTTCGGAAGCTTCAATGCACCTTTTGCCCTTTTTCTTCCAACTTTCATCATTCTAAATTTAGGTGTTTTCACGAAATTTCGAGAGATAAATATATACACATATTCTTGTTACAAAAGTATGTTAAGTTTTTGATTGCATTTGTTTAGTATTCATTTTATAGTATGGCAACTGGGTAGCCAGGAAAAGTTTTCGGGGGAATGGGTTGTGAATAAATAAAGGGAATTTTGTAACAACATAAAGCTTCTGCTAACGAATCCGAAAATGACGGGCAATATAACCTATTATTATACCTCCTCTGGCTACGTCCCTGTTAATCTGTATTTACCTGCGTATAAGTCGAGAAATTTTGGACAAAAAAGAGGCTTTAAAGTTGGGAGTCGACTTATATTTTAATTATTTTTTTTTTAATCAGAAGTCAAAAATGCTCTTTTATAAGACAAATAGACCCTTCCTGCATTCCATAACACAATGACGTCTTTTCAGGTTGTTTTTCATACCACGAAGAATATAGCGGTACAAAGATTGAAACGTGTATCATGATGTTGTTCTTGTTGGATTACGGCCAATTAGCTACGCGTGGACTCTAGGCCGAAGGGTAGGGTGCTCCCTCCCACCGTGGAGGTCTTTCTAAGGGATCCTAACCCAATACTTGTACATGACGAGCCGATGACGACGAAGGAATTTTTTTAATTGTTTGATGAGTCCGCTTGAATCGGATCTTGAATCAGTTTAACTTTGCATATTAGTATTTTGCCGTACCAAACTATCAGTAGTTTCATATTATTATTATTATTATTCGTTATTATCAGTTTAATTTTGTATACTACTTTTGTATTGTTATTATCTTTATTATTGTATTTAGTGCTTTCTTTTTATAAAGATGATTTTGAATAAAAGTATTTTAAAAATTAAAGTTTCTTGATCGGGAAAGTGGTGGATCGACTTATACGCGGGATTTTAAAAAATTCAAATTTTTTTATCAAGAAAGTTAGGGGGTCGACTTATACGCGGGATCGACGTATACGTGGGTAAATACGGTATTATAGCATTGTTTATACTATTCCTTTATACTATGACGAATTTAAATCTCATAATATAGTGTATTCTTAGCATTTGTTGTATATTTTTATGAATTTTTATCAAATAATTCTTCAGAAAATGCACATGAACTTACAAAGGTCGTCCGGTAAGATTTGCACAGCCAGCAAATAGGAACAAAACATTATTACCTGGAAAAATTTATAGCAAAAGGTAACGCAATATTTGAGGTACTTCTCAACATGAAATAACCTGAACTGTAGCACTAGTGTGGAGTGCTAGTGCTACAGTTGGTATACTACAGTTCCTCCAGCACGAATTGTAGCATACCGTGGGATAAACTTTTGTAGACCCCTGTCATAGAAGTCCGCCGTCTGAGAAAGCAGCCAGAGTGTCACAGCTGTTTTAAGTCTTTGCCAATGTAAAAGTGATCCCCGGTCAGGAATTTCTTCAGGTGCAAGTCACTGGAAGCATGAGTTACCTATAGATTGCTGATTTTGCTTCCAGTAAATTTCACCTGTAGCAGTGATAATAAATTTGCACCTTTTAGATTTTAGTGCGAGAATAACATGATTATGTTTTGTTAAATCACTTTAAGACAAACAAGACTATCGTGTTTGACCTGCTATGTGAAAAAAATCTCTAAAAAAATTAACGTTCATAAATGTGAAACTGCTGGTCCAGATAGATGGTGTACACTGAAAGCTCTCTTCTTGATAAATTTATATTTCGCTATTTACATTACATATTCATAATTATAATAATAAAATATAATCCACGATGTAAGTTCCTCCGCGTGTTTGAGCTTTCACATTAATTTAAAATGATCTTAAAAGAAAGAAAGATGTGATATTTTTTTAGCTTTAATTGAAAAATGACACTTGACGCCACTCGTGAACATTCCTTTTACGAAATCTGCATCTGCTTTAAAAATATTATTAAAAAAAACGAAAAAAGAAAAAAGATCCTACACAGCACAACTATGTTCTCTGAAAGTCTATTCTGTTCAGTGAACATTTTGCTATGCAATCTTTTTGAAGTAAATGGTAAAAAAATAAATAAATAAATAAAAAATGAAAATATATTTAAAAAAACTTGGTAATGTCACAAATGTGTGGTTTTAAATAAAAAAAAAACCCCAAATCTAAGTGAATATATCGGCAATAATTTCAACCACACCGCTAACATCTTTGCAATCTATTCGGAATGCATTCTCACCTTTCTTGCTACACGTAACCAATTACGCAGTTTTCTAAAATCGATTAAGCAGTTCCGGTGATCGATTAATCGGTAATCTCCGGAGAGATGAATCTTACACTTTTCTCCCAACTGAAATGTTTGTAGTGTAAATATTGCTTGCTCACAATAGCATGGATTGTGAAATATGGCTGAAAGAGATAAATTAGTCCATACGCGTAGAATTAAAAGTTCAGAAATAACTTTTGAAAAATCGCAACGAGAATTAAAAGTTATACTTAAATAAGGAAATAAAGCCTTTTTTTACTTAAAGATTTTATTTTCATTTGTTGGCCGAATAATATTTTTATAGACCACGCAGTTAAACCCTTCATCTGTAATATTTTTAGAAAACTTATTATTTGTACTTTTTGAGAGCAAATAAATAATACGAGCTTTTTTCAAAAGGTAGTTTGAAAACTATTAAAATAAGTAGGAAGGGTAAAATGACTCTGATAGAAATAAAATGGTCTCAGTTTCTGTTTCTATCCAACTCTATTTAATTACGTGAAATATCAAGAAACGTCTTATCCAGGTTTCATTAAAAAGTTATCCTTTGAATATTAATATTACGTAGCTAAAATTTGAAGCCCTAATAATTTTGTTTTGACATGCAAGAAATACAGGTTGGAGTATATAAAAGCCTCTGAGAGCAGAGTTCCAAGTTACAGAGATACGCAGCAAAGGTAAGGAAATACTAAATAGTTCACTAACCTGCCCATTGCAGATGTTAAAAATAACCACAAATTCATCTCTTGGCATCTTTGGGCCCTGGTTAGCAAGTTGCTGAAGGCAGATCGAAACTGGACAACTGGAATTGCAGCAATCTCGTTGAAAATATTTTTTAGTCTTGAAGACTATGAGGGTTGTTCTGATACACCTTGGACTTGAGGATTACCCGCAAAAAGTAATCGCACATAGACAGATCGGGTGACCTGGGGGGGGGGCAGCTAGGACCCAGACCAGACTGACTTCTGGTAACATTTACGTAAATTATTCAAGTCCAATCACATCCAGTCGTACAGGCCACTTTTATTTGCCTCACCCTCTACGACAAAGGGGGGAAAGTAGTACTCATTACGCATAGCCTTTCTTTATTGTTGTGAAAATTATGGGCAAAGGTAAATGTGTTTAATATTCTTAGCTTGACACTTAATGCAAAACTTGTATTGAGAGGATATTATCAGAGCCGCCTTATAACATCTGTGCTGTTGCATTAGCTAGGAAATAAAAACGTATATGGTGCTAGCATGCTTTTTATGCTCTACATGTATTCTTGAAATTCATGAAATTTTTAATTCCAAAATGTCAATCAGATAAATTAGACAGTTAAGACAGAGAGCCACGAAGACTCTTAACCACGAAAACAACCTTGATTGAACACTGGATTCATTTTAACTGTAACAATAGATTTAGTAAGATGTACACTCTCTTAAAACACTATTCGAATGCAAGTCAATTTTCTTGTATCGGTTTCATTATAAAAGTGTTGTTCTTTATAAAAACTAGGTTATATATTGTATAATAATAATTTCTAATGAAGTGTGTCTCTAGAAGACCGCATAAACTCTCCAAAACCAGTTTCGCCTTTTGTACATAATACTAGTAAATACATAAGTAATACTTAAAAATGTCCAAGAAAAGTTTACCCCTGAGACCCATAATTTTCAAGAAAAATGCGAGAAAAAAAGCAGAAACGTCACATCCGGTTTGCAAAAATTTAAAAGAAAAAACTTTTTCCGAAGCATGAACATAATTTTTCATATGTTTACATAAAAAGAAGTTCAAAATTGCCACCGTGCATAACGAAGTGTACATGCGTGCTCCATGTAATTGCTGACCGCTAACGTCACAACAACTTTCGGCTCATAGAAGTACGCGCAGATTGAAGGGGTGGAACTAAGTCACTTCGTAGTAACTAAGATTCGATCAACTAATTTCTTCAGACGTTTTCATAGGAAGAAATCGAAAAGTGCCAGATCTGGTGATCGTAGCGGCTAAAGAACTCGGGCCTCTCTCATATTTAATCAAGCGGTGAATGTTCTGGTTTCCAATTGTCTTTTTTTGAACCGTACGTAACATGATTATTATTATTATTATTATTTTGCTTTCGTCAAAAAACTAGAGATCGTATAGCAAAAAAGAACAAAAATCACTAAAAAAAAATTGGTGTTTGAAAGATAAAATAATTACATTTTTGTAAAAATAATACACATACAATCTACTTATCAAAGTGTTCGCGGACTTCACTGAATGGAAGAACCATTTCTGTCCCCAGTCCCAATCTGTGTCTGGACTTCTACTGGTGCTGATAAAGATTGATTCGTACAAAACACGTGTACACTTTGATAAGTATATTTTATGTGGGTTATTTTAAAGTTTTAAGTATTTTATCTTAAGAGTTCATTGGGTATTTTTGTGTGCTACAGCGAGAAATGTTGTTGTGCTGAGTTTTGACAATGCTTTTCCAGTGGCTGTATGACACATTCCTTACTGCCGAACTCCCATAAATGAATATTAAGATAAAAAAATAGACCCAAAACATTATTCCTATAACTAAGATTGACTAAGGAACAAATTTTTACTTAATCTATCTCCTTAGAAAATTCATTTCGTTCAAACCTAGAGAAATTTCTACATTTCGCGTGCGCACAGATTTTACACTCAAACTTCAAGCGTAGAAACAGCGGAATATTCCGTGACTGAAAAATAAATTACTTTGCTTATATCGCATGCCTACCGCTTGGATTTTGCGGATCGAAAATCGATTTCAAGATATACGATCAATTTAACGAAGTTTTCTTTAAAGTCTTATGAAGAAAATATGGTAAACATGGAGACTGCATAGGAATGCCATGCTGCACAACTTACCAATATATATCGAAAAAAAAACAAAGGTGATTCCAGATAATGCAGTTTTGAAATATGGTGTTATTGGTCTCGTATGTAGTACAAGCAAACGAGAAAATGGAATAAATCAAAATATTGCACAAAAGAGGTCTAATAATTAAAAAAATACATGTATGTAAACATGCTGTATAAATTCTCTCTACGCAGTGTGCCCTCTAAAGTCCGTTGTCATCGTATACACATAAAATAATAGTGTATATGGTGATAATTTCTTAACGGCAAGATCTAAATAAGTCATAAAATGAGCTCTGGGTAAAGTAAAGTTGCCATGCGTTATGCAAGAAAACCGCTTACTGCGCCACAGAGCGGCTAAATTTTGCGTTAGCGTTGTTATCTCAGAAGCTGTACGAGATACGGGAAAAAAGTCTGTAACAAATAATCATAGTTCAGCATCGCCTATTTATTAAAAAAAGACATCTTTAGCACATTAAAGTTGAAAATTGAAAATACAATGCGTGAAAACGTGTTTCTGATGCTTTTGTCAGTGTCGCCAGCCATATTGCACGACTTACAGCGGGAATAGCAGACCAGCGTTATAAAATTACTGACATTTTATACTTATTTAATTTTTAATTGGTAAATCAAGGACTTTGAGGTTAAAATATAATTAATTTTGTGTAATCAAAGGCAAAATCAATCATCTTCCTCTTCGCTATGCATTCTCAACCATGTATCAAAAATGTATTAAGTGAGATAGCCCAATTTCGGAATCCAGCATATGCCACTGACATATATAAGTGTTGTTAAATCCAAGCATATAATACAAATAACATGATAAAGTAGGGTAACTTTCCTTGATTATACAGTCTGAAAAAAATTGTTGTTCCTGTTCCAAATTTGACGATGTGTCATCATCAGAACTCGCAAGGTTTTGAGAAAAACCTCAAATAGTTTGTATATGGCTTTGATGTAAAAAAGGTAATTTTAATGATGGGAACCCAACGTTTAGACATTCTTTTCAGAGACTATTACATAATTCTGAACACTCGCATGTTCTTTTGCATTATTAATAGCAAAATATCAAACATGAGCCCACAAGATAATGTATAATATGCTAGTAAGTTGAGCAAATACAACACTTATGGGGGATTTCTCGCATGTGGACTCAAAATATTCTAACTCAAGTTATTTGTGAAATGCTAGACTAGATTTCTTGTAATGTTCGCCAATTATTCCCATCAGCGCATACAGTGAAAAACGGAAATTTTGTAACCAAATTAGAAGATATCTTGCGGATCAAATGTAATCTTAATATCCCAAACTCTTATTGAAAGTGAGATTCAATAGATTGGAATCACGATTTTCATTCAAACTTTATATGTAACATAGCAGTTTTTAAAACTGAAAATGACCTCAATGAAATTAGTTAATCTATTGAAAGTGATACTTTAAAATTTTCTTTCAGTCATTTTTCGTTTAATCCAAAGAAATAAATACAAAACGCGTTAAAAATTGTTAAAAGTCAGATTTATAGTTTTTATATTTTAAAGAAGAAAAAAGAATCTGCATGTTGGCACACACAAACGAAAAAAAACAAGTGATCGGCTTAATTTGTAGATTTATATGGGAAACAAAGAAGCAAGCGAAAAACTGAAGTACTTCATTAAATATAGATAACCTGAAGAAGAGAATCATATTTGACTTACCTTATTCATTACAACCGCATTTTCAAAATATACTTCTGACGGCTTCTACCCCGGGAAAACTCTTTTCAGAGTAAGGTAATGGACTTTATCTGTTTAAACTTTGCATCTTGAGGATAGAAATTTTAAATAAACCTTTCCAGAAATTTATAACAAGCACTCCTTTCTAGTCGTTGACCTGTAATGCATTAAACAGTGTTTTGGATAAACTGCAGTAAATTGCAGAGCACAAAAGAAATAAAAAGGAAAATATGAACTGTATATTACTGTAGTTGCACACTTTTTTTAAACTTTAAGTTAGATATTTGCACATAAAGCTGAATTCGGAAAAAAAAATTTAATTAATATAGCATAATATAAATTAATAATTTAATTAGTTTATCTGATCTAATAGATAAATTTATCTTAGATTTACTCGTTTTTTCTATTTTGTATTGTGTATTTTATTTTTCTGACGCTCTAAATATCTTAAATTTATTATTTTGAAATTATTATTATTACTAGTATTAGTATTATTGAGATACATTCGTGAGATTTATTCGTATTAGTGATTTCAATTTTCACAAGTAAATCTCAAGGAAAAATTTACTATGAATCTGGTTAGAAAACGACAGTTGTTGTCATTCATTATGAAACAGGCTGATGCAATCTTAAAATTGCAGCACCGAATAACATAAATTTGAAGTTTCATTTGTATCAACCCTGCACAGTTATTAGTTACATTTTTACATTAAGAAATTTAAAAAAGATGATTTATTCACTAAAAACTTTGTAAATCAAACTTTCAATGGTGAGAAAAATTGTACTTTTGAGACTGAAAATATTTGAGTCAAATATGTTTGTTTGTTTGTGTGATTATGGCAACGGTGCTGTAGGGAGATGCCTTTGTAGGCGGACTTTCTAAGGGGTTCTAAAACGTATTCACGTTACATGTGGAGAAATGTGACCTGGGTCCGTGCGGATCCCAGAGAAATGCAATAGTTCTTAGAATTACTAAGGACATCACAAAAGTATAATTTAAAAAAAAAAGTAAAAATTTTAATGGTGCTGATGCTCCAGAGGTTTTTTTTAAGGCATTATTATTATGAGTATGCAATAGTGGCGTTACGTGTAGCGCTTGGTGGCACTAGGTGTATTATCAATCTGAGCAGATCATTGCAACTGTTACTTGACGGAATTACTCATTAGACAGCTGATGTTTAAAACTGCAGCATATCACGAAAATGGAAAGGAATGTCTCTAGAAGAAAAGGACTTGGCAGTCGATGATCAGTTGGCAACTACACGTGGTCGGCGAAGTTTTAGACAATGCATGCCCAAAATAATCATTGCCAAATAGTCAGTTCAAAGAAAAGCCTTCTGTATCTTTTTTTTTTACAAACAACTGACCTTAGTTTCACTTCAAAGAAAGGAAAAAGGCATTCATTTAGCTATCTTCCATGCATCACGACAGGGTGATCATTGAAAGGAAATGTAATAGGCAGATATCATTTCTCATTACAATGCAACAAAGTCTGGAGTTGACAACTTTGACCATCTATGCAGATTGTACACTTGCAAGCGAAAGCTATGGCTCTGCCCTATCGTTTCCTTGTTCAACATACTTGATTATGCAGCCGTTGCTTCGGACATAGTTTGGATTAAGAAGTATCAAGAATTCGTAGAGGGGAAACTCCATAGAAAAAAAGTATATTAGCCTCTTTTGATTATGTGTCAGAGGAAGTCCTTATCCAATGGTGTGTTAGTTATTTTTTTAGTTGTTGTTGAAAATGTTACTAACTAAAAATGTTAACTGTTTTTCTTTACACAGGCATATTAATTAAAAGTTTCTGTTTGTAATTCTGGAAAATTTTTAATTTTTAATCAGATGATTCTTTCCTTTTAGTTAATAAGGTCAACTTTAGAGAAGAAAAAAAATATTTGTTGGTATGATCGCATTAACATTTTATAAACAAAAGGAAAGATCTTTTCTCTTTTCATTAATTTCAGAATAATTTGTAGTTGTGTAAGGGAATTAAGAAATTTCAAATTAAAAAGTATAAAAAATCTTTTTAAAAATGGAGTTATGTTTCACTGTGCATACGCCTAGATGTGCTTTAAATCCTACAAATGACCGCCGCATTTTCGTTTTACTGTCAGATGTAAAAATGTCGACGATTTGTCACATTCGTTAGATTAACTTTTCACATGTTTCATTTCTTCTGAAACGGGAAACATACATCATGTGTGTTTGTACTAAAATTTCACCTAGAGCTCACCTTATGATATGCATTGAGAAAGTCAAGGCTTTTGCGTGTTTTAGTGTTTTAATGATCCAAGTTTTTACGTGACATTCTTTGTTAGTGAAATTAGCTACTTTAGAGGTTTTCAAAACTTCTCGTGCACTTCCTGAATATAAATGGCGCATTTTAATGTAAACTAAACATGTGCTCTATGTTTGTTTATTTGTTTATACTTTCAAAATTTTCATAAGCTAAACAAATCCCCCAGTAGTAGCACATACACAATGTTATTAAAGATAATTCCATTCCCTAACCTTTCGGAATAATGTACGAAAATGAGATTATTTAGCAAGAGAAATTCTTAGTTTTACGTGTCCACGTTTCTGTGAAAAGTTTAACTAAGCAGAACAGGTGCAAGAGATTATAAAGAGCGTTATCGTTTGTTTGCTCAGAAGAATTACGTACATCCATATTTCAAGCAAATGAAAGCACAAGGAAAACATGGAATGCTAGTTTCAGTTATTAAAAGACACATTGTATCATAAGTCAAGCCAACAAATTTTAACTGAATAACAGATATATATACTTTTGAATTACAGTCATTTTCTTGTGTACAGAAAGGATATGCTTTCATTGTTTATACTAGCTATAATCTCCATTTCCTCCCCCCCCCCTCACTCTTCCGTTTTATTCTTTTTTTGTCTGCTTTTCTTTTCACCGTGTTATATTTCTTATATATTTATATTTTTTCTTCTTCGAAATAACATTTTCTGTTTCCTCTTAATTTTTGATAATTTTTCTTGTTTTGAATTGGAAACTACCCTGTCTGCTTCTGTGTGCTGATACTCCGTTCCCAAAAGAAAAAGAAAGGTAGATTTATCTATTTTGAGTGCATTTCTTTTGCTTATTCTATTATGAGTTCTGCTAAAAAAATTGATTTATTTAACTTTTTTATCATTTTAAATAAACGTAATGCAACGCGAACTTATTAAAATGCCGGTTTCTTAAGTCAGAGTTTTAACTCGTTATTCTCCCAAGATGAAGTTGGCGACATTCGGCAAGTCTCTTTGAAATCAATGCTAACTTTTAACTGCTTTCAGAAAATTCCTCAAATCCAGCGTGTTTATTCTCGGGTTAATCAAGTTCGCCGTTTCATTTCTTAAACAAATACTTCCCAGTCGAAGAATCTTTATGATGCTCAGTGTCTTCCTTCCTTGTGACTCTTCTTTCTCTTTTCTACTTTGCGAGCTGAAGTCCTCCCCTCCATGATTAAGTCCTCCTGAAAACCCCTCACATCAAATGCAAATGTCTGTCACTTGCAGTTAATTTCGTTTCTTAAATTGTGGTTGTTGTTTCGTGACGCAAATGCTGGCTTAGAATCGTTTAACGGATATTTCATTCCCTGCAATAAATGCGCTTTTGTTTGATGACTGCAAAGAGAAAACAAACTCTAGTGCTGAAACGGGTATTCAGAGTATGGAGCAGACAACAGACATAATGATTTTGAGTGTACTGCAAGATAGCTAATTCTTTTCTTTTTTTCGCATGTAAATGTCAGCAATCGTAAGTTTTTCGTCTTAAAATACGCTTTTAGATAAAATATACGTTTGAATAAAACATTTAATAAAGTTGCTTGAAAGTACAATCAAAAACCAAATAGTTGTATACCTCAACTTTCTAAAAATAATACAGAAAAGTTAATAAATACTCCTGAATCATGGAGGATTTAAATATTTAAATTGAGCATTTCGTATGCTGTATAATTTTTTTAGACTCGAGTATAGTCTTTGAATAGTTCCAATTAGGGATGGACGCGAGTCGACTTTTTTGCGAGATGAGACAGAGATTTACAGCTTTTTTGCGAGACGAGACACACATTTTTAACATAACGGTATAGGGATTTTTGCGAGACGAGACAAGCTTTTAGGCTATTTTGCGAGACGCGAGACGCTTATTTTTTGTTTCGCGTCCATCCCTAGTTCCAGTTAAGTAATCACAATATTAGATTAAGGATTTTAAAAATAGAAATGGTTTATTAGAAGATTTTTTTAAGGTGATACGTTATGGATTAAAGTACAATACATCATGCTGATAAACAGTTCGTGTGTATTAAATTAAAAGTGTTTATTACATTCATGATTTTCGAACGGGCTCTTCAGGCTAACTAAACGATGAGTAACCCTACACTAACATATCCCGTGGAAGTTTTGACAGAAGAAATTTCTTAAAAGTACTTTTCTCACAAGACTGTTATGTACGAACATAATATACGATGCAGAACCCAAATACGATGCGGAACGCAAATATATTGTGGTGATGTATTCTTCGGAACATCCCTTTTTCCGGCTTAAATGCTATACTTTGAACTATATTATATTTCATACTTTTAAATCTAAAGTTATACTTTTAACACCAAACGAACCACTGGGAAGGCAACACAAAGGCACAGTCTTCAGGTCTTTTGAAACACTTTTTAATATTGCAATCCTTATTTTCATTTGTAATTACACCAAGAAACATTCTAAAACAGTTGTTCATTCAAAGACACAACGAATTTGCTGTTTTGTTCCTTTCATAAATGCTTAGAGAACTAACATTTTCTACTTATTGGCTGTAAATGAGTTTTCACTTCTCAGTTAATGTTACTCCAAATACCTAATAACATTTACGAATACAAATATCTGTTCCTCACAGATAGGTTCCTATCTTAAATAGCTGCATAAATGTAACATAAATGCATTGTTATAAACTTTAATGGGGGTCTCATTCTCTGCCAAATGCACGCTTGTGTTCAACAGCTTGAATTAGGGAATTCACGCTGAGTTAATCTTAGAGTTATTAACAGGTGTTAGAGATACCTGTGCATAGATACAAATACATTACGCTTAATGTATTTTTAAATTGTCTAATGCATACTTGAGTCACAATAGGTACGAACAACTATAGGTAGTACAGTTATTATTAAATAATATGAATACAATAGTTAATATAGGTAATACAATAAGATAAAATGAAATGTGTCCATTATTAATAATACCTCTTTCCCCAGAAGAAATGTACAAATTGAACTTCTAGAAGCGCACAAACAAATTGAAACTAATCACTACGACTTGCAAATTACTTGAAGATAATTTCACTAAAACTCTTATTTATTCTAAGTTAAGGAAGTTTGCTCCTTTATTTGTTAAAGACACAGATTCTACCAATCTGTCTGTTCGCTGCGTTGGACTGTTTTATGATCGAGCAATACAAATGATGTGTTGTAGAATTCAATAAATATCGCATCGCTTCGTACTTTAATCGATATCTGAAAAAGATAATGAACTCTGATTCTGGATTGAGACACATAAGGACAATATCAAGATTTACTTTTGCTGAAAGGCTTAAGAAAATAAGTCATGAAATTGTGCTATTAAAGTAGCACAATTTCATGACTTCGTTAAAGCAAAGGTTTTATCACAAGGGGCGGATGTCCTATATAAAACTCGTTAGCGACAAACTATTGTACACCCCAGCTTTTAAAAAATAATCCATTTATTCACTTAATAAAACTACAATGGTATATTAAAATTCATATATCATACTACTGTGAATACAGCAAGATGCTGTTAGCTTAAACTTTTAGAATAATAGAAATATTATAAGTTTTCAAACACTTTTCATATATTAAAACCAAGTCTCGTCGATAAACTACGGAGTCACTATAATAATTGTTGCGGGGGCTTACCGTAAGCCCCCGCGACCCCCGCTGTGTGTGTGTGGGGGGCTTCTGCTAAAGAGGGGCCCCCACACAATGAAATATTTAAAAAATAAAAAGAAATACTTACAGATGAGAATTTTCACTTTTCGTTTTTTAAAGGTAACACCAGAGCATAAGAGATAAATTTTTTGTTTTGCAGCACCTTACAAAGAGCTTGGGAAAAAAAAACTTTTTCATTATCTATGCACACGTATCTCTAACCCCTGATAGAAGGCTTACAGTGATTTCTTCTAGCGGTTATTAATTTTCTGTCTAAACTCCCGAAAGCCCCCTTACTTTAAATAACTGCAATATCATATTCTTTGATAAAAAAACTGATGTGATACTTTAAATACTTGCGTGCTCCTTATAAACTGGCACTATCAGATGTATAAATGTGAAAGTCTGTATTTTTTTCTAGTATACGAATACAAATTCACACTGTGCGATCGGTTGACTTGAAAATTTCAACACATTAGTAAAACGATATGGAAAAGACCGCAAACGACTTCATCAACTCGAAAACCTCCGAATTCTCCTATATTTAGTGGATTTTCCCGATTTTTAAGTTCAAAGTACTTCTCCGATATCCCATCGAGTAAAAATTGACCAATATGAAATATTTTTTATGTAAAGTTAGCTATAGCAAATTAGATTGTCGTTGTTAGTGAGATTGACAAGTTTGATATCTTAGAAATCTATTTATGTTAACTGACCTTAATGAAAAAAGGACGTTAGACTTGAAATAATTCCGTAATTTCTCAACTTCCGCTTAGCATAGAAATAGCCCCCCTGATTTTATTTGTGAATCCCCGTGAGCCATGAATTTTTGTGTTGTTGTTACTAATGCCCTCTGGCAAGCACGGGGCAGTGCCAGATCGCACAAATATGTGGGCGATGGGCGGAAGGGGCGGCTTCCGCTTTAATGAGCTCCAGTGGGAGGAAGTCCAACACAGCTCAGGGTCCCCTAATTTTGAACCAATTCCAGAGGAGGGACCAACCCCCTGAAATCGTCACCCCCAGAGGTATCCTTTAACATCTGGAAGGACATTCGAGCCACGACGGATTTTACGGGCACCAGCTCCCATTAGCGTGCACAGTCCAACAGCAGTCGGGCCGAGAGAGAGTTGACCCTCCCAAGCCCTGGCCAAGCCGGATGCTGCTTTGATTGCCGTGTTCTTATGGGAACTGAGTTTAGCGCCCAGACCACTACGGGACTTGAATTTTTAGATTGAGGTTCTTTGCTTTCTTTAGAAATTATAATTCGCTTTTAAATTTAAAGTGATATTGCAAAAGTCTTATGCCACGATATTAAAACCTTCGCAGATAACTTTTTTTTTCTTTTACGATTCCTAATGATTTCCAGAGTTTGCAAATTTTTGGTAATATGTTATGAGATATTTCTCAAAATAAACAAAATGACAATTCGGAGTATTTAAGAAATAAGCCTTCTTTTAAATCTAAAATAAAGCTTAAAAAGTATTAGAGCTTTCCGAAACTTTACATCATTTTCACCTGGGACTGTACAACTTCCTATGAAGAGGTGACATTTACACAAGCACTGATTCCTTTTTCCTACAAAGAAAGTTAAAAAAGCAATTTTCCCCCTGCTAAATGAACGGGCCACTTGCTATAGTTCCTACTAAGAGTCTGTTCAAGCGCTAACAAAACAATTGATTTATGCAAAAAGTCATTAATATTTAAGTGGCCTGCACATTTTAGATAAATATAAACTTACAAATCTAGCATTTATTCAATTTTTTTAATCTTTATGATTATTAGTATTCATTCATTTTACACCATAAATGCAAGGGATTGCATAAAAACTGGCAATTACATAAATTAATCAAAGGGGGCGCCCATAATTTTTTTGTGGAGGGGGCCTTGGACTTTTGCGGTACGCCACTGAATCGTTGTACTGATTCGTTACATTCACGGCTCAATGATAATTCAGGGAGTCATTATAATATTCGCTACTCCGATTCGTTACACTCTTCCCCTTAACACATATAGCGCCCTCGCCTTACAGGTTGCATCGACGTGGAGGTTGGTGCCGAATTTACAGGTGTATTTCTCATATGTATGTTTCACAGAAGTAGTTGCTCTTTTGGACTCTGAAGATTTTTATCCAGATCCATCAGGCTTCCTTGGTCATCCTCTTTTCCGGACTGGCATGGTTGGGCCAAAACGGTACAATTATTTTGTCTGTATCTCAATTATAACTCAAAAACTTCCCCTTGAATTTTATTTATTTATTGTGCATTGTAAAATCAGTATAAAGTAATCAAGAATATGGTTGCATCTATAGACATTACTAAATGCCATATGCACTTCTTCAAATTTTACATATAAAGATGAAAAAAATATGAGCGAGAATCAAATCTGTAAAACAGTTTATCAAATTTTCATTCGAAATAAATAAATTTTTTGAGCAAAATAGTGATCAAGTTTATGAAACAATATACATCTAAATGAATGACAATCAGTAACATGAAGATTATAAAACTTCACTTGCAGTTCAATGAACTAAACGGAAGCTAGAAAAAGTACAAGAATAAGCTTTTTCGTTCCCCTCACCCTCGGAACATATAAGCAGGCTGGAAAATTACCGCCCCCCCCCCATCATTAAAATTAGTGTTATAGATCTACAAGAGAGTTTTGGGGAATGCTATTTCTAGACTGAAGAATGGAAGAAATAAGATCTTGCTTCCCCAGGAATTGTACATAATTTTTGCATTTTCTCAAACAAGAATGCCTCTCACATTTTTGATACATCTGAACTCATAGTTAGGCAGTCAAGTAATTTAACAGAACAGGCTTTAAATCGTTAATTGACATTCAGCTGCATTAAAAAAGTTTGTGATAGCATTGTCTTTTTGAAATACATATTTTAGAGACATTGTAAAATTAGAATTTTACTGAAAGTAGAAAATTATCTTTAATGGCGTTCTTCCTGTTTAAAATTTCAGGTTCATACGATTAAAGATAACCTACAGATAAAACAGTACAGAGATTAACACATTAGTACACAGATAAATATTTTAAAGACTTTACAAAGTTATACTTATTTTGTTTTAAAATTAATCACATTTCTTATCGCGTTTAAATTCTTACCCCCTATGCTTCATAATAATTTACATAAATAATTTAGAAACATGTAAATAATCTTTTCAAGAAAGACTATACCTCTTGTTTGCAAAATGGAATGTTAAACGTATTATGAGAACTACTGCAAATATATATTACTTGCTGAAGTACCCGTCGTTGACGGGTTAGTACATAACGAAAATTTTCAAAAAGCTTGAATCTTCGTCAGCATTGTAATTGTATAAAGAATGGAAATAGTATATTTGCAATAGTATAGAAATAGAGAAATTATATCTAATGTGTATTGTTGAAAGATACAGGTTTGGGAGTAACAGAATTACCAGTAAATTTGACTATTACAGAGAACTTCTTTCTATTTGAAAAAATTAAATTTCATTCTGGCTGAATGAGTTTGTCAAGTCGAGATCATTCCTAACCTGTAACTAAATTTCGTTTAATTGACTTTACATATTTTAACATTATTCCTCGAAGAAATTTTGAGCAATTTTCACAAAATCTAAAAAAGCAAATAAACATTTTGAAAATGTATTTAAATTTAAAAAAAAATTCCGATTTTTGTGATTTTAGCCGTTGCTGATCATGTTGCTGAACTTCAATGTATTCTCTCAATCCATTTTTTAGGAATGCGAGAACAAACATTTATACGATTTTCACAAAATCCCAAAATCTATGAAATATTTAAAAATTGATTTGTCATCTGGAGTTCAAATTAACTTGCATCTAATAATTCTAAATTTTAATCTTTCCCATTCCCATTTTTCAGAAATAGCGCAAACATGTACTGAATTTTCACAAAATTGCAAAATCTATAAAAAATATTTAAAATATTTTCACGCAAAGAGTTCAAGTGACCGGACAGTGACGATATTAAATTTTACTTCACTCGCTTCAGTGGTTTATACGTACTCGATGAATATTTTCATATTTTGAACAATTTTTGCAAAATCTCAAAATCTAATCAAAAAATTAAAAAACAAATTGGTTCCTATAGTTTAAGTTGAGTGACCACCTATCATGCCACCCAATTTCATTTTATTCGCTTCAGTTATTTTTACGTGATAGGCGAACATAAATGTAAGCATTTTGAAATGACTTCGCAAAATATCGAAATCTAATCAAGATTTTAAAAAAGTTTGAGGCCTATATTTTAAGTTGAGTGACTGCCTATCATGTCACCAAATTTCATTTCATTCGCTTTAGTCGCTATTATGTGATGCGCGAACAAAAATTTACGGAGTTTAAAGCGAATTTCCCAAAATCTCAAAATCGGATCAAGATTTTGTCTCCTATATTTTAAGTTGAGTGACCACCTATCATTTCACCAAATTTCATTTCATTTGCTTTAGTAGTTATTACGTGATGTGCGAACAAAAATTTACGCAGTTTGAAACAACTTTCGCAAAGTCTCAAAATTTAATCAAGATTTTGTAAAAATTCCTCTATTTTAAGTTGAGTGATCACCTATCACACACATGTGTCACCAAATTTCATAATTCTCATTATTATATTTATATTTAAGCTAATATATTTTATTCCAGTTATTATATTAATATTAAATTTATATTTATTAAAATTAATAAGCAGCTATAATTGAACGATTTATAAGAATAAAAATGAAAACAGGAATACATCATTTCCTTTCGCGAAACGACGTTGCGTTGTCTATGTAAGACCATTTAGAATGTTCGACAGACTGAAACGATGTTTACGGATCAGTTACATCTTTCTCTCACACCGAGACGGAATATAGTAATTTAATTAATTTCACACAAAATACGGCTTGATTTGCGATTTTAGGAAGTTATTTATACTTAATGATGCATATATATAAGAATTTATATCAAAGGAAATAGATAGGTGGCGAGTTTGCGTATGTTATTTGTTTGAAGTTATCATATAAACGAGTAAGTAATTACTAAACAAAATAGGTTTGCACTTTATTGAATAGTTAGAGATAATTTTGTGAAATTGATTTGATTAGAAATTCTACATATATTTGAGTCTCTATTACTTACCCCTTTTATATCACTCTCTCTATGGATAAAGATATGTTTTCAAAGCACCGAATATTTTATACAAGTTTCTCCAATTTTCAGACCTAAATTAATTTTATTTTTGTATTTATTTATTTTAAACAATATTTTAAGTTGAAACTTACTACATAAATTGCACAAAATTTAAAAAATAACGTATTTCCACTCATTATTAAAACCCTTTGATGAAAACGGAGGTTTGAAAGTGAATATATTTTCTATTCTCAGAAAATCTTTTCCAGAAACGAATTCTTAAATTCTTTCCTGAAATTCACCTTTTTGTGCTCAGCGCGGAAAGGTGAATTTCAATTCTAGAATACGAATGGTATATATCAAAGGTCAGTGTTTTTTTATTTTATATTTCTGAATTATTTTACATAGAATACATACCTATTATGACTACTGACCAAGTCTTATTATTAAAAAAAATGTATTAGAAATTGTTTCCCATCACAAGTGTGAAAAGGAAGTCACTTTCAAACGCAATTGTGCTGTAAAGGAATTAGAATGACAATGTGACGTCGATAAACTTTGATATGGCACCTATTTCTTTAATATTTACTTTTTTGCAGGAATCATATGCAAAACCATAAACACTTAAGTTATTAAATCTTCAAGGATTTCTATTAAACTCTTAACGTATTCAAAAGTATTTAAAAGTTCAACAACTTGTGCACAAGAAAATATTTTTCAGTTTTCAATCAGATATAGAAGAAGCAGCTCATCTCCAGTATAACTATTGTGTTAAGCAAACTGATATCTTAAAAATTCTTTTAATGAGCTTTTGCTTCCTTCCCTCTGATTTAAAATATATATATATATATATATATATATATATATATATATCTGGATGTGTATATGCATTCATATATATATCTGGAGGGATTAAAGAAAAAGGGGGGGGGTTCCTATATTGTGATTATTCTGTCCTAAACATATCTTTTTAATTTATTAGATTAATCTTCTGTCATACAATAACTTAATATTCATACTTTGTCACTAATAATAATCATTATATTTTCTAAAACAATTTAATTGGCCATTCAATAATTTGAATTTATTATTATTCTATATATTTAATTATATTAATATACCTGCCTGGATACTATTCAAGTATAATAATATTACGTTTTAGTATATGGCAACACCTATACTTTCTTTTTTCCACTTTTCCACTTTTATTTTGTGGCAACACCATTTTTCACTTTTTACATTTCTTAACATCGGCAACTTATTTTATTTATTTGTGTTCACTAAGATTACCATGTGCTCTCTGGTATGTAGAATCTAATTGCTATTTCTATTTTTGTTATCTTTTTGATTCCTTTTTTTCCCATTTTTTATATAGTAGGGTAGGGCCCAGATGTGTGGAGTTAATATCTCTTCTGATATGCCACACAACCGAAACCCTACTATTTGGTTTGCTTTAAATTATAATCCACTGTTTGTGGCCCCTGATGATGGTGACAGTGGTTATAATTTCCGTTCCATTCTAATTTCATAATAATTATTGCACTTTATTTTGCTTCAAAATGTGGTTTCTAATTCTAGCTAATAGCTGTTATATTTTTATGCGAGGTATGTCTTATTAGTAGTATGTTTTGTGTTTTACTTACTAGTTATATATATATATATATATATATATATATATATATTAGTTTTCTAGCAAGCTACATGGTAAAAAACTTTCAGAAATGTTACATATTTATGGCGGAAAACTTTTCCAATGGGGTGACATACTGATGCTCAATTCGGAAGCATAACTCTCATTCGAAGTAATGTAGTTACAGCGTCTACTTTAGCTAACTGTAATCCCTGACTTCTTGCTAAAAAATGTTTATTTATTGATAACGTAAATAACGCCGTATCAAGCACGTATAGTTGTAAAATAAACTGTACATTCACGTCAAGACATGCAAAAGTTGTCTATTTGTCAGAAACAGTACATTCACCAATCCGCACAAATATAGAGTGCATAATTCCTCCGACGGGGTATACAGTTTCACTGCTTTAAGCGTTCGCAGATTTTTTTTTTTCTAACGATGTTGATATTTCATAAAAAGTTAGCCAGTTTAAATTAACTGCAATAACACTTACTGAAAACTTCTTTTAGTAAATGTTTTACTAAGTAGGGATACATCCAGCATAAACTAGTTTTTAGGATTCAACTGTCTTGTCACCACCTTTTATTTTGCATTGAAATACTTAATCCAAAAGCGCAATATTATATTATCACTTTTAAAATCAATACATTTCAGCAATTTTCTATGGGAACTCTTCACAAGCAATAAAAACTATAGTGAAACTGGTGTTCTTATGCAGTTAAGTCTCAAACAAGGAAACTAACTTCATAGGTTCGTCCAAGGTTTAACAATTCGTTTGTGTCAACTTATAAGAAAATATTTTCTTGGTGTTTATCAAAATAAGTGTCGACTTTCGTTTTTATTAATATACGAAAAATCCTTCTTTTTTCCCTCTTTCCTTCGCCACATACCACACATTGTACTTAGGTAAAAAAAGAAACTGACAGAAAAAAAAAGCCATCAACAGATTATCAAATGAGGCCGCAGCGAGCCACGTAATTCGATGGCAGCTAATCGCATCTTGGGGTTCTTTCATAAGATGAGAAAACAAAAAGTACTTTTGTCCAGAAAGGATATTTTCTCATTATATCTGATATTTACTATTTTCAGGCAAGTTTATTCATTTACTTGTTTTTAGTCAATAAGGTTTGCTGATAAAAAAATCAAGAGTGTATTACTGTGATCAAAAAGTATCCAGAATGCTTAATTTAAAATAAATCTATAGAAGACAGGGTTATTCAAATTAACGTGAGCAAACTTCAGATAGGAGTAGGTTGCTCAAAGATGAATCAGAATCGCATACCAATGTTGGGTTTCAAACCTGTTTAAAAGCACTATGTTCATGCGCCTGCTAATAATCACTTTGGAAAAAGTGTTGAAGGAATTGCAAATTTTCCGACCATGTTTCATGAAGAACTACTTGGCATCTCACAGAAAGCATTTGACTAAAATTCGTAGTTTATTTTAATTTCATGGATGAAATTTTTGAAAAGAAACACGCTTTCAAAGTAATATATATATATATATATATTATTTAAGGAATAAATCAGAAACAAAACGAAAGTTAAGGAATTAAAATGGAAAAATAATAAACTAACAGGAAACAGACAACTTAAAAAATACCGGTAAAAGGAAGACTCTCTTCTTCAGTATCAAAGATAAATTCAACAATGGAGAGAGCGAAATAAACTGAATTTGGGAAACTTTAAAACCTCATAGTCTAAGTTGCTTGTTTACTGTTTCCTCCAGTGTATAGTTATTAGCCTGATATCCTCCTAAAATATTTTCATATTCGAATAATCACTTTTTCTGAAAATAAACTATAGTTGTTTTAACAGTATTTGAAGTTTTTCGTCAAATAAAATTGCATGTAATATATATATATATATAGTTTAAGTCGATTATTTAATACCTACAGGATGTCCATGAACTTCATGTACAAATTTGGAGGGAAGATAGGAATCATAATTACACAGGAAAGCATGGGTGGAAATCGATAGGTGGCGCTGTATGCCAGCTCTCAAAGTGTTTACGTGTGACTTTCTCATTATGATATCTACCCCATCATGGCCGAGTGGATAAGAAACTGAACATGGTAGATGGCTGGAGTGTGAATGTCCCGGTTTCGCGCTGTCGCGCGGCTGTATGTCTAACAGTCTGGTGTTTGGGGTGGTTTTCTCCAAATGTAACGTGAATACGCATTAGAACCGCTTAAAAAGTCAGCCGCCCAAAGAGCCTCCTTTTGTAGGTTTGAAATTAAAAAAACAAAACACGTATATATGTCAATTTTTTCGGTACGTTATCTACCACAACTTACAAATACTTTCATTTTACATTAAAAATTTGGGTTTATTCAAACACCAAATCACTAAAAATAAAAATCTGACGTGGACAACACATGACTTCCTTGCGCGTCTATTAAACCAAAAATATTTTCGGCGTACTTCATCTAAACTTATTTGTTTTGAAAGAGGTAAAATATCAGTAATAGTACGGTTTAGCGATTTCTAGACAAATATTTCTATATCGCCAATCTGAGTTCAGTTTGAAAGATTTTCTTCTGACCCTTTATTTGGCAATACTTCACCAAAAGCCGACAAGCTTGAGATTTTGGGGATAGCCAAAGTAATCATTGACCACAAATTTTCAATGAATTGAATGCATCCATATACCTTAATGTATTTAAAGTCATTTGGCTGACCCTGTAAATAAATTCCCAGTCGATTGCTGTCAAAAAAGATATTGAAAGCAGTTAGATATTACAATATAGTTATAAATACAAAAGTTCAAAATTCTACGGGTTAAAGTTTTAGAGTTTTACGAAATACCAAATAATTTTTGACTCCAAATTTGGCGATATTTCGGCTTAACTCGCCAAGGTCGACGACATATGACGAGATTTTAAGTATGGACCAAACAATGACTGACTATCGCCAAATTTTGCGATATTTCGCCAAATCTCGCAAAGGACGATGAAAAATGACGATATTTTGGACATGCACAAAATGACTATCTCCAAATTTGGCGATATTTTGTAAAACCCGCCAAAGTCGAAGACAAATGGCGAGATTTTGGGCATGGAACAAACAATGACAGACTCGCCAAATTTGGCGATATTTCATTAAAACTCGCCAAGAACGATGACAAATGGCGATATTTTGGGCATGGACCAAATGACAGACTATCGCCAAAATTGGCGATATTTCGGCAAAACTCGCTAACGTAGACGACAGACGACGAGGTTTTGGGCACGGACCAAACAATAACTGTCTACAGTTGTGCTATATTGAACATGTCTATAGACATTATTGAAATTATTCTCCGTGGCCCTGTAAATAAACTCAGCAGTAGATTGGAACCAAAAAACGAGATGCACCACTAGATGTTACAACAATCTTATACAAACCCCGATCTATCGTTCCCGCATACATCGTTTTCCTGTATTGATCGTTTTATTTCTATGTTCCCTGCACAAACTGTATTCAAATAACGTTAATAAAACCCGCATGTATCGTTCTTCAAAAATTCGCTTTCCCGCGTTCATCGTTGTAAAATGTTTCTTCTGACAGAAATGAAATTGAAGATGAAGTGGATCAATATGGCTTACAAATCTAGTTACTTCTTGGTATGATATCTTGGGTTGATAATGGTATAGGTGAAGAGTTATTACATCTAGCAGGGATGAGTATGGTGTGAAATGTAGTGATTATATTTCCATTGATTTAGAAGTAGCAACGTGAGGTATTCTAAGAATGGAAGAAATGTGACTCAAGAAATGAAAATAATCGCGAAGAGGCTGAGAATAATATTCATGCCTATGAGACTGCGCCAACAATAGTGCCTACTTTATCCTACGCAATAACGGTATTTGAAATTGTATGACTTTTATATACAAAGATGAATACACATAAAAATACAAAAAAAAATTGTAAATCTTGAAAATTTTGTTTAATTAAAGGATTAATGGAAAACCCAGTGTAAAATTACTGATTTTTTAAAAATAAGTATCACTTAATTTCTACACAACTTCAATTTGTTTCTTTTACAGTTTGGTAACAAATTTAGTATTTTTGGTATACTGTATATATTGTGTGCATTCATAAATACTGTTTTCTTCATATTTTGACTTTAAACCGCATTCGTCGTTTTTCCGCATGCATCGTTTTTTACTGCGCACCGCTTGAAAAACGACAGATCGAGGTTCTACTGTATATGAAATTTCAACATTCTATGACTAATGGTCTTTGAGATTTGTGAGTTAAATACATACACACGTACACCAAAAGTCGCCAAGCTTGGCGACGTTGTTGAGAGAGTCACGTGACCGTGGTCGGATCACTACCTAACTTATATGGTAGGACGGTATTGTGCTTGAAATGGTTGAATGCCCCTGAAATTGCCATTGACCGTAATGTATTGGAAATCTTTTGAGTGTTCCTGTAGCAGAACTATCAATCATAAAGACACTTTTTTAATGGAGAAATTCATTTTGTAACTCTTAACTGCATATATCACTTCTGAGTCGTTTGAAATAGCCCAATACCTCTAAAATACACTTTAATGAATTTCGGCCTATAGAGCGTAATGTATTTCGAATCTTTTGGGCGGTTCTGTAGATAAACTATCCAGTCGAATGGAACCGAAAGGGGGGGTGCACAACTAGATGTTACAACAATCCAAAATATAAGTTTAAACTTTCTACGCCGAATAGTTTTTGAGATATGCGAGTTTAATGAATTTCGGCCATAGAGCGTAATGTATTTCGAATCTTTTGGGCGGTTCTGTACATAAACTATCCATTCGATTGAGACCAAAAGGGGAGGTGCGCAACTAGATCTTAGAACAATCCAAAAATATAAAATTTCAACATTCTACGATCAATAGTTTTTGAGATATGCGAGTAACATACACGTAGAGACGGCATGGAAAAACTGGTCAAAATAGACTCGCCATTGGTCAAAATGAGTTGCAGACGCATTTATATGATGGTGCATGCTAGCTTACGATGAGATGCATCGAAAAAATTCTTTAAATTACATTTGAGGTAGTCAAAATCGCTATTTTCGTCGAAATTTCGCCCCCGAAATTTTTCGGGATCACATTACTTCCTTATACTCCGTACAAGAAAGTCAAAATTAGTGCTTTGACAATGAGGAAGCCACAGGAACCGATCTTGCGAGCTTGCGTGCAGTTCCATCTGTGCATTCCGCTTTGCTTTCCCATGTATTTATGGTTCCTAACCATGCTGTCTACCAGCTCTCTAAGTTTGTACACGTTCCGGAACGCCCTGTATGCATTCGTTAGCATGGATTAGGCATGAAGTGTTTCACTTTATTACTAACTAAATCAGCTACATCAGTTTCCCAAATATGACTGACGTATTCTCAATCGCGGGTTCACTTATCTGGTTCATGATATCTCCAAATCTTTCCTTATTTCATGCTTTTCAGAGAAATCTTTAAATAAATTGAAACAGAAAAATACAGTAGATCTAGTCTAAGGGGCCCATCCCTGGACTCACTAAATATTAACTAGTTAAAAACTAATTACTGCATGCTATTATAGATTTAGAAATACCATTTAGTCATAAAATTAAAGTAGATGCAAAATTTTGCAAACTAGCCCGCACTAGCAAGGCCATTACTTTTCCGAGATTTACTTTAAACCTTTCCCAATGCTGAAAAAAGGGCAGCCGTTGCCATCGCTCTATTTAACTACCAGCAAGATGGCGGACGATCGAAACGTTCATCGCGTGCCACTGATCTAGAGATCCTTTTTTGAGGACAGCTGGCTGTGCGCGCGCCTAATAATTTGGCACACTGATTTGGCACACCACCCCCTAATTTGGCACACTGATCGATAAATTAGAGAGTTTTGGAAGGAGTCTGAATAACTGCCGTGTAAAAAATTAACACTGAATTACATGTAGGCTAAAAAAGGTTCATGTCCTTCCTTTAAAATTCACCTGATTTTTAAAAGTTTGTACATATAAATATGATTTTATGTTAGCACTCTAAATTAATTTTATGTTTGCCGTATGTCTTTAAAAAATGATTTTACATGGGTGCCCAACAGAGGCGGATATGATAATTAGGGTGGATCGAAAAAAACTTTTTTCGGAATTTCAAAACCTTCCTATGCGGAAAAGATGTTCTGTAGTATCGTGATAAAGGGAAAAATAACTAAAAATTTTAAATTTAATGCTGCCGCAAGAGGGTTTAATTTAAAAAAAAAGAGTAAAATTTGATTTTATATAGTGAAAACAAAAATACGGTTAATCAGAACCTACCTATGCGGAAAAGATGCTTTACAGTATGGAGTTAAAGGGAAAAATAATTAAAAAAATTAATTTTAGAATTTAATACTGCCGCAAGGCGGTTGAATTTTCCAAACAAAGGGGAATATGACTAAGTTTTGCTCGTCCATGAAGAAAACAAGATTATTGCTTATTAGAGTTTACTTATGCGAAAAAGGTGATCTATATTGAGATTACAAGAATAGTAATTTAAAATTTTAATTTTTAAAACTTTAATTTATAATTACTGAATACTAAGTATTCCGTAGTGATTAGTGCAACGAACGATGCGATATTTTATGACCCAGATCCTCTGCTTTCACCTTCAAGTAAGTAGGGAACCATATATATAGCCGTAATCTTACTATAGACACAAAGAGATATTCCTAATATTTTTCCGTCTCCTGTTTCATTCTACCATCCCTTCCTCCGTAAGTCGCAAGTTCCCACATGGTACGACCCGACCACGTGGCTAAATCAAATCGTTTCTCAATTCAATTGCAGTGGCTTTCAATTTTAATGCGTACCGCTATGGCGTTGTTAAGAAAAGATGATTTGCCCTGTATTTGGCTCTGGCTGTGATATGCCAAGTAATATGCTTCCAACTTACGAACATGTAATAAGATGTGTTTAAGATGTAAATACAGACTTTTCTTCACCATCAGCTATCGCTGAAAATCCTAACACTGTATCCGATTCCATACCTGTAGCAACAAAATTTACTGCTATATCTAGAACATTAGATAGATTCTGAATTTCCGACAGAGCAGGCGATGCCATCTTGTCAGCTACACTTTAAGACGTAGGCATTATTTCACAAGGAAAGATATCGAATGCTGTTGAGAGAAATAAAATTCGACGACTGATATCAAAGAGCAGAATTTCTCTAACGTCTCAGCCAGCTCTAACAGAATATAATTATGACCAGTTTGGTTTGTACTTCGATGGACGCAAAGACAGGACACTAACAATGGAAGACAATAGAAGAAAAGTCATAATAGAAGAACACATAAGCTTGATAAAAGAACCTGGTTCAAAGTGCATCGGCCAAGTATTTGTAAATTGCGGGAGAGCGCAAATTATTGGAAAACAAATACTTGAATTTCTGTCACGTGGCAATAACATAGATGTAACAAAGTTGAATGCGATCGGTTGTGATGGAACATTTGTCAACACAGGTGTCAAAGAGGGTATTATCCGAATCATGGAACTAATCCTGAAGCGTCCACTTCACTGGTGTGTGTGCCAATTGCACGACAACGAACTACCACTACGTCACCTTTTCACTCACTTAGATGGACCCAGAAATTTCACTGGCGAAATCGGAAAATCACTGGCCGGATGCGAAAAGCTACCCATAGCTACATTTACGCCAGTATGATGCACACTAAGTGAAGTGACTAATAAAAAAGATTTAAGTACTGATCAATTGTAGCTTATGGAAATTTTTGAAGCAATCAACTGT
The DNA here is from genome assembly GCA_038373885.1 of Cheiracanthium punctorium. NCBI lineage: Eukaryota > Metazoa > Arthropoda > Arachnida > Araneae > Cheiracanthiidae > Cheiracanthium > Cheiracanthium punctorium. The sequence goes on from JAWZYV010004564.1 coordinate 102,497, forward strand.
GGACATTGCAGCGAAAGTCTGTCAAAGAGAAACCCAGTAAAACTTTGTCACTCAAGGTGGCTTACAACTGCAAATAGAATTCTCAGACTCTATATAGTTTACGGAAATCCGTCCGAGGCTTTAGTGACTCTAACGACATTCATCCTAAACGTCTATGCCCCTATGTGGTTCAACATCAAGACAAAACCATCAGTAATCTTATGGTGCACAACATTTACATCAGTCAATCGTTTTATTTTGTTATTTGTCCAGTGATTTGAAGACCGTCATCGACACTGTTATTCAAAGAAACGGGCTTTTTGGCCATCTTGAAAATATCCTTATATCGATGCTAGCTGACAACAGAAGTCATGTAAAGGAATTGGCACTTCGGAGAATTCTGAAAGCGCGCAACGTCAAACAGTCTAATGCAACCACAACCTCTGCAAAGAATAATATTCGTGTCAATTTAACAGATTTTGACCTTTGTGCAACGGATTATGTGGACTTGATTAAGTGGGAATATGTAACAGAGCCTCCACTGACTTAACAATTTAGTGATGGCATGATTTTAGAAGTAATAAGAAACCCAACAATCATTCCAGAGGCAATACTACCTGCTGTCACAGGGTTTCCCTGCCATACTCAGACTACAGAACGAATAGTTAAAATAGTCACTGAAGCATCTGCTGCTGTCTGTGGACCCTCCAGAAAAGATGGTTTAATAAGAAACCTCATGTGCCAGTTTTCAACACCATACGGGATTACCGCCCGCTGTAATTTTGACGGTTTTTTTCTAGGTTTATTTTGAGTAACTATTTAAGTATATAAAAGTATCAAAAGTTTTTTTTGTAGTAATTTAGTATGTCCTCTCATTTCAAAAACATTAAGTAGCACCAAATTGTATTTTTATTTTTAACAAAAATCACTTTAGCTTTTTACCATAAAGAGACTGAAATATTTAAATTTCATCTCCCTCGAGACAGAGCTTAAAAATATAATTTTTTTTTCCAATACTTTATGCATCATACAATATCTTTTCTGCATAGCTATGTTTTGATAGCAATAATCTTGTTTTCTCCATGGATGAGCAAAATTTAGTTATATTCCCCTTTTTCGAAAATACAACCGCCTTACGACAGCATTAAATTTTAAAATTAATTCTTTTAATTATTTTTCCCTTTATCTCCATACTATAGAACATCTTTACTGCATAGGTAGGTTCTGATTAGCATTATTTTTATTTTCACCATATAAAAGCAAATTTCACTCTATTTTTCGATTTTGGGGAAATTTAACCCCCTTGCGACAGCATTAAATTTTAAATTTAAATTTTTTAGTTATTTTTCCCTTTATCTACATACTACAGAACATCTTTTCCGCATAGGTTGGTTTTGGAATTCCGAAAAAAGTTTTTTTTCGATCCACCCTAATGGTAATTCTTCCGAGGTAACCATAGTTTATTTAAAAAAAAAAAAAAGAAAAAGAAAAACTGCTTATTTAACCTAACCAGAATGTACAATAAAGCAAAATGTTACCCTAAAGCAAAATTTATTTTTCTTTTCTTAATTAGAACTCTCCCCCAAAAAATTCTAAATCCGATACTCTTTCACACCAATAGTAAGTCATATTTAAAGTATTCCAGATATACGGCAAATAAAAAATTATCCATAAATGTAAACTTCAAATAATTGCTCATATCACATTTCAAGATTTTCACAGTTTTTAGCCTTTTCCTGTTAAAATAAAATTTCCGGACTACCAGGTTTTTCAGGGTTTACTTGACAGTTGGCAGCACTGTCTACTCAAAAACCCCAAAGCATTCCAAACTAATTGCATGGTATCATTATCCAGGCCCGCATTTTTATGAAAAAACACAATAGAATTTTCAGCGCACATTTTAAATGCAAACAGTATTGCTGCCAAATTAAAAAGACAATTTTATTTTTCCCGGTACTGTATCACCCGTGCGTTTGTAATGACTTGTGTTAGATTTCAACTCCTTCATTTTTTTTACCAGAACCATGCTGAGACAGGCTATACCTAACGCCATAGATTATCCCAGGCGTGGGTCGGGAAGCAGGAAAATTTGCACTGCAAATGCAGTCTTTCCTAAAAGATTTTTACTAGTTTGTCCCCAGCTCAGCTTACACCATTGGTTCAAATGTGGATTCAAAGTTCAAATGAAAATGTTGCGGAACACCAACTTATGGTTATGTTTTACTTAAATAGTTTCTTAAATAACGTGTTTTAAGTTTTCTTTCACAATATATTTTATGTGAAGATTTCTAGTATGCTTGCAAAATGATTATTTATTAAAATACTAGTACCTAAGTACGCGTTGATGGGTAACTATGTAATGCAAATTTTCAAAAAGCCTGAATTTTCCTCAGAGTTGTAGAAGCAGACATTGGCAATTGCATGGGAAAACAAAGTTATAACTTCTGTGTATTGTTAAATGACTAAAGGTTAGAGAGTAACAAAGTGCTGATTTAAGCTGAAAAGAAAGGTGTTTTTTTTTCAAAATTAAAGTGTTATTCTGATTGAATGAGCTTTTGAATTCAAGAGGTTATTCCTTACCTATAACTAAATTTTGTCTGATTCCCCAGAGATCTTTTAACAATATGGATCAAGAAAATTTTGCAAAATTTTCACAAAATCTAAAAAACAAATAAACATTCAAAAATAATTTAAAACTTTATTCAATTTTTTCAAAAAGATTGCACATTTATAGTTTAAGGCGTTGCTGATCATGTTGCTAAATTTCATTCTATAATATTAAGCCACTTATGAGGGATACGAGAACCAACATTATACGATTTTCTTAAAATGCCAAAATGCATCAAACGTTTAAAACAATTTTGCTATCTATAGTTTTAATTACTTCCCATCTAACTTTATTTTTTAATAAAAAGTAATGTACAGACAAACGCCTAATTTTATTTACTGGGTGTGTCATAATTTCCTCCCGGGTTTGGAAGGCTTATAAAAATAATATACATACTACCAATACAGTAGCAAAGTTGACTTTGCTGCAGAAAGAGACATTACAAGTTTTGTTTCACAAATAACGACCTTCCTCGCCATTGGATTGGTCCAGGTTGTGTCGACGACAATCGCCTTCTTCCGTGGCCACCTCGCTCTCCGGACCTAACTCCATGCGAGTTTTTTTAATGGAGTTACATAAAAGATCGTGGGTTCGTGACACCTATGCCTCATGATTTAAAAGATTTACACCAAAGGGTCATAACCGCATTCGCTACCATTGATCGTGACGTGTTCAAGCGAGTGTGGGGAGGGAAGAATTTGTCTTTATATCTTCCGCATCACGAAAGGTTCACATATAGAACCTTTTTGAAACAAAACTTTTAACATTTCTTTATCCAATAAAGTAAACTTTGTTATTGTATTGGTAATATATTTTTTTTTCCTGTAAGCCTTCCAAACCCGAGAGGGAATTGTGACACACACTGTATATAGATATAGTAAAAGAAATCACATTTTCTGGCCGATAATGCAAGAAAAATTAATCCTTAAATAGTGTTAACTATGTAGAACCTTTTTTCGAATTTTAGCATATTAATAGGAAAAAATGCATATAAATGATAGATTAAAATTGAATTTTAAATATTTAATTGTTTGTGCGTGTCTCTTCTGTCCCAAGCGAAAATTTAAAATGCTAAATTGAAGTGCTAGACCTGACAAGAGATATAAGTGTTTCAGCTGCTCTTTCTTCACAGGTAAGCCCTTGTTAAAGAATGGTTTGCACTTTACTGAAAATAAATTATAACTCGCACTGACTTTGTTTAATCCATTGAATATCTTCCATTCACAGTATAATTTTTAAGTGAAATTACTTAGTCACTTATTTACTGGATACCAAGTATTATTAAAGCCAAATATTATACTAAAAATAATGTTAAAAAAGTCATGTATAAGCAGTAGATTTTACGCAAATTTACTCCCACGTCTTTTGTTGAAGCAGTAACAAAAGATAGTCCAAGATAAATCAAGACATCGATTTTCTAGTCATTTTATTTTCAGCTGCTTTTCACACAGCGGCCCAGATCATAATTACTCACTTAAAAAAAGTTGTAAAATGGCAGATTTTGAGAAGCATTATACATGGCTTCTTTTAAGGGTCAAAGTAAAGTGAAAAAAAAATAAATACAGCGCTGAAGGTCATGAATTGACTCTGAGCTAAGCAAAGGCACGCTAAACTAGGTCATTGTGACTGAACGTCTCCGAGAGAGTTAATACAAAAAAAGTCAACCGTAACGTTATGGTGGCAGCTTTTGTTAAAATATGTGACATTCTTATCGTCTTAATGCAGGCGTTTATTATTAAAGGGCCCGATGTTATTTATAAAGATTAATAAAGGGAAGTTAATTTATTTCTGAAAATAGCGGAAAATGACTTCTCACTTCTTGGTTTGGGGGTTTTTAAAGATGTATGTTGTGTTGTTTACAAAAACTTGATTTATACTAAGAATTTTTAATAAAGTTTGCTGCTATGCAAACATGCAGTTATAAGATAGGCATTGTTTTTTTATACATGTTATTTATGTACAGCTAAGATATATATTAACAGTATTTTATGGAGGAAAGTTTTTTGATCAAAATTAATTACCATGAAAGTCTGCATACATACATACATACATACATACATATATATATATATATATATATATATATATATGTATGTATGTATGTAAATGTATGTAATATGTAATAAGAACTATATGTATGTAATATGTATGTATGTAATATATGTATATATAATATATATGTATGTAATATGTATGTATATGTATGTAATATGTAATAAGAACTGTTTATCTCGTGTTTTAACAATAAAAAGCAAGTTAAGAAAATTAAGTGTGAAAATTAAGTTTTTGTGAAAGTATATCGAAGGTAATTAACAATATATCAAATACTTTTGACTCAAAGTAATTAATTCAATAGCGGTCAAAATATTTAGACGTGTGGGGAAAAAAGGAATTACGTATCACAATTAATTAGTATGTATTTCTTTTAGTTAAAGAATAGCGTTACTTTTCCTTTTTCTTTTTTAAATATTTTAATAAAAATTTACTATTTTTTAAAATCTAATAGAGACATCGAATACAACTAATTTATGTTTTGATATCTTTTGGTATTAATTTGTGGGTACATACATATATTAGTTAAGAATATGAATTCAGCTTTGTAATGTTATATATATATATCATTAATATAAAGCTTATTTTCTATTTTATATAATAATTTTCAGTATTTAGAATTGAAAATAATGCATAAAACTGTTCAATCGATACACAAGATCAACTTACTCATTAAATATCGTGACGATTTTTGAACAAAACAAAACTCTTTTGAAAATCAAAAAAAGAAAAATACTTTTTATGTTAGGACAGACGGAACAAAAATTCAAAGAAATTTTTGTCACAACCTTAAAAATGAAATTTAAGTGCAAGAAAATAACTAAGGAAGCTATTTTTTGTAATTATTATTGATGTGGAAGAAATGAATTTGCCCATATAAAAATTCATCCCTTTTAGATTTGGTCTACTGTTCCCCGTTTTAAAAACCATAATCCACTTCAAAAAATAAATGTTTTAAAATTAAATTTCAATTTGCACTCATTTTCATTGTTAATAAAATAAAAATATTTAATTTAAAAGAACTTATTACCGGTTCTAATTCACGGAGTAAACTCGTTATATTAGTATTACACTAGCAAAGAAAATGAATCAAAGGTATCGGGCATCGTAAACATGCAGAAATACAAACCACGGTCTTAATTATGCTGAAACTACAAGTAAATATCGTGTTTCTAGTGATTTATGTTTTTCCTATTCTTCGAACAGATATAAAAATATTAATAACATTCACGATATTATTTTTACTACTTTTTATTACTCGTGAGGATTGCTGAACTTTTCTACAAAAATTCTCCTTTTACAACCTTCAGTGTTGGTATTTACAAACTGGTTAATTCATTTCCACTTACTTCAAAGCTTTTTTTTTTTTTTTTGTGGTACGTTCATAACAGTTTGATTATACAGTCTATACTCTCGTTTTTAAAAACCCGTTGGGACCACCCAAAAAGTTCGTAACAGCTGGTGTGAACTTCAGTTGGTTGCTATTTAGATCTTGTTGAGGACGTTAAACCGTTTTAAAACATTTTAGTCATTTTAATCTGGTTTATCCTTCTTTGGGAGCTTCTGATTACTCGTGTTACTAAGTTCTATTTATTTATTTAAAATTCGATTTAATAATTTATTTTTATCAATGAAACTTGCACATGTCGCACGGTATTCTAGTTTATACAGAGTGTCCCATAAATGCTGCAACAAACTTCTATAGGAGGTGTGGCACATCATAAGGATTCAGAATCGTACAGCAATGTGAGCTCGAAAACGTCTTCTTCACATAGTTGATAATAATCGCTTTGGAAGAAGTGTTGAAATAATGGTGAGCTTTTTGACTATGGTTCGTCAAAGGCTAATGGATCTTACGCACAAAGTACTTGAATAAAATTCATATTTTAAAATTCTGCTTCATTTCATTGATGAATACTCGGAGACAAGTCCAATCATGGCTTCGTTAAGAAATTAGATGAACGCTTCGAAACATTTCTAAATGTGATTATTAACAGGTAAATGAAAACGACGTTTTTAGTCACACGTTGCTATCTGATTATGAATCCTGATGATGTGTTCTAACTCCCCTAGGAAATTGTCGCAACGTTTATGGAACAACCAGCATATGTTTCAAATTTTATGCATTTGTCGAATGTTATGCATGAAATAAATCGTTAACGAACTATTTTAGCATATCTTTATCCCATACATATAATATACCAATCTTTTCAAATTACTCTTAACTGTTGTCAGGTTTTAACGTAAAATATTAAACCAGTTTTTAATTGTTTTCTTACATACAAAATAAGAATTATTCTTGTTTAATCATACTCTATTAGTTATTTGCATTACTTGTAGATTCAACACAATTTTATGATTGGATTCAAAACACTTCTTTACCGTGTGAGGCGAATTTAGGAAATTTAAAAAAGACAGACCGCTTTAAAAATTTAAATATACAAAGGGCATTCCATAAAAACTGAGTAAAATCATAAAAAATCAAGAAATATATTTACAGCAAAAAATGCATAATTCTTTTTCAAAATGCCTTCCGTCATATACACTCATGTCCATAAATTAAGGATAATTCAGAATCACACAGAAATTGATCTCTAAAATAAAAATTTCACCTGTGGAATGATCACACACATCTTGAAGAAGAATATGCAAATTACAGGAAACCACCAGATGGCGTGGATGGTACGTCACAATGACGAGAGTGTAAGAGAGGGGTATATGAGGAATGGTGGCAAAGAAGTAAAATTGTTCACAAGCGCTGTGAAAGCCTTTCAGTGCAAAAACCGCATAGTTATGGCACAAAGGAGGCATTTGGATGATGTTTTACGTGGCAGAATTATCGGACGACTGGAATGTGGACGTACCCAGCTGGAAGTATCCGAGGAACTTGGAATCGCCCAGAGTGTCATGTCCAGGCTTTGGCAACGATTCCAAGATGATGGTAATGTGAGTAGACGTTACAGCACAGGTCGCCCCCGAGTTACAACGCCGAATGAGGACCGCTATTTGGCAGTTACTGCCGAAAGAAACAGACGGAGTACAGCATCAGACCTGTCTCGTCAGCTCTCTTCAGCTACCGGTACGACAGTTTCAAGGCAGACCGTGTACAGACGCTTAGGGCACATTGGTCTATATGCTCGTAGGCCTGTCAGATGTGTTCCACTTACCGCAACTCACTGTAGCCTGCGATTAACCTGGAGTAGAGAGCATGGATTGTGGACACCGCGACAGTGGTCTTGTGTGATGTTTTCCGACGAGTCCAGGTTTAGTTTGGAGTCTGATTCTCGCCGGACATTCATCTGGAGAGCGCCAGGTACCCGCTCCCACCAAGAGAACACCATTGAAAGACACCGTTACGGTGGTGCAGGATGGCTCGTTTGGGGAGGAATTATTCTTGGTTCCAGAACTGACCTGCATGTTCAGAGTGTAACGATGACAGGCCACATCTATCGGGATGTCATTCTGGAACAACATGTACGTTTGTTTCGGGGCGCCATGGGTGCTGAATTTGTGTTTATGGATGACAACGCCCGTCCTCACCGTGCAAACATTGTAGACGAATGCCTTCAATCGGAGGATATCACCCGTATGCATTGGCCAGCATACTCACCGGACTTGAATCCAATAGAGCATGTGTGGGATATGCTTGGCCGACGAATTGCAGCCCGTAAACCCCCTCCCACCTGTCTACCGGAACTTCGGAGTGCATTGCTTGATGAGTGGTGTAATATTCCCCAAGATCAGATTGATCATTTGATACTCAGCATGCCTAGGCGTTGTCAGGCCTGTATTGCATCGTCCGGGAGACATACTCCGTATTAACCATCCTACTAACCATGCTATACTGTTTTTTGTAAATAGGTTCTTTTTTTAAATTTGGTCAAGGGAGTGAAACTTGCAATTTTTATTAATTATGTCAAACATATAGCATCTTTTTTGCTCTTTACTTTTTGTTTAATAAATAGACTTTACAAATAAGTCAAATTTGTTTTGCTTCTTTCTCTTTCTTTGCCTGAACTTCATTATCCTTAATTTATGGACATGAGTGTATATGCAACGGTCCCATCGTTCAGCCCACTTTTCAAAACTAGTAGATAAGCCCTTTTCTGGAAGCTTCGTCAAAGAACCCTCCACTGCTGAAATAACCTCAGAATGTGCATTAAATTTTCTGCCACGGAGCTTCTCCTTCAACGTCGGAAACAGCCAGAAATCGCATGTTGCAAGATATGTAAGGGGGATGTGGCGTGATTTTAATATTGGATTTACTAAAATATTGCTGAATAGAAGCAAATTTTACAACGATAGCAAAATTTTATGGCCCAAAGCATTTCGGTTTTTAACTCTGAATCACTCATCTTCATTTCTGTAAGGCAAATAAAACAGTTCTTTAAACAAGTACGGAACTAGGAAAATAAAATCTTCTGCTTCGTTTAGAATTTTGCAAAAACATTAGGTTAACAGTTTGAAAAAATCGACTGCACTTCTATTTTTTGTTTCATGGTGTTGCCACTAAAAAATAACTCTCAGTTTTTATGGAATGCCCTTTGCATATATATATATATATATATATATATAATATTATATATTCATATATATATGTATATATATGCATATATATATTTCTAATATAAGGTGTTATTCTTTTTTACTTTTTTTTTTCTTTTTTGAATTCATTTTAGCTTGCATTTCTATCATATCTCAAAAATCTAATATGTGTCTGAGCAACTTTTGAAATGATAGAAAATGGTAATGGATTTTCCTATCATGGCGTTATCTTTTGCCTTTTTCACACGTAACACTTCACTTCATCGTTTCTGCCAGTTAACACCCATCTAAAAGATACTTAATGGTGCTACTAGTGTATGATATAAAATTCATCGGCAGGAAGATACGATCTCTAGCGTTCATGGGGAAATAACGTCCCTCAGTTAGGATAAAAAGTATGACAAAATTTGATTTAGTGCAAAAATGTTTGCAGAATGTTTACTACCGTAAAAATGCGTCATCAAATTTAATGCTAGGATTTCTCTAATGAAAATTTAATCCCTGAACGCCATATTAAGAATAATGGTATTAATGCAAAACATTTAATTCTAGTAATATTGTGTTACGTGAACACGGTACAGCGTTCAAAATTCTGGTTCATACTATGAAATCTTTGAGTATTACCTCGTTCAAAGGTTTTTTTTTCAAATATCATACTTGATTCTCAAACGCATCCAGAAATTTGAAATCATCAACTTGATAGTGAAGTTCTACAGTCAATATTGTAACAGCCCATCGCAACAGAGATCAAAATGTGAAAGTTTTAGAATCATAAGACAGAAACGTGAACATTTTTATTTTATATATTTTATTGTTGCAACATTAAATAAAAATACAAGCTTTTCAAGCAGTCTACATCAATTAAATAGGTATAATAGATTATTTCAATTGAATGCTCATTAGTGCTTTTTGAAGACTACGTTTAGGGATAGAAAGTTGCCATATGAAAGTAATACGAAAGCATTCCTTTGTAATGAAAAACAATTATTTTATTTTATTAATTTTTAGTACACCTGTAATTACCATACATTGTTTATGGTAATTACAATTAGACGAAGACGGAAAAGAATATATACCATAGTACTGAACCTAATCTGTAAACATTGAATACTAAAAGCTGAGTAGAAGTTGCCATGAATGAACTGGACTCGTAAACGCAAGCCATCTGTAGGAAAGTTGCAATCGGTAACATTCAAAGACAAAGAAAATTAAATCAACATGGAACAGATGGCTGCGTGAATCACCGACACAGAATAATGCATGCGCCAATTTTAGGGAATTAGAATACTGAAAAGGGAGGTGTTCAGTGATGTTTTGGCATTTCGTTTCAGATACTTCTTACGGTACGTTCATCGATGAATGTGAAATACTACTTAAATCATATTTACAGACTTCGCAACAACAGGACACTCTTTGAAGAATGTTTAGTTTGTTGACTATAGGTTCTTCATGAAAATAATATAGTATATATATATATTCTGATAAATAAAAGGCCGCTGTAAAATACTGTTTTAATTTGGAAAATATTGAAGTTTTTGGCATGGTATTTACCAGCATTTATCTTAATCCAATGGAGAACCTCCGTAAAGTTTAGGAAAATAATCAGAAACATTCCTCCAGATACGAACTTAAAACTTCAACCTGGTCCGTTAGTACGAAAATCAGGCAGAAATTATGCTAAAGTCTCATTTTTTCAATGAAAACTTTTTAAAGAAATTTGAAGTCTCACGATTTTTAATTTCGAACAGTTCTGTTCAGATAAGTTTTTCGATACATTACATTCAATTACTAATTTTGATTTAATATGTTTATTTCCTTTTTTATTAAATGTCAGATCTACATTGTGTGAAGAGAGCTGTATACTTTTAATCATTCAAAATGGAGGCAAAGTTTGTCCGTGGTTTTTCGAATGCTGTAGTGAGCACGCCAGAATCAGTAGATTTCTAGCATACAAAACTCGAAAAGTAATACTTCTCTGCCGTGCGTACTGCAGCAATGTCCAAAACTTTACTTAGAGATTTCAGTACTTTTGCTGTCACTTGATGGAAGTTCAATGGAACTTGCCTTGCATATCTAAGCATTATGCAGTGTAAATGCTATGATAAAGGAGTATTTTTGTTTGTGTCTATAACAAATACAGCCGTTAAGACATACATCTTCAAATCTTTTTCACTTGCAATGACACTTGGCACAAAATTTTCAAACGGTTAAGGAAAACGGAGTAAACAAGTTTTTTTTTTAAATTTATCTCTTTGGAAACCATCAAATGCAAAGCGAAATATTTCTACCGACAAGTCAGTTCCCCAGAGTAAAAGCTTTACTGAAAAGACTATATATAAATCACAAAGCATGTCCTTCGTCAAAACCTTTACAATGTCTTAAAGCTAGTGACAATTCTCTCGAAGGGTAAAAGAGAATCACATCTGAAAAAAAGGAACATGTTTATTGCTTTATTTTATACAATTCCTTTAAAATAAAGTAAATATGTAAAATTTGAGATTTTTTTTTTTATAGCAAAAGAGCAATAGCGATTCGATTATGTTTCTTATGTTGCATTCAAAGGCTTTTGCATTTAGTTGAACCTTGAAAGTTTCATGTCTTGTAACAAATAAAATTTGATAAGATTAAAATCGGAAACAGGCACAGCATGCTTGTGATTATTATTTCTTTCTTAAAAGCCACATTAAACAGTCATAAGCCAAAAGCCTTGTGACATCATTTGAATTGTGTTGGCATTTCCATGATCATGATACTTTAATAGACGATACACACCTGGTTTGAAGTTATTTGTCAATATGCTTTTTTATCTTAATATTATAAGGATTGGACACGGGAAGTCGTGTATTTGTTCTTACATTTTAGCAAATTGGCTATTTCTAAATGCTAATCGAGCAAATAGAAATAGCGTGACTAAACATTTTTGATTAGGACTTGCTAAAGACAAAATACGGACAGATTTCTGAAATTATAAAACAAAAGAAACCACCAAGATGGTCCCAAATAAAATGATGTGGGATGTTTTTATTTTGATATTCAATGTTAGTACAGTATCACATCAGTTCGTGTTCTCTATTTTATTATGGTTGAAAAAGTTTCGAGGAAATAAAATGCCATTGCAGTTACTTGTTTGATATCGTGATCTTTTCACCAAAGGTGTGTTAAACAACTGGTTTTTAATCCACACGATAGTTAAAATCCTCCCACTTTTAATGCAGGACCAAACTTATACTAAAATACCTTAATATTAAAGAAGATTGAAGTATTTTTTATAAGGTATTATTTTTATAAGTCTATTTAGTAAGTAATAAAACATTTTCGGCAGTTTATTTAGGTGATCTTATAACTGATTTATCAAGAGAATAATTGAACAATAGATAATCTGTTTACAGTATAATAGTCTTAGAATAAGCAAGTATTAATGGGTCGAGATACCTCAATGATGAGACATTCAGAAATACATTATATAACATCAAACTGTGAATAGAAAAATATTTGTAGTATATTTATTGCCCCGATATATTGAGAGCAGTTTTAAATTCATCGAATTACTAATATTTATAGAAAATGATTAGAAGGTTTTCTGTATTTTGACATGAAGGAAATGATCAAAATACGTTTATAGATATATTTTGCAAGTACCTTAAAATAATTTATCAGAAAATATTGAAACTAATAGTATGCATTTTAATTTGTAGGTAAACTTTTCAGGAAAAACTACAGTTAAAGAGTTTTATCGATGCGTATTATAATCATCAAATCGATTACAAAATCACGACTAAAATGCATTTATATATATATCTCGGGAAGAAGCATATCTATTAAATCCATGCATTCATTTACAAATATTTTATATCCGAAAGGACACTTGGCTGTAAATTTCGGAGCACATAAGGAAAAACGTAGTGACAGGTGTTTCAAGATTTACCTTTTTCGGCTCATCGACTACAAAATGGAAGATTTTGGAAGACAGTTCTCAAAAGATTTTGCACTCCAGAAAAAAATTCTTTGTTGAAACGTTTATATATAAATATATAGCCTTAAATTTTCTTTTACACTGTATTGAACGCAAGTGACAATTTTGTCAGAAATCAACACGGATTCATAAATTGAAAAAAAAAATATTAATGTGTCTATCTAGTAATTTGTAATAAAAAGTTTATTCTGTTATGTCAAGATGTTAGTTTGTAATTTTGTCTGACATCTTTCGTCATAGATTAATATAACTAAATTATATCTGACTGTTTCTTTTATTTATTATCTCTCTAATTCTATACAGCATAAGTAAGTTCAGAAAATTTTTCTCGTAAGATATAATGAAGCTAGAATATCTTGAATCAAATATATCAGAAATTTTTCGAAAGTTTTTTTAATATTTCCCTAGAGAACAACACTGGATAATAAGTCACATACCCTCCCCTCTTAAATAAAAGTTTTGTTGAGATGTTATACAGAAGTTGAAACTGTATACAGCTCTGAAGCAAGTGATGTCGAAAATAAATTTTTAAAAAACACTTTTAACTTCAAAGTAAAAATCAATACGAAATGCCCCGTTCTTGTTCTGTTGTCGAACAGAAACTAGTCTTAAGTAACTTAAAACGACCAGTTTTAAAACTGTAATCCCTAGTTCACATCAAATCTCAAAACTATAACAGTGTTTTATACTCTCTGATGTGAAAGTTGCGAAAATTATGTATATATCAATAAATAAGCGAATATTTTTTATGTTAATTGCATATTTCCAGACATCTAGATTCCATAGCCCTATTTTTAAAATTTTGTTACAAAATTTATGAAACAATTTTAGAGGAAAAGTTAAACCCTCTATCAGTCCCCTTCTTCGTGCTTGCTACTGCTAGAACTTCCTGTGAATTAAAAATTCCTGTACTTTGGACATTTTCTACACTACTGGACATAAAAATTCCTACACTATGAAAAAATGCACATAGCAAAATGATATTTATTGAACAAATATATTGTACTAGAAATAACAAGGGTTTAAATTTTCAGGAAATTTCGGACCAGAGACCCTGTGAAATCGGCATCCAGAATAAACACCTCTGTCAGAGATAAAAGCTCTTATACGCATGCAATGTAAAAAAAAAATCCAGGAATGTTCCTTGGAATTAATGGACAGCTGATGTACCCAAGAATTTCAATAGGAACGTTGAATTAAAATAGCAGTAACTTTACTGAACAATACCATTTTGGGAAGCGTTTACGAATTGTTCAGTAATGTTCCAGGTAATTTCACGCAACTTTCCTTGGAATTCTAGGATACCTCAACTGCCCATTATTTCAAAGGAACGTTCCTGGATTTTTGTTTTACAGCGGGGGTCATTTTTCAGTAAATTGCATGTTATTTAAGCAAATAGTGAGAGCAATATTTATAGAAGAACGGATTAATGTAAACAGCAAGCATTTTCGATGGAAATGTTTACTTTCTGTGTAGTATTTGTTAGTCAACTTTTCTCATAACTTCCAAGGAACGTTCCTGTATTTTTCACACTGAGCATTCAGTCAAGCAGAGTTTGGATGATGGCGTGTGAAGCTAGCTACCCATGCAGCTTCAACACGATGCCACCGTTAATCGGCCGCACTGACTTGCGTATGGAGACGAGTCGGTCGCCCGGAAACCGCTGACTAGACATTTTCTACTGGTGAGAGATCTAGGAACGACTAGCTAGAGCAGCAGCAGCTTAATTTTTTTAGTAAGAAAAAATATCCGTACGATCCCGACAACATACCGGCGAGCACTATCCTGCTGAACGTGGCGTTTAGTAGAGCTTGAATAAAAGATAGGGCCATGGACCTTAACACACAGAAATGTAAGGCCACTGTTCCAAGTGCCATCAACAGTGAACAAGAGATGACCGCGACTTGTATTCAGTAGCACCTCTTATTATCACTCCAAGTGATGGGACAGTATGATGATCTCGAATTTGAAGAGGGTCCCAACATGGGGACATCAAAGAATTATCGTCCTCTTCCGACTCCAATTTTACATGTGTGTGGCCAAAAGATATAAGTCCTTTTTTAAACGAAGAAATTTTATTTAGCTTAATTAAAACTGAAGAACATGAAGAACATAACTCTTGGAACGAGATAACTAAAACATAACAAGGTTAACTCTTTAAATTACTTAAGCAGCGCTGGGGTTGCTACGCTCAGATGCCGGCGTCAGCGCAGCTTCGAATCTCCATGGGCTAGAAGTGCTTGCTGATACTCTGCGGCAGATGGCAACGACGAGGCAGCAGGAATGACGCCACTATCCCAGGAACAAGCACGGCTGACGGGAGGCTGCTTCACAGACGCACACAACTCCCACGCTGCTAGCTGCTAAGACTGCCCGGCTTCAGTCGAGAGTCCAGTTTTTATAGGATGATTGCATGCAGTGCGCATGCCTGGTGTTTGGATACACCCGAATTTGCATAAGCGTGAGCGCCGTTACCACTTTGAACTTTTTTCCGTTCGGTGAGATACCTCGTATCCGCCGGTCGTCTATCGACTCGGAAAAGGTAGCATGGTCGCAACAAATTCATGATTGAATGCACATTCTCCAGAATGCCATCAAACACAGATGCGACCATCCATATGCCGTAAACAGGACCAAGATGCATCTGAAAAGAGGACGCCACGCATTGCTACGTCCACGTTCGTCGGCGATAGCACCATTGCAGGCTCTCCTGTCTGTGATTTAGCGTCAAGGATAGGAGAAGCCATGCTCGCCCAGTCGACAGTACATGCTGCTCTAAACGTCATAGAACTATTTGAGTAGACACTTACTGTCCTGCATACGAAAGCATTTCTTGACTCAGGGCTCGTGACGTGTCTGTACGATCAATTAAAACCATGCTGATAACCTGTCTGTTTTCCTGCTGCTAGTGCTTTCGGGCCGTTGAGGTCCAGTACGACGTTCTATATGATTGTTTTGAATCCACCGATACTATATTCTACAGACAGTCAGGGGATCTCGACCAACGCGAGTTGCAGGGCTGCAATACGACAAACCGCAATTCCTGTAGGCTTCAGTCAAGGGCGGCTTCAGGCTGAATTTTCGGAGGGGGCCATTGAACTCTTTAGATAGTCTATAAATTGTTTAAAATGCCAATTGAACATGAGGAATCGTAAAGTAAACGAATCTAAAGTTTAAAAAAAAGTTCGGAGGGGGCTATGGCCCTATGGCCCCCTCGCTGGAGCCGCCCTTGGCTTCAGTTCGATCTCTATCAAAGCCGGAGACGTGTTGTTAACTAGTTCCCCTACTTACACGAGGCATCACAACGTATCAGTAGGCAACGATGTTCAAATACAATTTGTGTATGAAAAACCTACTGTACTCTTTCTTCATTTAAAGTAATTGCAGTTGTCACTACCCGCAATTGTTCTGCATGGATGCGTCGAAAAACTTATCATTTGCATTTCACAGCATCTTATTCCTTTCCTGTAAATTCCTCGCCAGTAGCATTTCGCCTACTTAGCGTAGCAATTTTAATGGCCAGTAGTATGATACAGAGTTAAAATTTAAAAAATCTATCTTTTCTCAGCCTTTTTTTTCTAACAGCAATTAGTTTTTGGATGTTCCGTGTTTTATTAAATAATAGACATCAGCCCGAGTTCCACGTTAAACAACATAGCAACCCGACTTTTCTTTACACATGCATCTACCTGAATTTGGTAGTAAAAATCAGGGCTTCGAAACGGAACTGAACCGAAAACCGAAAAAAACCGTTATTTTTGGCGGAACGAAAACAGGAACTGAATCGATATACATATATTTTTTTAGTTCAACTGGAACGAATAATAATTTACGGTTCGAAGCCCTGGTAAAAGCAACGTCAAAATTTAGCACTTTTGCTATGCCCTCAGACGATTAAAGAATCACACACACACAAATGTGATAACATATTGTCAGAAATCATATCAAAGTACATTCCCTCACAAACACAAAAGCTAAGCTAATGCATTAGGGAATAATATTCACTAAATTATAGCACAAAAATCATTTTAAGCCTTCCGGAATACGTATCGCGCGTTTACTTTTTTCCCACTTGAGAATTCCTGTTGATTTCTACTCGGAAGATTTATAATGTTTAAGAAGTTGCACAAAAAAAGATCTTACTAGACTTTCTCAGACAGATGAGTGTTCTTACATTTGCATTTTTGTAAGCATTCTATTCAAACACCACGGTGATACAATTTTTCAATTAACAGATATCTAAGACACCAAATAACTATCCTTTGCATGAAAGGAATGTATTTTCACCTTGTACATGCTGTAGTAGTTGATCCCAGTCTTTCGGAATCTAAACTATAAGTAGAGGTATGTATAGTTAAAAGCTGCCCAGATGGACGTTTATGAGTTTTTTATAATGTTGTTTGGCAATAGTAATTACTTCAGATTATGGAATTATTATAGCTAAAAAAATTAGATTAGCGCTATAAGCTAATGAGTCAATAACTCCAAATTTTACTGTTAGAAAAATGATTTACGTTTGAAAAGGAATTTGCAGTTTAAATTCGTGCAACGGAGGAATAACCGAGACTAATATTCATTTTCTTAGTAACAAAAAAAGAAATCATATTTTTCTATAAGTAAATGGAAAAATGAGAATTAAAATTCATTTAGAATTGCCATTCGTAACGATACGTGATGTTATACTTTCTTCAATTTTTTTACTCTATCGATGACACTTTTCAAGTTTAAAACTTAACCTCTTCGTTCGGGAAAGGTGTGGACCTTGCTAAATTGACGTACATATGCGTGGATGTTTTAATTTTGAGTAAAACAATCTTATCTGACGTGACTGTGTAAATTCTGCACACTGACGCACAAATTTTATTTTTGTTTGCTTGCCGTCATTATTATTTTTTTGTGGTCATACAAAAGAATAATTTGATGTTGAAATTTCCTAAGTTGAATTTGTGAATATTTTTTTTTTGCTTATTTTAGCTGAAAAAAGCTCGTGGAGCATAATTTGCCTTTAAAAGTGTCATGGCAGTCTTCGTTTAGGAGTGAAAACAACTTTTTACTACTGAAACAAAGATGAAGAATGAGGCTTTTATTCGATAAAATATTGGAAAAGAGACTTTCTGCTTGTCGTTTTTAAGTGTATATGTTTTTTAAATCAATTATGAGATTGCTCTTTAATTAAGGATGTTAGATTTTTGTCGGGTCTGAAGAGGTTAAGCAATCGCCTTAAAATCAAGGAATCATATTTTTGCTTTATTTGAATACAGATTATTCGCTGGCATTTTCTGACATAATAATATTAAATTACTTTTTAACTCTTTTAGTTATTCAATTGGTCAATTAACAACAAATTTTCCTTCATTCATACTTAATCAGCTTGAATCTTTTAAGGCACCTAATCAATGTTTTCAACTTTAACCCTGATTATACATTTTATTAATAAATAACCTTTTATTCCGTATTTTATAAATCAGTAAGCAAGCATATCTCGTAATCTTTTTCTTATCCAATGTTAAGAAAAGATGTTTTGCGATTTTATGCACCAATTCAAACGTGATACACGTATACAATGGACATACATATAACATCCGATATGTCGTACGCAAACAACATGCATAAAATCTATTCTTTTTTTCTAGAGAATGAAATAAAACTGTCTTCAGCATTCGTTTTAAGGAATTTCAGGCCCTGCCATTCTCCTTAGACTAATGCGACAATTCAGTCCGAAGTACTCTGAAAACATTCTGTGCTGGCGGTAAAACAACAACAAACTAAGATGTGCTCTTTTGTCATCTCTTAGTCCTGAACTATTTCGAATGCTTCTAAAAGCTTTGTTCGAGTGTTTGTATTTACATTCAACCGCTTTTATCTGTAATTTGTAAGATATCTCAGAAGAGATGGTATAACGGCATTGCTTCTCTTTTATTACTTCAATCTGTTATACAAAGTTAGGATCTGTATCAGGAAAATTCGAACTTGTGAGCATTATAGTAGCACTTATTTTGCATGCCTGAATTACTAACGTAGGTTTAAGATACGATGCTTAAAGAAATGTTGTATTTTGTAATCATCAAACACAACTATATAAATCGCGGAAATGCAATTTGAAATGCCACATTTCTTTTATGCCCACCCAATCAGATATCAGCCCACAATAATGATACATTTTTCAACAAGCATTGTCGTATTCATCTTAAATAAATGTTCAGAAAATATTGGCTTAATGCAGCACGCCAAAGGCAGTCTAGTTGGTGATTCTCTGTAGTATTGGACATCGATATTTTTGTATAATAAATCCAATCTTTTGTATGCATATTTCCAATAAAAGAAAAACAAGAAATGTATGCTGACCAATTACCACTTCCTGAATACAACCGGGAATTACAATTAAGTTAATTATAAGAAATCTAAATAATTTTGAGCATAGAAAGATTTATTTAGACTTGGCACTTTTGTGGTATTTAGACGGGTTTTTGAAAATGCTTAAAATGGTGCACGAATATTTTAAACTAGTCGATGTATATAAATGTTTTTAAAAATCTTCGCTCTAAATAAGATGCAATTAGCCAGTGAATAAAAAAACAACCACTATGAGTGATTTTTAAAACACGCAAATTTTTATGATCTTTTCTAGGCAAGCTCGCTTAACTAAAAATAAAGGTAGGGGCCATATTTTTCTGTGTGTAGTTAAATGGGCATCGATATCCCTATGTTATCCTAAATTTTTTATTAATCTACCTGTGACTGAGAACATATACGAACTGCGGCGCTGATATTTTGGTCGCACTCTTTTGCACTCGAAGAGATGTGTGCCCGATGGCGTGGGATCATAACAGTACTGTTTGACTACCGATTAGATAGAAACATAAACATCCGGTTTAGAGGTGGAAACGGGCACGTCCATTAGTTATTGGGGGTGCCAGCCAGATATGCGCTTGCTGCTAAATTATTCAGAAGCAGTTTTCAAGAAATAACGATTTGTTTAATGCGATGATATTTTTAAACTTACAATGAATCAGTTTATGACTTTAAAATAACGCAAACCAGGTTGTTGATTTCTGATATAAACAATAAAAAAATCTACAATATATTCTGAATTTTCCCCCACTTCGACCGCTTCATTTGGATTCGCCTTTACTGGCAGCTTGCCAATATTCCATGCCAAACGCAGTTAGACAGTATGACTATCTTGGAATAAGATGGTCATACCCCCTTGGTCTCATGACTTTTCAGGTGCAAAGGGGTTTCACTAAAATGTCATTGATGTATGCAATGAATCTTTCCAAATTATATCCACGAATCTATCAAAATTAAATTATAAATTTAGATCAGAGAGTTGGATTTGCGAACTGTTTCTTATCTACGTAATTCATTAATATTAAATTTCTACAGCAGCGATGTACCTCTTTTTAGCGTTATGCCAACGTTAAATATGAATTATTCTCACTTTAAGAATTCCACTTCTCAATACCATAAATACTGTGTTAACAGGAAGGAAAGTGACAAAGCTTTATCTGACTTTTAAAAAAGGCGTGGATGGTTTAAATAAGCTGCAGTTTACATGTGTTTGTTCCAATAAAATAATTAAATCAAAATATAAATATTCTATGAATTTATTGCCAATTACAATAATTTATTTCATTAAATACGATTTTTAACGGAATGCTTAACAGAAAGTTTTTATATTCAGCAATTAATTTACCGTCTTATACCGTCTATTTAGCAATTAATTTACTGTCTTTAACAAGAAAGTTGTAAAAAAAGGGAATTGTTTTGTATTTTGCTATGAATTTTTGCAAGAGAGTTCTAGATACTTAACCATTAGAAGGTTTATGTCTTCCTTTTAAAAAAATTACATTTCGAAGAGCTTTTTCTTCTTTAATTCATTTGCAAACAGATTAAGTTAAAGGAAATTTGGTTTGTTCATGTCCTTTGATACAACACGTGTGTATCTTTGTAACACTACCTAGCATTAGAGCCGTAACGACTAGTTGGAAAACCTATCCAGAACATTAGTAATATTTTATGTTGCTGAATAAATAGCTTTTAAAAACATAAATTTTCATCAAGTCAGTGTCATCATCAATGTTGTTTTTATCAGTCATGCAGAAGTGCTCACCAGATAGTTTATTAAAATTATCTTGTATGGTTATTTTGTCATCGATTACCACTGAAATGTTAGAAAAAAATTGACATAACACCTTCTAGTTCGTTTATTATCTATTTTTTCGGTTTGATTTTCTTCTCTAATTTTACAAGACATTGTTTGGGCCTAGTAAAAATGAGAGTTATTATTTGAAATGATATAGTTATGTATCCAAAATTTCGTTTACAATACGTCAGCACAAGAATTTATACCATTTTAAAAGTTTACCATTTTACCATTATCACAAGATAATTATGATCTCGAATTTCAATTCTTCAGTTTTATAAAGAAAATATAATTTTTAATCTGAAATGCAATTATTAAATTTTATCATTGCTGATATAACATCAGGTAGGATGAGGAGAAAATGTAGGATTCTTACAAAAATTTTAGAAAAGCTTTTAAAAAATTTTCGAATAAATCAATTCAGAAAATATTTTAGAAACAAAAGAGAAAAGAAAGCAACACAGAATACAGTGACATAATGTCTCTGCATGACTCATCACAGGAAGAATATGTCTACTTTAACATCAAACTAAATTAGGGTTTTTCAAACTGTACTCTGTGGAGCTCCAAGTTGTCTGCGGAGAAATATTTTGTTGCTTTAGCCTCCAGCTCATCACTAGTTCCAAATTCAAATAAGATGCAATGACCCTCAAATTTTTTCACAAGGGAAAAAGGTTGAAAAATTCTAATCAAAATGATTTCATATTATTCTTGTTAGGAAACAAACTCATAAATTTTTGGTTTACATTGCTCATGAAATTAATTCGCTTGATAAAGAAACCCATGTTAATTTTTTGAAAAAGAAAAATTACTGTAGGACGTATGCATATACCCACCTTTACTTTTTACAACATCACTCCTTTACTTTTAAGCACATCATTCCCAGTAAAAATTGTGGATCATTTGTAAAATTGCCAGGATTACTTTTAACAACACTGGCATCTGCTGAAAAATGGAGATCACGATGGTAATACATTGATACAGAAGGACAACTGGATAGACTGCCAAATGCTGAGGAAAGGGCAGCCGCTGTCATCGCTCGGTTCAACTACCAGCAAGATTGCGGTCGATCGAATCCCTCACCGCGTGCCACAGATCTAGAGACCATTTTTTGGCACAGACTGGCTGCGGGCGTACAGCTGGTAACTAAGCCGAGCGATGGCAACGGCTGCCCTCGGCAATCACACACAATCACTCACAACTGAAATAACCGAAACTTTGTAAAATAACACAAATGAAAGGTAATTACCAGTCTGTATACGTGATTAGGGCGAAAAAAGTTTTACATAAGATTCTCGTAATCATAAACATTGATATTCATAATCATAATTGATGATATTATAATTCCTATTAAGGATTACAACTATAATCATATACATATATACATAAATAAAAATAATTAATAATAATGAAATATATCTTTGTTGTGCTGTGGTGTTCTTTTCTTGTTCTATTTTGTATTCTTTTTAAACGTTTCTATTTTGTGCATTTTTCTTTTTCTTTCTTTATTTTTTCTATTTATTTTTATCTACCCTCTTTCCCCTCCCCCTCTCTTATTCTCCCTGGTATCTTGCTTTTTATACTTCTTTTGATTGGCAACTCGCTCCTCGCTTTTGCTTCCTGTTTACTTTTCTCTGCCCCAATCTGTCTATGAGCATCTTCTGAAGAATGAAGAAACTTTTTTCGTCCGAAACGCGTGTACAAATCAAAAATACCTTTTATGTGTGTTATTTTACAAAGTTTTAATTATTTCAACGGTTCAACTGTAGTTCAAACAATAGTTAGCATTGCATTTTCATAAATTTCCTTATGATTACTTCATAAACGTAATTTTCTTGTGAAATCATCGAAAGACACGAATTCACTTCCCATCGAGAAAGGTGCTTCTGAAATTTGAATTTCCTAGTCTCAGCTGAGATTAAACGCGCCCCGTTTTTTTCAACCGAATACATTCACATTCTTGCTTTTGCACAATTCTCGAATACCTTTGCCGTCGAGCATAGGTTTTTTATTTCTTTCATTGGAATACGCAGAAAAAAATTACTTTTCCTTAACCTTTTCAGATACAGAGATGAATAAAAATTTTCTATTCACATAAATCCATCTTACCGATTTCCCTCGCCGCGCATTGAACAGCGGATATAGAGCTTTATTGTGTATTTTCTTATTCCCATATATATATGTGTGTGTCTGTGTTTCTAATTTTAGGGAATATAGTCGAGACCCCGATTTATGAAGAGGCCTAGTGAAGAGGCCTTCTTAGCTCCCTAGTGAAGAGGCCTTCTTAGTTAACGAACAATCTTTGGACTCTAATCTGCTATGTTCATTTAACACTTTGAGGCTCCCAATGCTGAAAAAAGGGCATCCGTTGCCATCGCTCGACTTAACTACGACTACTAAGATGAGCTCGAGCACAGCCAGCTGCGTGAAAAAAGGGGTCTCTAGATCTGTGGCACGCGATGAACGTTTCGATCGTCCGCCATCTTGCTGGTAGTTAAGTCGAGCGATGGCAACGGCTGCCCCTTTTTCAGCCTTGGGCAATCAATCCAGCTGTTCTCGCATTCTTCCATTTTTCAGCAGATGTCCGTGCTGTTAAAAATAATCGTGACCATTTTTTTACGGGAAATGACGTTCTAAAACGTAAAGGATTCTCGTGGAGCTATGTCACCCACAACTATTTTTATAGAAATCAAATCTATTCTTCGTGACTGGCAAGAGACAAACGTCAACAGACAGAGTTTGGTGTTCCCAGAGCGGGAACACTGCGCGTTAAAGGGTTAAACAAATGATTGTATTTGTGACATCATACCGACGTCATCCGCACCCTCCAAGAAAAATCAGTAATTTGCCAAGTACGGATGACAGTACCTAAATTCAGAAACTTCGTTTGCAGTACGATGCAGATGAGCTTTGGATGGTGTAATAATCCCGAACATTTGTCTAAACGAAAACTGTAGATTAGATCCCATTATTTCTCGTCACTAATCACAGCTTTGCTGAGTATTGGAGGCCCTGACATGATTGAGAGAGTAGATTTTTTCTTTTACTCCATTAAAGAGCCTTGCACCCTTTAAAAATGGTGAAAATCGGAAAAAGTTCTTTTATGTGTATGATCCTGTATTTACAAAAATAATTTATTTAGATTTAGGACATTTTGTACGTCAATACAATGGCCTTCTCTGTTTACATCAATGTCTTAAAAACTTTCCAAGTTAATTACGAAGAATTAATCAATTCACTAATTAAAAGAAACTAAATTTTCATATCTAACACGCAAGAAAATCATTTTACTCCCTCAATATTTTTTCTATATACATTCTGATAATACATAATTGAAATGACCTACTATTATGTAGGTGTTACATACCTATCGATCAAAAAATAATAATTCATTATATTTTTTCACTAAATAAAGAATTGAAACATTTTTTAAATTTAAATTAAAAAATTATATTATGTCGGGTATAAAATAGGTTATTTCAATTATGCATTATCAGAGTGTATGTAGAAAAAAATATTGAGTCTGTAAAATCATTTTTACGTGTGTTAGGCGGCACGCAGTGATCCATATATAGAAAACAGTTGTTTTTAATCCGTTAATTAGTTTAAATTTCCTAATAAACTTGGAAAACTTTTGAAGACATTCATGTAAACAGAAAAGGCCATTGTATTGATATGCAAAATTTCTTACTTGTAGATCAATTATTTACGTAAATTTGGAAACATATACATGAAAGCACTTTTTTCTATTTTTATCATTTTTAAAGGGTACAAGACACCTCAAATGTAACACTTATTTAAAATAACTCTATAGAGCAAGTTTTTTAACTCTAGAAAGAACATGGGGAATACGCTTTTAAATGACTCAGAATTTTGTTAGGCAGTTGTATTAAACGAACAATACAAGATACGTAAAAACTTTTGTTCTGGAAAATACTTTATACCATGTTTGAGGGTGAGTCAATATTTTTGGGGAATATTTAATAATTTGTTATTAAACTGTTACTGTTAACAAATGCGTCCAATACACATTTGTTTGCAACTTTTTTTTTTCACCAGTCGCTTATGTATGAATATTTTTATCCTCCAAAATATATCTTGTGAGGCAGTCTAGAAAACATTTATGAAGAAGGTAATTGTAAAAATTTTCCTTGTGGCATGTTACCAATGTTTGAAAATAATCTGTCCTTAATTTTTTTTTCTTTGTGTAGATCAAATAAACCACCCAAAGACCCCGGTTAAAGATATTTTCAAAATTCTAAATTTCTTCATTGACTTTTATTTTATGTGCATTTGCTTATAGCGTCTTTTGAAACGTTATAGTTCTTATAAACAAGACGGAAAAATCGTCAAAAGGCCAAATTTTGAAGTTGCGCCAAGCAGGAGCTGATTCAGGATTGAAACTACTATTTCAATAATTGCATTTTATATATTACTTCTTTTACGGTTCAAATATTACTACTTATCATATTCTAAGCATGTTCCGTAATATCCCTAGTATTTATTTAATCTTAGTAATTAAATTTGTATCTTTGATAATAGCAAAGTGTGAAACTAAATAATTGTATAAAATTACTGCAGAAAGCGTTTTGTCGAAGACTGAAATATCTCTGCTCTACTGATGGCTTCATTACGAGTCATAAAGTTTCTACATTTTAACAGTTAATGAGTATTGTGACATTATAGATTGTCTACTCTAATGAATTCGTAAATTCCTCAACATTAAAAGAGTTATTACATCGAAGATTTTAATGTAATGCGTAAAGAGACGGAATAGTTGGATCAATTATGGTGCCGTTTTGCAATTTGCTATCTCGAAAGAACTATCAAATAGTTTCTAAAAATTTTAGAATGTAACACAAAATTAAATTCAACACATTTTAACTTTCATGTGACTAGGTCGATTAAAATAACTTCCCAGTAAGGACGGTGATAAGTTATGTACGCTTTTAGAACTTTTTTAGAAAATTCAAATTGTTAATGATACAGGTTTGACTATCAGTTTTAAAACTTCAATAAACATACTCAAATTCCTACGAAATTTACATGCATTACTGAAAATTAAACGTTTGTCGTGTTCTTTCTATAAAAAATTTTAGAGTGTCGTTATCATAATTCGTTTTGATCAAAAGATGGGAACATTCAAATTTGTTATTGCAGTAATTCTTAACTTTTGGTTCCGTGGAGCGTTAGTGCTTAATGAACTCAAGGCGTGATCTGCTATCATTTGATAATTTAATAATAATTTTTTTAATATATTATACAGGTTAAAACTACATATGTTAAAACATTGAAGTGCTTTCTCGTGGAATATTAAAATATTTTGTTGTTTGCTCTTTTCATTGGCGTATTTTGACGTTTGATAAGTTTAAACCCTTGAGAGCCTTAAACTGAAGTCCAGTTTTCACTCCAATACACCACCTTCTTTTAAAAACTATAAATGCATTTAACATAATTTACTTTTCATCTTCAAAAATTGAAAGTGCATTATTTAGAATTTATTCCTGTTAAATGTAGTCGCTGTTATCCAACTTTATATTTTTACTAGCTACATAGCACGGCGTTGTCTAAAGGTAGTTGGTATTAGGTTAGATAAATTGCTGGGAAAAGTGCTCTGGTAATCTCTTTTGTTGAAGCTTCAGCAGTATTTATCAACGTTGGATTACATAATGTGTTGCTTACGTTTTTCTTTTTTTCTTTAATAACAACCTCTGCAGTCTACCAGCTCAAAATCGCTAAACTTGACGACTTTATTCTTTCACCAAATCCTAAAATTATGTATATTTTATAATAAATCCTTACTTTTTTATCTAAAAGAATCAATTCCTTCTCTGTTTTCAGATGCAGACGATATTTTGATTAAAATAACAGTTCAAGATTATTCAACCCTTTTTACGAAAAGCATTTCTGTTTATCGCTTAGATTCAAGAACCTAAATCATTTTATGCAAACGAAAATGGCCAAACATGGCAACCACGATGCTTTTCTCCTTTGATTTTCGTTAATAGTTTCTTAAATAATTGGAATTTAAAAATTTAAAATAGAGGATAGACAAAACCTGGATTTTTTTCCAATTTTTTCCTTTGTTTCTTTTTCTTTTTTAAATATCACGTGTTTGCTTGTGGTCTAATTCTTGAGTAAATCGAGCTAAAAAATGTTTTAATGTAACTATATAACTTACTGCGACACTGATTTTTTTTTCAAACACAGGCCAGTTATGAAGAAACTTATTCCTATGTCAAAAACTGTCCGTTTATGTCCACAAGCATTAGCGGGGGATATCAAAACTGGTAGCAATGACAACTCGTTAACCTACCAGAATAGCTATTGTCCTACGCATACAATCAATTGTGCCGCAGTCAGTAGATACTTTTAATCCAATTTTAATCAAGTTACAAAGCTAAGCATTTGTTTATAAATCCCCAGTTCATAAATAAACGGTTCACAGAGAATAGCTTTACTGTTATAAGAAAACACTTAATAAAACACTATTAAATAGCAATAGAATTCAGTGTAACGCAGCGGTTCTGAACCTTTTAACGTCGTGCCGAGACGGGTGGTCACAGACCTACCAAATGTTGTATACTGGTTCACTAGAACATGTCCTAACACACCTCGGAACGATTTTTTCGAAATTCGAATTAGAAAATGCTTTATTTTATGTTTTATGCCATTTTGGGGCATTTTTTTCTCTATTAATACGTAATAACGACTGTAATCACACTTACAACAAACCGATGTTTGCATCATTGACCGGAGGAGAGAATTTCCTTTAAAAAACAGTTTGTTCTGACTGTGTAACTTAATTTGCCGATTTTTGGGATTTTTTTTATACAAAATCACATTTGACGATAATTTTCGTAAAATAATTTTTACACTGTTGCATTTGAATTCTATCCGTCATAACTTTTTGATATCTTGTCAAATGACGGAGCATTCATTTCGTCTTTTTTAAAAGAAAAACGGGAGGGAAATATAAATTGAGATTTTTTAAAGAATTTTTAAGTAAAGAAAGATTTTGAATTCAATAGCAGCCGCTTAAAAATTTCGGTATGATATCTCGCGGTTTGGTTGTCTTGGAAACAGCAACAAAAACTGCCCACTGAAAAAATAAATAAAACTACTTTTAAACAAAACTCCCAGTTTTCAAACCACTTTCGAAACAATCAGAATAACAGACTCTCCCAAGCGAAAAATACGCCACACACTAAATAATGGACGATATCAATACGAGCCTATTTCAGTCACATGTCAATGGAAAATATAAATTTGAACCAATCAGATTAATGGAAGAATCTATTGTTGCAGTTCATTAGTTGAAGGTCACCTGTTGGTAAAAAAATAACGTCACAACGATATTGTCCATTCCTCAAATTCTCTTATTTCAGATCAATTGAGGAGTATAGTCATTTATTAAAATTTAAGATTACGTATATTTTTCGGATTTTCATTCTCACATCCGGAAACCTATTAATCAGTATATATTTTTTAATATTGTCCAATAATAAATTGCACATTAAGTCCTTCGTTGTAATAATTTCGTTGTAAAAAAAAAGCATGAATTAAAATTAAAGGACGGGTATCATGTAGGAGGTCAAGAGTTCGTTACATTTGCTATGGGTAAGAGCATAGTGCGCATGTGCCGCTTCTGATGAATTGAAAAGTCAGTTGCCAGACATAAGAAAGAAAAAACTGCAAAATAGCTGCATTAGCATTAAGATTTGAATTATTTTAAAAGTTCCTGTAAAATTATGCTTATTTATATTCGTAATATATATTTTATTTTCCAAAAGTAAGAACTCTAAAAATTAGCTTACCTTCCATTTCATTGTTGAATTTGGCTGTTCAAGTGGTAGTAATGCACAGAACCGTACTCAGAGGGAGGGGGTCCTAACATTGGAAAAGTCAGAATTTTTCACAAAAGACTTTATTTTGTTTTAAAAAATGAAATTTCCGGAGGGGAAGGAAGACCGGAACCCCCTTTCCCTAAATATGTCCTTGGTAAGGGATTATATCACTATGGTAACAATTATGATAAATATTAAATTAGTTTTTCCTGTTAAATTGTAATAGTAAGTGAGTTTGATATCATTTTGATGTCACGAATTTAAAGTTTCTTTAATCTTAAGATGATAACGCACTTTACGGAAAAATTACTTCACCAAGGTTTTCTTTAACGAGAGCCAAAATACTCACGAAACAATGAATGTTTCATGTAGATATTTCTATCTTTGTGATATCAGAAATATTTTAAGACTTTTTATATGGTAGAGTTTTACCAAGGTGTTCTACAGAATGACACATCGCTCAAGCTTTAGGAATTAGAAGAGAAAATAAATGAGTCGTCCACACCATGTGACGTTATTTTAGAGCTAAACAAAAAAGACAAAACTATCATGCAGAAGCATTTTGAAAGCGAACAGATTTGATTGCAAATCGCTGTTTACGTTCTGTTTGACCTCAAATAACGCTCTCATAAATTTTTTGTTATCGTTTTATAGTTACGCCATCATTTCAAGTAAGTATTTGTCATGCAAAGCTTATGTCACGAGTAAAAGAATTCTTCATATTTTGAAATTTCGTAAAAATGGTCTAATTTCATAAACATGAGTAAGACAAACATTTGATTAATCCGTACGAAGAACGGGTAAGCAGCAGGTTAATTATAAATCCCGTAACGAAGCTGATTTTGTTTTTACTGTTAGCTGGCAAACTCCTGCCTTCCGCGCAACATCGCATGCATTAGGTGCACCAAAAAGTAATGTCATTTTCTCGAATGTCAATATTTTGCCTAGCCAGAACTACTGAAGCTAATGATTATAAATTTGGCACGTACATGTGTTTTTTAGCGTAGGTGATAGATTGTTGAGCATTTTCCAGAATGGGGGATAGGTGGCCAAAACGTTCCCCTATCGTGCGTGATCTCAAAGAAGGAAAGATGCAACCATAAATTTCTTGCTGTAAAATGCAACAATCAGGAATATCTAAAGATCATTTTAGAACATTTAGAACGTAATTCTCCAAGGAGAGTAGACGTGAAAAAAGGGGGGAGGGAGGTCATTTTTCTTTAAAGATAAAATATATTATCTATAAAATTCTCTCTGTAAAATTAGCAAGTATGAGTTCTATGTTTAGTCACAGCTTGTTTGTAATTAAATACTAGTTGAAAATTTATTTGTTTGAATTTGTTTGAATTGCAAAAGGACATTCAGGTACACCAAATACTATGAACAGCAGATAATTTTAATCAAATATTTTGAATCAACAACAAAACATCGCGGTATAGAATTTTCAGCAATATTTCTCAATGTTTTCTTTTGCTGATGATTGCACAGCGTGAAATAAACAATTTTCTTTCTTTATTTTTTAGCAGTCTGCCAGGAGTAGGAAATGGGAAATTTCCTGCTTTAATGAATTCACAAATCTATCTAAATTGAAATTACTTCCACATCTAAAATTATGACTGACGACCGTGACGTGATAGTTGAATTCAATTACTGGATAATTTTGCAATTTGCTGATTCATAAGAATTGGGATGCAGCGGTTTTCAGATTTCCGTATTGTACGGCACGAAATTAAATTTGACTCGTTAAAGCTTTTATCTGTCAGATATCCATTTTACTGAATAATTTAAGCAGATAATGAAGTTATAGTTTAAAGCAGGTTTAAAATGGGATGCAGGTCTGAAACACGTATGTGCACGTAGAAATATTTTTTTCTTTTTTTTTTTAAGGCGCATTTTATCAAAATAATTTTGAAGCATTATGTGCAGATGCATTGGGATATCTTATACAGACAGACCTGTACTTTATTCTTATTTTATTTATTTATTTTTGGCCATATACAGTGAAAACTGTGAAGTTTTTCCAGATTTGTGAGTTGACCTAATTCACCAAATGGCTCAAATTCTTTAACATTGAGTGAATCCTTTATATGTTGACCACCTGTGTAACTTGCATGTTGATCAGGTAACTTTGTAGGTTAGGTAGACTTTGTCCGAAAGCATAGCTCAAAGCCTTTGTAGTTTATTCTTATTTTATTGAAAGTTTAAGTTGACCCCTTCCAGACTTTTTTCTCTGTCTTTCTACTGATAATTTATATAGTATATATATGTATATTTTCTATTTGTCTTAAGTCCATAAAAACTTGCTGGCAAAGCAATATTAATGACTATTTCAGTCCCGATTCTTCATGTATTATCTTTATTCCTTATGTAAAAGTACAATTTTTTAAACTGCTTTAGTATGTAAAAAAATTGTACTTTTACATATGCTGCACACAGGTATGTCTGACGTACAAAACCCTTTCTACTTACGTACATTGTGCAAAATGTATTAATAGAGTAATAAATTGAGTTTAATAATAATAAACTTGTTTTTGTACAACTTACTACTGTATGTAATGCACATAGTAACTATAAGTACTATGACAATTTCCAATAATTGATACGTAATACAAAAATATGCATGTATAATTCATGTTAGACCTAATAAGCAATATTATTCGTATTGTGCATCATTTTTATTTCATATTTTACATAATTTTGTACTGTACTGCATGTACTACTATGTAATGTATGAGTACGTAGATGATAAAATTCGAAAATCAAAAAGTAAGTATTGTACCCTTGATAAGTTGACCACCTGTCTAAGTTGACCACGAAAACGTGGAAGCACTGGGTGGTCAACGTAGCAGGTTTCACTGTACTACAGAATAAGTAATAGTTGAATTTTCTAAATGCTAAAAATATTTTATGGTTGAAAAAAAATATATATACATAAAGATTATATACTAAAGATATATAAAGATTATTATAAAGAATTGGTTTAGTTTGGCTTGAGGGATTACGGCCAATTATCTACTTAAGGGGATCTCGGCCGAAGGAGGGGGGGGTGTCCTTCCTTGGGAGTCTTTTTCTGAGGTATTACAAGTAAGCTAATAGAATAACATTTCAAGCTCATTTACAGGAGGAGTATTATAAAAGAAATATAGATCTAATATTACCAATCATTGTGTGTGTAATATTTATACATCCAATAATTTTTTTTAATTTGCGATCTAGAGTACTTGTACCGCAAAATGATTCCTTATATCTTTTCAGCGATATTAATTGTTATTACCGTAATTTCCGGCTTATAATCCGCAGCGATAGATAATCCGCAGGTGCTTTTTTTTCAAGTAGAAAAAAATATTTCTTTAGATAATCCGCCGCGGTAGATTATCCGCGGATAGTATGGCGATGCTTTGACCGAAATTGGTAATTATTTTCTAAGTATAGTAAAACCACAGTATTAATATTAGAATCAGCTTACTGTAAAACATTTCCTACTAAAAATCTATTGTTATGAATGAGAATTATCAAACATACTTTGAGGGTCATTTTTCGATTTAAATCACAATTGATACACAATTTTTAAGCTAGGCATTCTACCTGTAAGCCCTAAGAACTGTATTATGAAATTAATCAAAAATAAGAAAGAGAAAATTTCTTTCGGAACAAACATAACAAACTTTATGGTAGCATACAGAATACTTATCGCATACTTTGTAACATCGTAATTATTTAGTCAAGTGACATTATTATAAGAAAAACAAAATTGAACTGAGACCTACCTTTTTACTGGAATAATATATATACAAACAATAAACCTTATACTGGAACAATATATAGACAGCAAATATTGAATAAGTAATCTATACAGCCAATAGTCAGCAAAATTTACGCTTAATATTTACAAGTAATTAAAAAAAGAAACTAAAAATTAGAATCATCTAAATCTGAAAAACCCCAAAAGCAAATCCCCATTCAATTCCAAGGAGTCATCAGAATCGTCGTTCAGTTCAGTGGTCGATTCAAAATTTTCTTCTAACAGTCCACATTTTTTAAATGCATTTTTTACAGTACAAAGAGATTTCATCCCATGCAGTTTTTACCCAGTGGGTTACGTCTGCATACGATGCACGTCACATTTTTCCACTCTTCGTATACTCATGAACGTCCTCTTCCATCCATTTTTCCCATGAGTTACTTATTTTCGATTTGAAAGACTTGTTGATTCCAACATCCAGGGGTTGCAGTATTTTTGTTAGTCCTCCCGGTATCACTGAAAGGATTGCACCTGATGTTCTGCAGGCCACTTTAACATCGTCTTTCAGATGAGCCTTCATGGAATCCAAAATCAATAGCGCACGAGTTTTAAATAGAGGAAACTTCCCTTTTTTCCAAACAGAATCGAAACAGGAGATCATAATGTCCTCGTTCATACAACCTTTCTCATTGCATTTTATTTCTATTCCACGGGGAAAATTTTCTTTAGGATTGGTTTTTCGTTTGAAAATAACCCCAGTCCCAGCAGTGTCGACAGTTCTGTTTGGGGGAGAATCAAAGCACACGGGAACTTCATCCATGTTAAATATTTCTGCATAAATGAATTTCTTTTCTGCAATTACTTTTTTGGTGTAAACTAAAAACTCATCTTTTTTCATCTCCCAGTCAGTCGGCAGTTTCTGTCCAACAGTAGTGCGATTCCGTACAGAAAGATTTTTTCTCTTCATGAACCGGTAGCACCACGTGGGGCCACGATCGAAACCTCTAATCTGCATTTCTTCGGCATTTAATTTAGCCTTAATTCTTATTTTAACTGTAGATACAGGATTCCCTTTACTTCTTTCTTCTATAATCCAGCGATGTAACACATCTTCTAATTCAGGCCATTTTGGCTGGCTAAACCGAAAACTTTTACATTTTTTGTTCCTCGCATTTTCTAACTTCTCTTTACATTTTCTCCATAAGCGAACGTTGGATTCATCGACTTGAAATAGTCGTCCAGCCTCCCTATTTCCAAATTCTTCAGCTTTACTGATTACTTTCAGTTTAAAATCAGCTGAATAGCTAATGCGTTTTTTCGACATTTCTACAACTTTCGTATGAATCTTTTCAGCGATGATCGTCACGTACCCTAATATGAAGTAGTGATGCCAATTTTTTTGACGAAATTTCTCTATTTCACAGACTATTCATTTAGAGCGGAGAGCCCAATCAGAAGTCGTTTCAGGAAGCTATGACTTATGACCCTCAAAGGTCCCTGTTTTTCCCCCATCTTCAAGAAATCTACTAAACGACTGCAGTGGCATCCTGTGTCATGTAATTGATTAACAGACTTAAATCATTTTCATGGTCTAAATATACTGGAAAAAAAGAAATGAACTTTTTTTTTTTTTGTTTTTATAAATAAAGTTTTTTATTGTAAAATCTGAAGGCTTCAGGAAAAATGTCAGTAGATAGTACGCAGCGATGCATAATACGCACTGGATAAATTTTCATCTTTTTTAGTAGATAATCCGCGGATTATAAGCCGGAAATTACGGTGCTTGGTTGTTATTACTTATATACGGAATTAACTTTTATTTAAAAATAAAAATTATTTTGTGTGTAAACTAACATTTCTTCTTCTTATATCTTACTAACGGTGTTAATGTATTTATTAAGTATAATAAAAAAAATAAAATGTCATGAACATTCTTAATTAGTACTAAAACTCTGAAGAACTACAGAATTTTTATTTTTTAACTATCAATATTATTTTCCACAATCAAGATATGCCTATGAAACCGAATGATTATTTTTATAAGTTCACAGTAACAGTTAACTGAACATGTTTAATGAATAAAAAATCTTTGCTGTTATGTTATAAGTTGATGAGCTTCTTTTTAATGCTTATTTTTGGTTTGTTGGAAAAAGAAAAGGAAAAAAAAAACACACTATGGAATTTTTTTAATTTTAAGAGCGTGATGAAAAGTGTGTTTATAAATTTATTGATTATGCTAAGAAATATTCACAAAAGTAATAAATACATGAAAAAGTCTAAGTGTGCATAGCTAATGCCTTTCTGAGAGCTTGAAAGAATGTTTTCAAAAACCAGAGAATTAATATCCTGTCGCCAAATATTACGAGGTAGAAAATAGAAGAAAAGACTTGTTAAAAGGAAGTAACTTTTTTCTTATTTATTTGCCGATCATGAAAAGCTAGAACCATGATGGATTATAAGTGGTTTACCTAAGTATACAGATTTTTTTCGTGTGTTTGCAAAGGAACGAAATACAAAGTAAAAAAGCCTCTTAAAATAAGATCTCTTTCATATATACTAAAGAATAAGGATATTTATTAGATATCACACACTATGTATGTACTCCTATCCATTGGTGCGATTGCGTATTTCATTATTCAGCATTGACTGACAAGCTTCACTTATTTTAGTTAACCCTTTGAGGCGCAACCCTTTCCGAATACTAAAAAAAGGGCAGCCGTTGCCATCGCTCAACTTAACTACCAGAAAAATGGCGGACGATCGAAACGTTCATCGCGTGACCAATCCGACTGTGGAACTGCAGCACCTCCAGTTTAACCCTTTGAGGCGCAACCCTTTCCCAATGCTGAAAAAAGGACAGCCGTTGCCATCGCTCGACTAATCTACCAGCAAGATGGCCGACGATCGAAACGTTCATCGCGTGCTGCAGATTTAGAGACCCTTTTTTGACGCAGCTGGACGCAATTGTGCCGCACAGCCAGCTGTCGTCAAAAAAGGGTCTCCAGATCTGTGGCACGCGATGAACATTTCGATCGTTCGCCATCTTGCTGGTAGTTAAGTAGGCAACGGCTGCCCTTTTTTCAGCATTGGACAATCTGTCCAGCTGTTCTCGCATTCTTCCATTTTTTAGCAGATGTCAGTGCTGTTAAAAATAATCGTGACCATTTTTTACGGGAAATGACGTGATAAAATTTAAAGGATTCTCGTGGAGCTATGTCACCCGCAACAATTTTTATAGAAATCAAATCTATTCTTCGTGACTGGCAACAGTCAAAACGTCAGAGTTTGGTGTTCCCAGAGCGGGAACACTGCGCGTTAAAGGGTTAAGCCCTTTTTTCTACTACCTTAAGCTCCACAATCAAATGTTTCAGAAATCTTCACGTGTAACATGCAGTAGCGGATCCAGTTTCAAGCGAAGAACTGTAAGACTGATGAAGTATATTATCAGATATATGATACTCTTTATTTTTCTTACCTTTTATTTTTAACATTGAACCTATGTATAACCGGTTTGCTATCATCATGAAAAAAATAAAAATAAATAAAATCCGCAAAGTAATGGCTCTGCACCTTTGCGTTTGCGCAAAGGGCTCGTTCAAAGAATCGTTTTGGACCTGTCAAAGGAGGGGTATCTCCCCCGTTGCGTCTTTTTAAATGATGAGACTAAACAGGTTATGCATGGACCTAATAGTGGGTTTCGTCCCTATCTTATATCCGCCACTATATCTTATATCCAAATGAATTTTAAAAGAAGATTGCGGTATTCAAAAGTAATACTCTTAAGTTTGAATCTAAGAATCTTATATTTTTTGGGTTCTTAAAGAATTACAATTCTACTTTTCTCATTATCGAGCCTTTTTAATGATAACAAGTAGAAACCCCTAGAAAATAGTCCCATATGCATTTTTATTCTGCAATTTTCTGCATACTTGTCCAAAATTTAAAGTATGTTAATCAAACGCTGTCTGTTTTTTTTTTCCCTTTTTCCCCCTAAGACTAGAATTGCGGAAAAATCACTTAAAAGTACCGAGGGAACGACATTTTCCTGGTTTTGAAAGTAACTGAGATTTATCATATGACTAGCTGCTACCCGCGACTTCGTCCGCGTCGGCTTTAGAGTTAGGTCCCAAAAGAAATGAAGCATGTGCAGGGGCGGATCCAGAGAAACCATCTGGGGGGGGGGGGCTCCGTTTTTCATTAGGATGATACATTGATTTCCCAAAACTTTTTCTCTCAATGTATAATTAGACATGGTATATCACAACTAAATAAGTATGTTGTCTACTGCAAGAATTGTCAAAAGAAAACTCGAAAGGGGGAGGGGGCAGACCTATCGTGCTCCCAATACCGATCAAGTTAAGGCCGATGCTCATAAGCCACGTGTTTTATGCGTTTCAATGGACGACGGGACTGATACGGGAAAAAAAAAAATGTTCCGTTGCTCTCTACATTGTGTGTGGGGACAGGGTTTTCAGTTTAACACATAAATCTTTTGTTGGTAGATCCCGACTGGTCATTAAAAGTCGTAAATTTCGACAGAAAAATGTCGCCTTAACCACTGTAGTGACGACAAGACGTGGCTAATCAGCAACGACATTTATTCATGTTGTTGTTCGTGGGCCCTACCCATTAACATTTTAATGTGTACAGAGTATAATTGCTGAATGCATTATTGAACCCATTTCACAGCCACCGTGCAATATACAGTGTTCACAGCATACATTTTCTCATTTTAGGATAGCATTAAGTTTTCCAGATTAAGTAATTCCCATCCTTTTCTGTGAGGACTGTAGTAAACCAACCTCAATTGCTATTTACAACTATTATCACTATTACCTGCTATTTACAATTTGAGCTTTCTTTTTAAAAACCAGACCAGCTATACACTGCCAGGTACTCCTTTTGTTTATGAATATGTTTTACTTTTATAATGACGAATTGTACCCATACGTCTGGGTTTGATCCCGAACTAAATTTTTGTGCTGCTTTAAAAATCTTTGCTTCTAAAATACCTTTGAGAATACACTCAGTTAGTTGAGGTTGTCTTGCGAATTACACTTTTGACATTCTCCGACACTTTTTTCCCCACTCTTAAAAAATTTTTCAGTTGATCTTGTACCGTAAGAAGATGAAAAAAAAAATCGTTTTTAAACAGAAACGACGTCGTCTTTGAATAGAAATTTTTTACGCTGGAGTTGCTGGGACTTTGAAATATCGTCTTTGGAAAGAGATCGTCGTTAAACAGAGAGTCAACTGTATAAACAGTGCTACTTTTTTAAATTTCTGTTCATGTGAAAATTTACAATTTTTTTAAACTTCCCTAATCCATAGTGTATTTCTCTCTCTGAGGGGGGGGGGCTCGAGCCCTCAGTCCCCCCCCCGTGGATCCGCCATTGAGCATGTGTGAATAACACATATGTTTGCGACAAAAGAAACTGCATTTAAATATTATTTGCTTTTTACTTATTTTATATGAAGTATAATGCATGGTAGTATACTTCATTTAAAATAAGAGAGTAAGCAGAGTTACTAAATTTAGATTTTTTTCAGACATTAGGCGAATACAGTTACGACAGTATTTGCTAACTGTTTTTCTTGTTCTTGTGAAAGAAATATTTATGCTATAGCATGAATTTTTGCCTACGTTAATCAGGAATAGTGCAGCTTTCTAATAGCGAAAAAGTTTTAGAATCGGTTCTATAGTTACAGAGATACCCAGAGAGCGTAATGTATTAGAATTATTTTGAGTGTTCCTGTAAAGGAACTATTTGCACTACATGCATGAATTTTAGCCTATAATACTCAAGAATAGTGTAGCTTACTAACAGTGAAAAAAGTTTTGGAATCGGTTCAGTACTTACAGAGATACACATAGAGTGTAATGTATCTTATGAGTATCCCAGTAAAAGAACTATTTGTGATATATGCATAAAAGGTAGCCTATAACACTCAGTGTCCCACCAGTGTCTAAGAAGTTCTATTCTCAAAACTGGAAGGCTGGAGGCGCCAGGTTCAACCCCTGGTCGAGCCTGTCGACCTAGCCGCTCGCAGTTTTTCGCGGTTTTCTCTAAAACCTCGCGTAAATACGGGCTAGGATCCCTTAGAAAGTTCCCCACAGAGGAATTCCCCAAATAGGCCTAGGATCCTAGTGCAGTCAATCGGTCTTAATCCACAAACAAACAAACAATAGTACTCAGGAATAGTGTAACTAAGTTTTAGAATCGGTTTAGTAGCTATAAAATTTCCATAGAGCGCAATACATTAGAATTATTTTGAATGTTTTTGTAAAAGAATTATTTATGCTATATGCTTGAAAGGTTGCCTGTATGTTAATCCAGGGCATAAGCTATCTTCAATACGAATTTTTCCAAATCCGTTCAGCATTTTGTGTGTGATTCAGTCAAAAACATCTAAACACACAAACGTACACATTTTTTAATGACTATGTCATTTTATCTCTCAATACCCTTATTGAAAAATGTGTCCGAAAAATGCGACATAAAAAAAGCGACATAATTTTACATGTATTTAAATACTATTAATTCACAACAGCTTTAATATCGAGATTAAAGCAATTTTTAGTTTCGATATTGTTACACTATTTCGTAAGCTGTAGAATATGCTTCACATGTATTTTTTCCATATATTCAAATATTATTAATTCACAACAGCTTTAATCTATTGTTACAATATTTCGTAAGCTGTAGAATATGCACCACATGTATTTTTCTATAAATAGGTTACACTCATAAAAATTTCAACATAGGGTTACCAGGCGAAATACGCGAAAGATGAGCGATAAAATGACAAGTCAATTAATATAGTTTTAATATGGCAATAATAAAACTAAAAAATTAGGGGGGTTCAGGGGGATCTCCCCCTGACGAGGCTCGAACAGCCGAGTTTTTATATTATTGGTAGGATTTGGAAATTTATGAAGTTTAAGAAACACATTTGGACTTTTCTTTCTAATGCTTCTTAATTTGGCGTAAAATCAACATAATTTCCATACCATTTCATGTTTTTCAAATGCATGTTTATCTGAAAATAGAATTTCAGCTTTATTTCAAAAGCATAAATCATTTTGTGCGGGCGATAAGACGGTTTTTAATTAATAATTAGAAAATTATTTAAAATTTCAACATTCTGAGCCTCAGGTGCAGAGTCATGGGCTTCTATGCTCAAATTTTCAAAGCTCTGCTTTCTGTAGATTTGTCTGGAGAACATTCATTTTTATTATTATTGATAGATAGATTTGGCATAAGACTGGCATAATTTCCGTGGAATTTAATGTTTTTTCAGATGCACGCACGCGCTTCTTTATTGAAGCAATAGCATTCTTGTTAGCTCAAAACATGAATCATTTGATTGATACGGGCGAAACTCGCCAAGCATGGCAACATAAAAACGGGTTTTAATTAATAATTAAAAAAGTAATTAAAAATCTAAAATTCTAAGTAGCCTATAACCATCTCCAGGGTCCCATCTATATCTAAACCAAAATGCATCCTAATCGATTCAGCGGTTTAGGCGTGATAGCGTCATAAATAAACAAACAAACAAACTCACTTTCGCATTTATAATATTAGTTAGGATATCTTCAAAATTCATCAACAATGCCTCTAACAACAATACTTAATTTAAGTGCTAATGCAGTTTTAAATGCAGAAATAAACTGACATTTATTGCGTTGTCGTAGTTAAAAAATTATAAAATAAATAAATAAAATAAATTTAAATACGGCCTTTTAAATACTCCGTGCTTCAGATATGAGCCTACCTTTGGAGCCCTCCTTTTTTTAAAGTAAAATATTAAGGAAAAACCCATGTTTTTAATTAAAATGGGGTATAAAACTATAAGTGTAGTTTTGATGAAATTCAATGAAAACATTGAAATATTGGCAAATGTACCTGAAATTTTGGTAAAAAATTGCATTTACGGCACACTTCCTTTAAGCAATTCAAATTAATATTTTTATTAATATTTATGCAGTTCGTAACTAATATCTTTATTTGTGTTATGAATCAAAATATTTGTACAATTTCTAATTGTTATGAAAATATTTCAATTTTTGCATGAAAACACATTATTTTTTCATAAAAAATTGGAGAAAAAATCGTCATTATTTAGTTTATTAAACACAAAAATTATATTCTGCTTGATAACAGAGCTAGTAATGATCAACATATCCGGGGAAATTTTCAAGTTAATATCTTAATCACGTTGCGAGGTATGACATTTATCGTAATGAAAATTTGCGTAAACCGCACTTTTTCAGAGAACGCGTTTAAAGATTTTAATACTGTACCAAATACTAGCCTTCTGGCCTATTATTTCTTATATAATTTAGCTTCTAGTAATCGTAGAAACAATAGTGAAATGGTTTGGAATCCTAATCGTGTAACCTATTAAATAAGCAGATAAAACAATTTCGGAAGTTTTCACAAAAAAGAGATTTTTGGGTAGCCTCATACCTTAAAGTAGTTACATTTCAAAATCTTTGAGGAAGTGGTAAATATAATTTTATGCCAATATATTAGGTAGATATTCATGAATCGCTATGTGAAAAGGAATACTCTTTAAGGGGAAGACTTCAAAATTTTTAATTTCGTTTTATCTTGGCACCCTATTAGCCACCCATGCCTCATTATATGAACCGTGAAAATTTCAGCGAGTAAAAATAATCATCAAGAGTTTATAGAAGATATGCAGAACTTGATAGTATTTACGGCTCAATATTTCGTGCACACCACTCTGTGCATTTTTAGTCTATGTCTCAAAAATTCAGAAATTAAACAGCATTGGGATAGGAAGAAGTTTATTTTAAGAGATGAGAGCTTAATTACCGACATCAAACAAGATTTCAATTAAAATATCTGAGAAATGTTCCCCTAACAAAAGGCAAAAATCTCGCTAAGTTGTGTTCTTAAGTTTCCTTTTTTTTTTTTCTTTCAATCGCCCTCTTTCAGAAGTCTCTTTTAATTAACTGACTATATGGGCTTCTAAAGAGATAAGAATATCCTTAATGCACAGAAATTCTGTGATAATGATGGAAAACTTAGTACTGAAACAGGAGTTAGAACTGCATTTTTCTCACCTTTAAGATCGGAATTGATTGCCTTTGTGTTCAGAAGCGTAACAGGATGACTCGTTAGCTAAAGAGATGCGGTTTTTACGACTATAAATAGGTTCCCAGACAATCATAGGAGAATAGTTCAACTGAACAAATACCTTAATGCGAATAAAGGACTTTTATTGGAATAGCTATAGAAAAATGGATGTAATGTGTTCTTTCTTTGGTTCGTGCTTGTGGATCTGTAAGTGGATTTTTCCTTTATAAAGATTCTGTATATTAATAAGAGCACAAGCGAACATTTCGAACGAGTATCTGAACGGTTGATCAAAACTATGTACATTAATTTTTCTCAGATTCAGTCTGTATACAACCCCTATTTCGCAGCTCGAAAAGTGCTCTAACTTTAAGGAGCTGTAACTCGTAGAAGAACGTATTTATTTTATTTTACTGTGCATGCAATTAAATAATTAAACTTTTACAACTACAATTAATAGGACCGGGGACCATATGAAAAATTAAATATCGTAATTTTTATAGGAATTGATTTATCAACTTTGATTTTTTTTATATAATAGATGATACCATTTAAAGCATTCTTTCAACTGGAACTATGCGTCTCAGACTAACGGTTTAGAAAATAGCCATTGGACTTTTCTAGCACAAGACTCCCTGTATATACTTTATATGTATGTATTCATATAATTTATTTATTTATTTTGAAATTATCAGTGTTATTTAAAATTAAAATATACAATATTAGTACAACTATTTTTTTGCCACGGATATATAATTTAAATGTGAAATGCCGCATGCTATTCGGTCGTCTTTGTAAATATTAATATATGTTTTCATCCCAACTTATAATACATTCTTTCTTAATCTCAAATAACTATTTAATGATAGATAACACTAAAATGAAGACAAAGAAAAGCAAGTACACACATTATAACAGTTAATTTTTGTCAGGAAATCCACATTTTAATACAGTTGTGAATGCAGGAAGAGAAAATACTTTAATACACAACATTGTATGTTCGGTATAATAATATCCATTAAATAAATCGGAAAAGTTCTTTTTAAAGAGGTTTTTTATCTATTAGCTATGTCTATTATGTACGAAGTGAAGAATCATTGGACTGAATAAAAAGTTCTATTCACACACAACCCTTTTAGCCGGCAAAATAAATTAATGGCTGGCGATATTGCATTAGGCAAGCAGAGTTCCTTTCTTCAAATGGATAAATAAGCTTCATATTAATTAGAGTTAAAGTAATGGCAGTTTACTTAGTTTTCTACATAGCTGTGTGCAAAAATAGCGGCTTTTATTTTTTCTTGAGAACATTTGAGGGTATATGCTGAAGAAACAAAATCTGCCTCACGGACTTGGTATTCAAATTCAAATAAACTAATTGCACTTGGTTATGAAAAAAGAATTCAGTATGATTCTTCATAAGCTCAAAATTCTTCATATTTTAAGAGAAAATTCTTGCTTTTGTAAAACTGTACAACTTCCAAAATAAATTGTTTTGCTTGTAGTTTTACAATAAAAGTAATGAAGAATGTCACATTTTGCAAAATTTTAGATTTATAATTACAGCAAAACTAATTTATTTCTCAGAATATTTAGATTTTATCTTAATGTTCCCGTAAAGGAAATAATAATTTCTCGAATGTAAATATCAAAGAAAGCAATACAATCATGCATTCAGTGAACTTTTTTAAAAAATCTACAATCCCTCCTGAAATCCTTTATGTGGCATTCGTCCTCTTCATGGTAAGACAAATTGATATCAAAATAAAATAATAACCTAATTCAAGTAAAACAAATCATGTATTTATAATATTCATTAATAATTAAGCAGATTTTCTGAAATAAACATCACACGCCAGTTTTGGTTTAAAAAATTATGTTTTCTTATTTATGTTTTCAACACAACTAATTTTTAAACATATCAGATGTACGCTACCCAAAAATACGTGTTTAACACATTCTGTCGTCATCGTTACTGTGCTCTAAATGTCGGTTAAGAGGACTCGACACCCCAATTTCTTTTTTTATTATTACAAACTGCTTGAATAAATTTTGGTTTTTACTCTCATGGGAATGTCAAACATACTTAATCCAACATGT
Organism: Cheiracanthium punctorium; assembly: GCA_038373885.1. Classification (NCBI taxonomy): domain Eukaryota; kingdom Metazoa; phylum Arthropoda; class Arachnida; order Araneae; family Cheiracanthiidae; genus Cheiracanthium; species Cheiracanthium punctorium. The sequence continues at coordinate 146,596 of JAWZYV010004564.1, forward strand.
AAAAAGTAAATTAATTTTTTAAAAAATTGTTTTTGAAAAAATTGAACGATCACAATTTGGGACTTCTGTGTTCTTTCTTTAAAATTTTACTTCTGTTTTAATTTTCATTTATTAATTTTATTTTATTTCATTTAATTTATTTTATTTTATTTTGTCTGCTTTATTCCTTTATTTGTCACATTTTTTGTATATATGATTATTATGTATATGCGTTTATGATAATATTTTGAACACGTTTAAGAGCTAGATTTTAGCTGATTGCATTAGTTTCAGAGAAACATAAACGTTAAACGACAACTACACACAGAAAAGTTGAAAATGGCAAATATAACTAGTAACAAGTAAATCTCTGACTTGTTCAAGTAGAAAAATTATGAAGCAGTTTCATTAACAGCTAACAAAGCTTTAGCAATATACAGCGGTGATAAAATTTCAAAAATCAATAACTAAGATTTCATTCGGTCATAAATTATTGAGGATAGATGTTCATACAAATAGATGTAGCTTTCGTTGTAATTGTCAAATAGCTTAGAAATTTTAGTGGCATGCCTTTTAAGGCATATAGATTATTTTAGTATATAAATTCCAACATCAATATTTTCATCAAATTTTCTTATTGTGGGGATGCTGAGTCTCCTTATATCGAGAACGATCTATATTTTGATCTTTTTCATACACTTCTATCCCTTTTGGCATGGAAACATTAACTTTTGTGCTTTCCATCATGTGGCACTGACATCGATCAAATAATGTTAGTGTATTCAATTTAATGTTGATGCAGTAAAACTTAGGTAGCTTGCACGGTAACATTGCTCCTCCGCTCTCTCTTTTGTAAATATGCAGACGTAATTTGCATGTCTTAAAATGTAAGCCAGGACAATAAAATCTAGTTCAGTAAGCCGATAAGATGCTGTACACCACACTGAATCTCAAGAAACTCGTAGTAAAGTTTTAAAGTACATTTTTCAAAGTTCTTTTTATTCGAATTGGTTCTATAAATCTCTAATAAAATTTTTAAGACAAAATATAACCAAAAAGTTGTCGTAATTACAAGCTGCAAAGAAACAGGATAAGCTTGAATATTCGCCATCAATAGCGACTTTTTATTCACTGGCGATTCTTTTGAGATTTACGCATGCGCATAACAGATAATCATTGCCCATTATGGCTGTCATTAAAGCAGTTAGTTCACCGTGTAATTCTCATACATAATTCGTTGCCAGATTGGCGTATTTAGAACTATATTTTTTTCAAGAAAATAACGTAAAAGACAGAAGTACTGCTAGTCCATGTTTATATGGATAATCTTATTCTTTTCTAGCCAGAGACCAACTATTCTATTACCTATAAACTGTATCCTATTGTATATGCGAAGCTATATAGTCCGAAACCCATCACTATACTTTGAACAATGAAACAATAATCACAAGAAATACCAAATCTTTGCTCATTTTAAGATATATTTTTATCGGACATTTCTTTTAGCGTAGCTCTTTCCAAGAATTTTTTTTTTCAGCTGGCGTACAAAGAAATGTTTCTTTCTTAAAGCCTCATTCAATTATATTGGTATGTCTGCCGCTTTTTATTTTGCAACAGACATCAACACACTTCGATCAATAAAACAGTAAAAAAAGAGCGAAGTACGAGATCAAAAGTTTTATGTTCAATCAACATTTTCCAATAAATATGCCAAACCATGAAAAGAAACTCGCTTCCAAAATATTCTAGCCATGAATGGTATCACAGCAAAGCAACAAATGTAAACGTTTCCACGTCGATTAACGCGATTCTCTCATTCAAATGCGCAAACCAAATTTTGCACGCTTCAGAAGCTTTGTTTGTTACATTATCTCTGGAGTATGTTCTGTTCAGATTGTATAATTCATGCAGCGAGAGAATAATGCTCTGAAAGAAATGAAATAAAGTTCTCAAGAAAAATCCATAAATTTACTTAGGAAAGAAGAATTTATCATACTTGATTAGACGCTGTTGCACTTTGAGAGTTGAGACTGAGAAGCATTTCTGCCTTTAGTTTTGAAACTCACAAAAAGAAGGTGGAATTCTCATTTAGTTGTTTTAATAATTTCCTTTTTTCAGTCTATTTCCAGGCTCAATTGTGTGCGCTTCAAAATATGTGAGTTGGATGTTTATTAGTTATAACTCCCAAAGCGATTTATAGGCACTAAGTAACTATTTACTGATGACCAGAAAGCCCAAATTGTATTACCTGTTTATCATATGTCTGTAGTACAGTTGGACCCGCCTCAATGGAATATCGGTTAAAGGAATATCCCGCTTATTGTAATAAATTTTCAATATGCCGAACCGTAATTATTAATTAATGTGATCCCGGATAATGGAATATCCCGCTTTTTAGAATAAATTTTCGTGCCAAATTGGTTATTCCATAAAGCAGGTTCGACTGTACCTGTATGTTGTTTCTATGCATTATCTGTTTTTCCTAAAATGAATTTTCCTTCTTCATATGCGTATGAAATTCAAATAACAAAACCAATTTCACCCTTTTCAGACCTGATTAAATATTCTTTCTTGAAAAACTAAATATTTTTAGTATAGTAATAGAAATCGAATGAAACGTGTAATTCCAAAAACGGTTCAATCCATGTTCTCCCGAAATATACCTCTTTTTATCATTTTTCGGAAGTTTTTGATTTACTTCATCACCTTGCAAAGCCTACAAAATTCACTACGGCTCAAAGCCGTAGAAAAACGCTTCCCAACTGTTGATTTCAAATCAAAAATTGCTCAACTGAAAATATTTTAAGCATGGATTGAGCTGGTTTTGGAACTACACGTTCCAAATGAGTAAGTGAAAAAACTAAGTAAAAACTCCGGATTATGAAACTTTCGAGGTAAATTGATTTTTCTTTATTTTCACAAATTGGGTCATGTGTCCTGTACGATAATAGACTGTGGGTCAAATAAAAGTAGCCCGGTGAACAGAGTTCCAGGTTACAATAAAACACAGCAAAGGAAAGGAAATACTACATAGTTCGTAACCTGCCTATAGCACATGCTGAAAATAACCACCATTCATCTTTGTCATTTTTGGGCCATGGTAACATTTAGGCAGTGGTCAGAGTTATCAGAGGTCAGTCTGGTCTCAGCCCTGGGTCATTCTGCTCTCACTCCAGGTCACCTGATCCATTTGCGTTCCATTATTTTTTGTGGAGAACACTAAAGTCTAAGAAGTATCGCAGCAACCCTCATAATCTTCAAGAACTGCATCAGAACATTTTTGATGAAATTCCAAGCAATTCCCGCAGTCTACTTAAGATCTGCCTTCAGAAACTTGCTGACCAGAGCCTAAAAGTGCCAAGAGATGAATGGTGGTCATTTTCAGCATCTGCTATGGGCATATTTTCGAACTATGCAGTATTTTTTTTCTTTGTGACCTCAAACTATGTTCTCTGGGCCACTTTTAATTGCCCCACCCTATATAAGAAGTAATTTTTGTGGATGCTAGGTTGGTAAGATCCAGGAATGCCTTTTATGTGTACATTAATATTTTGAAGAGTTTATTTTTATTTTTTTTTAATTTTACGTATAACCAAAACTTGTCCCGAACTCTTTTGGATCAGTCCAAAGGTGCCTCCTATCATCCACAAAAGATGAATTTGTCTTGTGTCAGCAGCCAGAGTCTAAAACGTCTTCGTGAACCATAGACTTTTATATTTACTTTTTATTTTTATGTTTCAGTCTATTTTTTATGTATTTCAATGTTTATGCTGTTAATGGAATACAGAATTTATAGTAAAAAGTTGTATAAAACTTTTAATTAATCTAGATAATAATCCCACTTTGTTCCACAACTCAATTCACCATTAAATATATAGAATTAATTGATAAATTATGCCGCCAAACTGAACTTCACCGAAGGCAAGACAGCCGTGTCATACTCCCCCCATACTGACCTTTAAAAGACGTAAGACATTCTTTATTATTTTTTTTTTATTCGAAATAGTCATTCGGAATAAACATTTCGATGGCTGACATAGTAATAACTGAGAAGGAAAATGCATTTTGCACTTTAGGAATGAAGGCCCGATTAAACATAAAATTAATATTTTAAATTTAAAACGTGTTCTCTGAGGATTCATTATATACGACAAAAGAAGTAAAAGGTGTCTAAAAGTAAGTCGGAGAAAATGTAAGATAAGCATACAAAGGTCGTAAGCCACACGCTCCCTTGATAGTTAAATCAAAATGCAAAATTATCACTTACACGAGAGAGATACTGCGAGAGAATAATATTTTATTGCCAAATTACGTTAGTTCGTTATCTTTCAAAAAAAAAAAAAAAAAAAAAGAAAGAAAGAAAGAAAAGGAAGAAGGAAAGAAAAGCAAACATACTATAAAAATAATGGTTTCAGTAATATATGTGAATAAAGTACACGTGTTTATCTACCGAACTATCGAAAATTAAGTATTATGAAAAATTTTTACATACGATGCGGCGCAAACATATTTTTTCATTTATTTTTATTTTCGAATTTATTTTATGACTTTTTGTAGTTTCTCTTTGACTATAGTGTTTTACTAAAAAATTGACTGTAAACCGTAAGCGAAAAAAAAAATGTGAAATTTGCTTTAACTATGTAATGTCTTAGTTAAGCGAAATAATTTTTAAGGACTGTAATTAGCATCCGCAATGTAGGAATAAAATTAATATGTATAAACGAGGTTAAATTTCTTTATGGAATTTTTTTTTTCTATTTCGCTACTTAACTTCGAGCATTACATCTTTTGCTACTTAACTAAAACCCCCTTTTGTATAAATATTTGTATGTATGAGTAGTAAATGCTTCATGTCAAAATTATCTACTTAAGTTCTTTTTTTAAAACATATATTCTTTTTTGTAACCCTTATACTAACCATTTTATGCAAATTTTTTTTTTCTTTCTAATGGTCAGGTCAGCTGCCTACTCGAGGCTTGACCACAGCGAGAGTGGCAGATGTTGGTCATTTCATTATTTTGCCTATTAGGCAGACCAACTTTGCCCTCTATGAGTGGTCTCCTAATTTGAACAAATTCCTGGTAAGAGATTTAGCACTTTTTCGTCGGAGAAATCGCCACTTCCAGAGGTATCGTTTGAACATAGAGGACATAGGAACCACAAACAGATTTTACGTGCACCTGCTCATATTAGCACAAAAGGTCCCAAAGCAGTCCGTCCGAGAGAAGAGTTCACCATCCCAAGCACTGTCAAGCCAGTGCTTCTTCACTTTCCATGTTCTTACGGGAACGGAAATTAGTGACTAGGCCACTGAGGGACATCAAAAAATTTTTAAAAATAATATTAACGAATAATCTACCATAAAAATGTTCCCGCGCTTTGTATTTATCTTTAGCATAAAACGAACATTTACATTCTACATTCTAAATAAGGTGGATGGAAAGAAACTGGTAAAATTTCCCCCTGAAGGTTTTGAAGACATTTTACGTCAAACTTTCAAAAAGCCAATTACTTTCGTTGAGAACACTCCTATTCAGTTTAGCTTCGATTGCTTTTAAAATCCCTCTAAAATCGGCACGATATTAGAGAAATAAAAAATTCATGACTTCAACTAAACATCCACAATAAAGAGCGATTTAATTTGAAGTAACGCTGATTCACGTTGAAAGCGTAAATCAAGCGTAAAATCAAATTTATGCCTAGTTTAAGATTGGATTTAATTCGCATTTACTTCCGCTGCTGCCTAGAAAGGTTCAACAATAAAATCTTAAGGGAGAAGGAAATGTTTTCACAGTTTATGGAGCGAAGAAAAAGACTTAAAACATCCAAAATTACTTTTCAAGAAGTGCAAGCAATAGTTATTTAAACAGCCTTATATAAAATTGTGGAACGCAATTTTAATGTTTTGGAATGATTTGAAATCGCGGAGTAATCATGGAATTTGATTTTGTTTTCTTGAAAGCGTTTTTTGTTTTGTTTTTTCCATAAAAAAAGCCTTACAAAAACTACATTGAAATAATAAGACTGGTAAAACAGTCGTAATGCTGAAGAAAACATGGATATCGAACACATTGTGCTGACTGTTTTTCTAATTGCAGTGGCCCTGAAATTATAGGTGAACATTACTGTCTATTTTGCTTGTAATATGCAATGTTTTGGAACATATTCTAAAGTTAAATTACTGCGGCTGTCTTAATATACAGATGTGATAGTCTCAGACGAAAGAAAACAGTTTTCTGTAACTGATTAGAGACGGTGAATCACCTTTTACATGGACCAACGTAAATTCGGAATTCTAAGGGTTTTTTACGTAACTATATGCGAAACATGGAGTCGTAATTAATTTGGCTTGCTTAGTGAATTGATAATCTGCGTTTCATGTTATGATAATGAAAAAAAAAGCTTGCACTGTTCAAAGATAAAGTTATGAAGGGGTATTAAAAATTTCGACTAATGATATCTTTGGGGATACGAATTTCAGGTGGTGGTTGGTCCCTCATCTGGAATTGGTTCAAAATATAGGACCAATAAGCAGAAGTCCAACTTCCTCGGGGGCAATGGCACCTATTTCCATGGATAGAGCAATGGTCTATCCATGGACACGAGAACAAAAACAACAACAAAAATTTAGCTCAAGGTCTAAATACATAAATTAAAATATACTAATTGTCCAAGGGACTTGAAAAAATTCAGAATAATTCTTTATAAGCCAAAATAATCAAACCATAATAAATTAAACAACGGTGCCTTTTATAAAAGTTTCAGAAAAAATTCTTTAATATGGAATTGCACTGCAAAAATTTTCGAAAAGTGATACATCCTACTAAATTTTCCATGTTTAAGAATTTTTTCTGAAAGTTTTGCAATTGATACGGGTTTATCGCTAATTGCAATGCATTGAAGTGCAGGACACAAGTAGTTTATTTGTATTTATGTACCAAAATCACGTGTTTTTTCCGAACTACACCGCGCTGCCTGGTTTATTACGCAAGATAACTGTGGTCCGTGAAATACAGCAAGTATGAATAAGGATGCTGAAGTGAAAGTGTTCGAGTACTTTTATTTAACAAGCACATTATTGTTATCGTTTTAAAAGCAGTACTTGTACACTGCTTAAATTCATTCATTCTTCTGTAACCGTAGACTCAGAACAAATTGGGCAAGTTTTGTCTTAGAATGTTTAGATTATTTGAGAAGTTTCTTTGCTAAATACTAAAAAGTTCTCAAAAAAAGTGGGTACATACAATTTACTCTAACAAATATACGTTATTTGTGGCCTGCATACATGGCATAAACCACATTAAATAATTTTTTTATGAAAAAAGGAATAAATATACGTACGTTTTAACCGAAATTTTATTTCACGTAAAATTTCTTAAAAGAAAGAAATTGCCTAGTAAATGTAATCTTCTATGTACTAGGATCAGAAATCCAAATCTATTTCTACCTTTAAGTCGATATATATATATATATATATATGTAACACATTTTTCAATCTAAATTCCCTGTTATTTACGAATTTGTTGTAAGGTTTAAATGGAATAGCTTTCCAATACATGTCATAAATATTTATCCCTTCTACGGCACAGACGGGCTTAATGTCATATTTGCAGATTCGAAAGTCATTCTATGTCATGTCTGTTGGACTACGCAAATATTATATTTACTATAAATAAGTTTGAATAAAAGTTTCCAAAAATGCTTTTCCTTTCATTTTTTGAAATCTATAATGCTCATATTTTGTATGGAAAACAGAAAAAGAAAAAGAAAAATTAATGGACTTATGACAGACCTTGATACCTCTAAATATGTAACTCGAAATGTAGCTGGAAAACTTGAGCATTGTTAGACTGCTTGTGTTTTTTATAAGCTAAAATATGGCAGATTTTCTTAAGAATCCGAGAAGGATCATGTTTTGTGCTATGTCATATTATCGAAATTTTAAATTCGCTAATACGAGTTTTAGATTCATAGTCCCAGCATAACACTCAAAAGTCAAACAAGTTTTTAAAGTAAAACAAATATAAATATAGTTTTCCCTAACTGCATGCAACCGTCATAAACTTTATTTTTCTTCTTCAGAAACACTGCAAATTTAACATTTTTGCCTGGATTTGATAATTTTTTATCGAACAGTCAACTTTAGAACAATAAATTGTTTTATATGAGAGGAATATTTATAAATCTATAAATTATTTTTACATGCATTATTCTTTGGCTTCTGCACATAACTCTACATTCTATTAGGCGTCATCAATAGTTATTTACATTTGATTTTTTATTCAGTTTTCTACTTCGATTTTATAATATAGATAGATTTTTTTTCAAGAAGTAGATCATTTCTGCGAATGTTTTGCGAAGGTCTCTTGAGAAGGATTCGGCGAATCGTCACTCGCGAAATAGAGGAAATGCCTATTTCACTATTTTCACATTTTTTTTATACACAGATGCAAATAAAAATAAAATAAAACATGATCGCTCTCCATATTTTAAGAAACATTCTTTAACCCTTTAACGCACAGTGTTCCCGCTCTGGGAACATCAAACTCTGAAGTTTTGACTTGTGGGTCTTCCAACTTTTAGTTTACGGAAGCCACACTTGACTTATATCAGAAGGTTTTACTTTTTTACTTAAACATCATTAAATTTCATTAAAAGACGAAGTGAACAGTAACTAACAACTTTTATTAAAACTCAACAAACAAAATAACAGAACAAAGATTATCGGAATATAAATTATAAAGTTCCAGGTGCAAGAGCCGCCATAGTACGGTCGGGCATTATGCACTCAGCTATACGCTACCGCTAAACTAGGGAACTGACAAAATTATGCTGCTGCGAGTACTGCACGTGCAAGCTTCTTATACTCTGCACAGTATTTTGCATACTGGCTGCACAGCAGTACAAGTGAGGTGGCGCTCGACTCCAGTCTCGTGAACCATTGACACTGTAACGCATCTGGAGCATCACTAGAGTTGATTCCGACGTTAATTCTCGGAACAGTTCAGTTGGTGCACAAACACTGGTGGCGAATGAAGGTCAGACGCCACAGACTGTTACCAGTCACGAAGAATAGATTTGATTTCTATAAAAATAGTTGCGGGGGGACATAGTTTTATGAGAATCCTTTACTTTTTAGCACGTCATTTCCCGTAAAAAAAGGGTCACGATTATTTTTAACAGCACTGACATCTGCTGAAAAAGGGAAGAATACGAGAAGAGCCGGATAGATTGCCCAATGCTGAAAAAAAGGGCAGCCGTCGCCATCGCTTGACTTAACTACCAGCAAGATGGCGGACGATCGAAACGTTTATCGCGTGCCACAGACCTAGAGACCCTTGACGACAGCTGTTTGTGCCCGCGCACAGCCAGCTGTCGTCAAAAAAAGGGTCTCTAGATCTGTGGCACGCGATGAACGTTTCGATCGTCCGCCATCTTGCTCGTAGTTAAGTTGAGCAATGGCAACGGCTGTCCTTTTTCAGCATTGGGAAAGGGTTGCGACTCAAAGGGTTAATAAACTAGTTGTATTACAAGTACAAAACACAAAGGCAAACACATTTACAACTAAGACTGAGGGACATTTAATGAGACTTTGTTTCTTTCCACTTTACCTGAGCTTCAATTTAAACGTTTGAATTAGCATATTATTCCATTGCAACAACTAAACTGAAATTAATGTTTTAATAAAATATTAATCATGCAGCAATTTAAAATAATACATAAATACAGTTCTATTTGAAATTATCTTTAAAGTAAACTTTTATTATGGAAAACTTTAAAATAATTCAATTTCGAATTTCAGTTTCTGAAAAACTCAATCATTTAACTGCGAAATCAATTACAAGCTTCTATAATTGCTACAATGTAACTCATTAAAAAATATTATTTTTTATCGTCATATAATCAAATTTCTTTTATACGGCACAAAATAAAACCTGATTTCTGAAATTGGGGAAGTACCTTCATTTTGTAATTTACTTTTATGGCACTTTAATATTATAAATGAAAATCAAGAATATTGAAAATTCCCTTGAAACATATAAAGTACTGTTCTTTAAAATTATTTTTTCTGTCTGCAAGAAAATATGGTCATAGTGCTTTGTTAATAAAAGCTCCCTTTGGATCACTGGTTAAATAAATCTAATAGTAAAATTTTTTAGAAAATGCTTCATAAAGTACATTGTATACGATAAATCTTGATAAATTATTGCCGAAAAATCAAAAACAAATCAAATCCTTATAAATAATTCCAAATATACAACTTATAAAACTTTGTGAAAATATCTTCAAAATTATGCCATTGATTAATAAACTGAAATTCGCATAATTGTTCAATGCACTAAATACATATTCTTTTGAGTCTTTATCAAAGTTATATTTGCTTACTATGACTGCAACACTGAAAACCTGGGGAGTGGTATTATAAATCTTAAAGCCATTTTTAGTCCATGTCCCTTTTTAATTATAGATTACTGCATTAGCTGTGGACTACTTCTTATTAAGTTGTCTTTTGAAATTCGAAGAGCAGTTTGCTGGAGTTGCTTTGTGTAGAATGTTGTGTATATTTTAGAATGATCCCCAACCACACACACACATCGAACACAATATATTAAAGTAACTTCTATACTTACAGGAAATTTAAAAATAACTTTGTGCGTGTGTATATATTACTTATAAAGAGGTTCATTGAATGCATAATATTCTTTTCAGAATATAGTTATAAACTCTTTTTTTGTTCCTCTCGGTAATTTTATCGAATAAAATTAAAATGAAGGCGCAGGATCAGACGTTGGGCGAGATCAAACTCATGCACATTATCGTTTTAAAGCGGTCGTGGCAGTTTACCAAAATATTTGTGAAATTTTTAAAGGAAGTAGAAATATCAATCAATTGTTAATTTCTTGGAGTTTTCAAATATTAAAATAATGTAAATTTTTATTCCTTAACAACGAATTCTGATTGTAACTTAAAAGGTGGGGATAAGGTAAGGGATAACCTCTTCCTGAAATTCAGTATTTTTACCGATCTTTTGCAAACAAGTGCAAGGATTTTTTGTTTAGTGATACTTCCCCTTACTGATATCTCAATGTTCCACTGGGCATTTCATGGTGCTTCTGAAAACCAAAAAAATATGAAAAATATTCTAATAGGTATATTTCCTGTAGCCTGAGTCCAAGCACTTTGATTTGTTGGTTAGTCAAATCATGTAAATTTATAGAATGGAAACTATTACATTTTCTGTGTATGTACAACTGCGGAAAAAAAAGTCCTACTTGCTCTTTATTTCGCCGTCGTACGTCGAACAGCAAAGTTATATATACCATTTGTTTGCAAATAACGCGTACTTTAATTTACTATTAATTTAATTTGCGCAAGGGGCCGTCTTCATATTTAATTCTGCATCAACTTCGTTTTTCTCAATGGCAACCCCATATTTTAACTTTATTAAACGAAAGAAAACCTTCAAATTACCCTAAATATAGATTTTCACCAATTTTCTACGATAATTTCCGTAGATATATTGCAAATTCATTTTTGCGCGTTTTTAAGGGACTTTCTGCAAATTGAAAAACGCTATTTGTAGGTTCCGAACTTTTCGCCTTTCATTAATTTCGCACGCGAGAATTAAAAGAAATTAATATTATTTTCAAGGAAAATATTGTTTCCATCTCTCTTAAAGTTTCTTGTACTGAGAATATCAAGGGTAGAATAGAATATTTAGCCGGTGGTCCAAATGACCCGTGAGTTCATAACTTCCTTGGTTCATACATATGACTTAAAGGAAAAATGCAAAATGACTGCTCACGATTTTGAAACTCTGTGTAATTTTGAAATTGTTATTGAGTATTTCCGTTGATGGTTCTTTTAGACAGGTGAAATATTGGCAAGAGTTAGAGGTTGCTCTCAGCTCTTCTGACTACAAGCTTGAATATTACTCAGCTATGGTCGAACTTGAAGAATGGTTTCCTGAAAAAAAATTTATTTGTTTGAATTTGATGTAAAAAACGCAATTACTTTTTTGCCGACCCAATATTATCACTGTGTTTGTTATTTCACTTTCTTCATTTAATACTATCGTCTACAATGTGCAATATTCTTAAGCCTTTTGGTGGTATTTTAATTTATAGTTAGATGAAATTTTTTTTACAGAAAAACGTGATTTTGAATGTTTGATAAAGTATGGGGAAATCCAAAGTCCTAATGTTTTCGATATTAAAAAAGGTCACATTCATGCCTGGAAAGTTGAGGATGTTAGTTTTTCAGAAATAGGACGTTGCATTAGAAGACATACATCTACTGCATCTAATTCTATAGCTTGAAAATATTTTATTTTGGGGAATATGGTAGCGTTCGCAACAATACACGCTTTATAGAATCCCCATCAAACTGTAAAAACCTCTAATTTATTTGCTTCAAAATTTGATATTTTTAATACTGGTATCTTTGACTGTGTTTTTGCACAAAATAAATCTAATTTACATTTATTTTATGCAATTTTCAAAAATTTTTCACTTAATAAATTTATATATGGTCCCTTAACTCATGAAAATAACACATTTTATTTAATATAAATTAAACTACTGAACGTAAAAATTTGAAATTTTGCACAGCCATGTAATATTAATTTCTGCATCTATTTCCATCGAAATTTGGCTAGGTCGCTATTCATAATTTTTTTTAATATTAATTTAATAATTCATAATTCATATTAATAATTTATTAAAAATCATAATAACATTAAATTATGTTTGGGTCGTTTAGTTCTAGAAGTACGAATGAAAATCAGCTTCTTACTACCAATATTATATGAGATATGAATTGAAGTATGAAAAAATATTTTAACATTTGGGGAGGGGGATTTTGGGTGCTCATAACTCACTCATTTTCTGCCCAAATTTATTGAAAATTGGTGTCCGGGGTTAAAATGAGCTAAATTTTTGAAATATGAAGTGAAAATTAGAGGTTGCTATTGAGAAAATAAAAGTTGGTGCGAATTTTAATATGTAGATGGCCCCTTATGCAATTTTTATGCATAGCAAATTAAAGTGTGCGTTAATCGTAAACGATTGGTATCTGTAACTCTGCTGTGCGACGAACGACGGCCGAAAAATGTACAAGTGGGACTTTTTTTTTCCGCAGCTGTACATCGTCTACTGAACATTTTCTTAAGTACTACGCCTAGTAACAGATTTTACAATACAATAGTGGAAATTTGTGTTACGATAAAATAATCAAACGAGACATACCTTAGCAGAGGCAGAACTACTAGCGAAAAACGCTTTCAGCGTTACTATATTGCCGCAAAACCTCAATCGAAAGTGCTTCTTTGACGCACCATTCAAGACGACAGCAAAAGGTAAAGTACACAAAAGCAATACAGACGGACTGTAGAACAAAGGTAGTGCAGTTTCTTTATTTTTTCCGCGCATGACAATACGCTTGTGAAAAAAAATAATAATTTTCATATTCGTATTTCCTTGTTGGAGATCATGGGTCAATCAAGATTATAAGTAATGCATGGCTTACCACATTACTGACCTTGGAGATTACATGATTCTCGCCTTCAGTTTCAGAACGCGATCGCCAATAGCATAGTTTCCTTTTACTAACGATAGGCGCAGGGATCCAAATGCAACTGCTATACAGTAAATTCACGCGTCCGATCACACAAGCTGCATACGTACGACATGGGTGCACTTCAGGATGATATTGGGCTGCTTTGATATGCAACTGTAATGTAATTATTACAAAGACCTTAAGAATTTTAAAAGTTGTGGAGGTTCTAAACGCGCTGGAAGCCAAACTTTCTTTTGTCTTATTCATAGTGCAAGTACTCTAAATTTCTCACTCCAAGCATTCTTTATCTGTTTTACATTCCTTATGGCACTGGTCTCCCAATATCGTAACTGCAGAATAGTCACAATGGCAACACATCTCATAGCACATGAATTATCATAATTTGTAACCTAAATTTATTTCCATGAAATTCTTTTTACATGCATGGTAAGTATTAAGTGCGAAACATTACGTCAAATTCAACCATCACATGTTCCACATATGATCGATGTTTTAAGCTTAAATATGTGAATATATATATATAATAAAAAATGGCTCCCTCAGTTCGAATATTTTACACGGTAAAATATGGAAAAAAATAATAATGAAGTGAATATTTGATCTACTTTTTCCATACCAGTTCATTCTGTTCTGAAAAAAAAAGTCACCATTCCAGCGAATGTTTTATTCATGAAAAGTCGGCGCCATTTGTCAAGAAGTCGCAAATAAAGTTTTTGACAATTTACGATGCCATAATGGGTAGTATTATACTTTTTTATAAGAATGACAAAACTCGGATAGAGTAAATATGAAATGAGATAACCCTTTTCAGAACAGAAATTTAACCATTTTCTGGTGTGAACTTAGAGCGAGAAATCGAATTGTTTCTCTTCTCGCCAAAAAGGCGTTTGCAGTTTTTTAAGATAAAACGTACCGATGTTAAATGCTTTTCCAGACAGCACACGTTAATAGACGTACAGAGAATAATGCTGTGCTGCCTGGATTTCAACGTCTATTCTGAGAACGTTTTCTGAACGTTAATACACCTTCAGAGAACCTGCGTGTACTGTCTGGGTAAAAATTTCATAACGCAAATATTATCGTTTAAGTTTAAAACCATTTAAATATACATTAATTGTTAATCGGCTGATTATCCATCTTCCATTAAAATGTGAAGGTCTCACTCAAAGGAGGATTTACAGCCATTTATTTGAATAATGTGAAGATCAGTGTAAGATAATCGTTAATGGAAGTAGAGTGAGATTAACCCTTTAGGGTAAATCAGTAAGTCCAGGCAAACCAAACGTGCAGGAATGATACTCGAATCGTATGAATTTCCTTCTGCAGATAGGCTTTAACTACCTAATTCATTATTTTCATAACGAATACTGGTCCGTTATTTTATATTTTTGACTGGCTGGTTTAGTCAGCCATAAAGGAACCTACTGTGAATGAGTTACGGTTTCCCAAAGTTAGTCGAATGTCTTAATTTTTGAGAAATTTGAACCAAATAGTTTTTTATTTTATTTTATTTCTTATGTCGGATTTAAATGTCGATCAGGTGTAAATTTTAGGTTTTGGAGATTCAAATATAGATATTTTTTCTGAATTATTTTTAAATTATTTTATATATTTTATTTTTTTAACTAATACCATTTTTTAACTTTCGATACGAAGTACAAACTAAAAAAAAAATCCATTTTTATGCCCTTTTCTGAAATCAAAGTAAAACGCTGGGTTTTTCTGAGCGTTTTAGAAATAGGCAAATAAGTTTTTTTCACAGTCAAATTTTCATGCAGCTTATAAATTATAAAAAAAATAAAATTGTAATGGGAATATTTGTAATTATTTAAACATAGGCTCCTAAAATATACAGCTTTAATATCAGAATATATATTAAGATATTTCAGTTTTATAAATAATTTATATTATAGATCCATTGCAGTAGAAACTGAAATAAAGTGGACGGAAATTTATGTCACAAACGCTTGGAGGGTTAACTACGACAGGTCGACACACAAATGATATATTTCACAAACAGGTATTGAATAGTTTATTTAAAGAGAATTAACTTGAAACTTGAAAATGGCTTTTTATACTAATTAGAAGAAAACCAATTTCTGGGTCAATCCGATGGAAAAGCGGATTTTTATTTAATATCAAACCAAAGTACAATTGCTTTTAATCATTGCATTTAACAGCACTGCTTTTGATTGCATAGTGCACAAAGTAAAAAGAGTAAAGTTGAATAAGTTATTATCAAGTTCAGTTTTACTGCTGAGTTTTAAAAAGCTTATAATTAAGAAAGTACTATTTATTAAAAGTAACTGTCTGTGACAAAATAATATGAATCAATCCTTCTGCGTAACATTTGAAACATAAATGTACTCATTATTATAAATAAATAAATAATTAATATATATATATATATATATACATATATATATATATATATATGTATATATATATATATATACATATATATATATATATATATATATATTATATATATATATATATATATATATATATATATTATATATATATATATATATATATATATTATATATATATATATATATATATATATATATATATATATATATATATATATATATATATATGAAAAATGACATTCCATTTTTTTCAGTTTAATTTTCACTCTAAGATTTTTTTTTTTGAGATATTTAAATTGTGATGTGTGCATTTTACGAAAAACTACTTTGTATCATTTCTTACACATTTTCCTTATCCCTACAAATGCTCGAATGAAAATGTAAAACAAGAAAAAAAAATCGGACATAAATATGGTAAGACAAAATGGGTAGTGGGGTAAATGTATGGGTATTTTTTAAACCAAAATAAATAAATAAACACTTTTTGAAGAATATTACTTTTTTTGCCTATATTTTGAGACATTAGATGGATTTATACTCATAAAAAAGTTTATTAATAGCTTTTGAAGACAAAATATTAGTTTTTACCTCCTTATAGAATCCATTTTCTTTTCTTGTGCGTCTCCAAAAAACTTCCAATAAACCAATACATTCCTGAAAATCTGAGACGATCTTTTATTGTTTTCAATTTAGAAAATGTTTAAATATCTTATTCAAAAAAAGTAAAAGTATTTTTCATTCTCTTTATGATTTAGTGTTCCAAATGCTCCTAATAAACTTTTTAATGAGTCTAAATGTTGCTTTAAAATTTACTTAAAAACAAACTATTTATATTTTTTATCAAAAACGAATCACTACTAATTTGCCCCCCCCCCATATTACCCTGCAACATTTAGATATCGGAATAAAAGGTTTATCAAGATGTCTGTAAGCCATTTAGTCGATTATACATTCAGGACCGTAAAACTGGAATCCGTTTTTTCATATGCAGTGGAGCAGTGTACTGAGTTTTCCCCGTAAATCAAGTGGGAAAGAATTACCCAGTTCAGAATTCTTTCTTTACAAATGTTACAGCAACTCAAACATTCGGAAATTAAAAACAAAAAAAAAATTTGATTTTAGCCTGAAACACTGATATCCGTGAAATTTTATTATTGCGGTAGTTTAAAAGCCTGTGTTAGGCAAGGATTCATTAGAAAGATTTGCATTATTGATCAATGTTAAAAATTGCTGGTTGGTCAATCTGGTAAGCTCTTATAAAGTTAATGCAAATTCATTTTATAGACCCTCTACTAGCCTAATAACATTTTTGTGATGACATACCTTATTATCAATTACTTTCTAAATTTCCAAACATTAGAAGACCCGCTAATAACTTACGCAATTAAACATTCTACAACTCATTGCATCCTAACTAAAGGTCAGCCTGTAACACCTAACCTAGGCGCTTATCTCCTGATAAATTAAAAGGTGTTAAACAAGAATTGAAGCCTAGCTGGCACAGTGGATTGTCAGTCCGTCTAAAAGCCCATGGGCTAGCGCAATTCATTTAGTTAAGAAGAAAGGAGGGTCATGACTCATATGTGGCAATTTTAAAAGGTTGAATGCCATCACTTTATCCGACCTCTAGCATTTGCCACATATCAATGATTTCGCTATGGAACTGAGTAGTAAGTGGATTTCTAATAAAACAGCGAATTTCTAAGTTAGACTTAATTAAAGCCTACTATCAGATTCCGGTTAGTAAAGATAATATTCCCCAAACCGCAGTAATTATACGTCTATAGGATTGTTAGAATATGCTAGGATGCCTTGTGGCCATAGAAACGCTAGCCAAATGTTCTAAAAGTTTGTGGATAGAGATTTACGAAATTTAGACCCCCTATGTTAACCTCGACACATTAGTCGCTTTCATAGATGAAACAACAAACATGCAGGACTTGCGCGATATTTTCCGGCGCTTACACCAGTATTGCATAGTGCGAAATCAGCAAAATATATTTTTCGTAAAGCAAAATCACCATTTCTTGGCGATTGTGCTTTAGTTACAGGTAGGAATCTTTTCCTTGCCAGATAAAATTGAAATTATATCCGTTTTTTCTTTCCCAATACAGTACATGAATTGCGCTGCTTAGCCCTGCAAAACTTCTATTATCGTTTTACTTTGAAAGATGCTCATGCACAAGCTACTCTACATGAGTTGATAAAAAGTAGGAAGAAATATGATAACAATCCATTTAGTGGTCTCTGGAAGCGCAGGATGCTTTCCAAGTATGTACGATAATGTTAGCAAATGCTAAAATTCTCGCTTATCGTAGAATAGACTCGGAATTATCACTAATAACCGAGTGCTCAGACTTCTCACTGGGAGCACTTTTGAACATGGCGTTCTGAAGAAGGGCCAAAAGCTTGGCCATTTTTTGCAGGGAAATTAATACTGAATGAGAAACACTACGTTGTATATGATCGAGAGTTATTGGCAATTTACTCATCTATTCACCATTTCTGTCATTTTTTGGAAGGTAGACAATTGGCCAGTAGCTGTAATCATAAACCACTCATTTATACATTCACTTATAACACTGACAAATGTTCTCCCCCGCAACTCCGACAGCAGAGTTCATATTCCAGTTTTCCACAGACTCAGATTAATCCTACTCAGATAAAGACAACGTGGCTGCAGATGCTTGTTCTAGAATCGCGGAAATCAATTTACAGAATAATGTCTCGGGAACAGCAGGAAGATAGGGAACTTAAAAATTTTAAATTAGTGGTTCCGAATTAGATTTCAAGCATTTCACAATTTCAGACGCTGGCGATAAACTTTACCACGATGTCTCTACTGGTGTGATACCCCATAAGTCCCTCCAGCTTTTCGAAAAGTAGTATTTGATGATGTGCATTCCCAGTCTCATCTTCATGGCCATATTATGGCGAAGTTTCATTTGTGTGACTCGGTGGAAACAAATTAGGTGAAGACAAATTTGTGTGGTATTCGGTCGAGAAGGACTGAGGAATTTTCTGAATGTTGCATATCTTGCAACATTTAAAAAATTTCTTCCAAAAGAAAAGCAAGATCTTCAGACATGTAAAGTAAATCATCAGAAATTTTTCATTTGTTTCACTTTGTTCAATTAGAAAGTGTTTATATTTTGCCTCCTTCTAAAAGGAATACTTACTGCCTGATGTACATCGACAGATTATCATAATAGCAAGAGATATTTCCCATCGCTTTCAAGAAAGCTGAGACTTGTGCTGAAGCATTTCTCTGCTGATGGATTGCCAGATTTGACGGAACAGACACCATTACTACAAATAGAGGAACACAGTTTGAATGTAAAAAGTGCAATACTTTTATTCGTCTTTTTGGATAGGAAAGAATTCGAACGACAAATTATCATCCACCATGTAACAGAATGATGAAGCGAGTTCACAGACAACACAAATATGCTATCCGATACCATGTTACAAAGTTCTGGACGAGTCATTCATACTACTATTAACCAGGGTATCGAGAAAGCAAGATCTAGGAACATCTCCACCTGAAATGGTTTACGGAGAGACTTTGCGATTTTCAGGAGAACTTTTTAGTTCAATCAATGCTGAACATTGGGTCATTATTCAAAAGATCTGTCGATCTCTTCCTACGTGTTTGTGCAGCGAGACGCTGTCAGTGAGTCTTTACAGCAGCCATATGACGGACCTTATACAATAATTTCCTCTACCAATAAATTTTATACTTCGAGTATAAATGAATACTCTTCAGATTTCAATAGACCGCTTAAAAAAAAGCGACCTGCTGAACGATCAACTTGAGACTGTGACTCCTCCGTCTACGCAAGAGATAGATACGTAACAAGATTTAGACGTACCGTCAATTTTCTAATGTCACCTCTTTCGGTCACGCGCGGGGGGGAGAAGTACTGCGGCATGAATTTCGCACAGCAACGAACATTTGCAGTTGCAATCGCAAAGAGAAATGTCCTCCGTAAAGAAGCAATTCCGTCATCTACAGCTCATCGGAGTAATTGCTGTGTACATAAGCTTTTAACTGAGAAGAGCTCGAGGGCGCAGTTATTTTTTCTAGTACTAAATTTTTAATTGTTGTGCTATTGTTTTGATTTTAATTAGTAACGTTAAGTATGAGCAAAAGTCTTCTGTATTAAGCACATAAGCATGTCTTCTGAGTTAAGCACTTTTAGTGCACAAAAATTAGGTGTGTTCAAGAAACTCCTTCAAATATAAATCTATAATTCCTTGAAATAATATTTTTAAATCTGAATAATTTGTATGTCATGACAGGAACTAAACAAAATTTGATAAAGTGCATTAATGTTTTCCCCTGCTATCCACTTTACATCATATTTATTTAAAAAATTGCTGCTAATAAAATTTAACAGTTTTGCATTTAAAAGTAATGCAGTTATCTAAAATCTTTGCAGGTGTGAATGGAAAGAATGCATCGCATGAAGATAGGCAAAAAAGTTTCATGTTTAACGGTATTAATAACAGAAAACAGCCAGTGAATTAACAAAATTCATGTTTTCAATCCATTTTGCTCCATCTTGCCTTACCATTTTATCTCATAATCGCAATGAAAGTTATTTAATAGAAGTGATTACGTGCAAGGAAATAATAAATCGCGTAATAGAAATAAAAAAACGAAAAGAAAGTTCTATAAATAAAAGCGGAGTCCAATCTATCCCAATACTTTGGAGATTTCTCCGGTTTTCTTTTCAACAGGTGCCTCCAAAATTGCGATCGATGAAGGTCTATGTTACGGAAGAACAGCATTAGACGGAGCAATTAGGGGAATTTGCTGGGTTTGTTATTTTACGTAATTAGAATACCATGAAACACTATGCACTTATTCTACAAACCAGAGGCACTAATAATATTTTGTTCGTTTAAACATAGTTTCAGAGAAGCGGAAGATGATATTACATGGAGTTTATGGTCCCCGTATGTAAAGGAATATAATTTACAGTTATTTGAGGTAGGTGTATCATATTTTAATGGTCGAGCTTTTAAACAGTTTATTTTATATATTTCAAAGTATGTTTTAACTCTTTAGTTTATTTAGTACTTCATATTTTTGATTCGTATATAGAAAATCACACAAACAAGAAAAAAGTTTGATTCCTACTCTAACGCCCTACTCTCACCAACCTAAAAAATTACTGCACTTTCGCGAGCTTTGTACTTATAGGTCTCTGGGTTATATGTACAAGTTTTGACCAGTGGCGGCTCGTGCATAGGGACTGTGGAACTACAGCACCTCCAGTTTAACCCTTTGAGGTGCAACCCTTTCCCAATGCTGAAAAAAGGACAGCCGTTGCCATCGCTCGACTAATCTACCAGCAAGATGGATGACGATCGAAACGTTCATCGCGTGCTGCAGGTTTAGAAACCCTTTTTTTGACGCAGATGGACGCAATTGTGCCGCACTGCCAGCTGTCGTCAAAAAAGGGTCTCTAGATCTGTGGCCCGCGATGAACGTTTCGATCGTCCGTCATCTTGCTGGTAGTTAAGTCGAGCGATGGCAACGGCTGCCTTTTTTCAGCATTGAACTATCTATCCAGCTGTTCTCGCATTCTTCCATTTTTCTGCAGATGTCAGTGCTGTTTAAAAATAATCGTGACAATTTTTTTACGGGAAATGACGTGCTAAAATGTAAAGGATTCTCCTGGAACTATGTCACACGCAACTATTTTTATAGAAATCAAATCTATTCTTCGTGACTGGCAACAGTCAAAACGTCAGAGTTTTTGACCCCAGAGAGGGAACCCAGAGGTGTTCCCAGAGAGGGAACACTCCGCGTTAAAGGGTTAACTATAAATGCATTATTTTTTCTTTCATCCTTCATTCATGCATGGACTTTACACAACCATTAAGCGAGTCAGTAGCCATTGCATAGCAATAACCAAAGTCTCCCGAAACACATAAAAAAATCTAGAAAATATAGTCAAAATCTCCGAACGGCAATACCGACAAAGCAGCAACTGGCACTATAGCGTTCGATTTCTCATCACCTGCGTAAAGCGTTCAACTACAGGACAAGGGGGAAAAAACGGAGATCGGAACTGTCAGATAAGCAGCACTCAATTTTTGCCCAGCAAAACTGAGTTACGAGGGATTTAATATTCTAGTAGATGCGAGCAATTCAGGGAATGGTTAAAACAATTTCACTGGTATTTGTTTTTAATTATCTTTTACGCTACCGACAACGGAAACTGCGCATTTTTTAAATGTGAAAAGTACGCAAAAATTAAAAGTTATCCTTTTTTGTCGTGCATCCAAAATTTGGCTGCCCCCCCTCAGATCAGCCTTGCCGCCTCAGTAATCAGGCCTGTTTTTTCACAAGCTCTCAATCAAAGGGAAAATGGCGTTACCTCATGTTGCAGTACTTTTTCAGAATGTAAATGAAAACATTAAAATATAGCAATTAATGTTTAAAGAAATATTATATATATATATATATATATATATATATATATTAGTACGAAAATTTTCTCTATGTACACCAAATATTGATTTTTACGAGACATTATAAAACAATGGATCAGTTTTCTTTAAGCAGCACTTCCAGTAACTAAGGCTACGAGCCGCCGCTGGTACGCTTCCATAAGAACTAGACGAAAACGGAAGTGAGCAAATTAGCGATAAACGCACAAGTTAAGGAATCTGTGTGAAGATGCTTAATTATTAAAAACTACATCAATTGGCAAGCCTCTCCCAAAATAAATAAATAAATAAATAACGATGTACTTATATTTTGTACCAAACCGCCATTTTAATTCTAAATTAAGGTTGCCTCATAAACACAAATAATCGTCATGTTAATTGCATGTGTATAGTTATCGTCACCTTAGCTAGAGTAGGGGCGTTAAAGTAGGAATCAACCAAAAATAAATAAATTTTAAAGAATAGTGTATAATTTAAAAATCACCAAAATGGCGCCTCTCTAAAGTTCAAAATAATGTATTAAACGTTAAGCCTTAGCTCCTAAAACATTCAATATATTTGAATAAAATTTTATATTAAAGAATAATTCATAAAAGCCCGTAGATAACTGTAACACTTCGCTGAATTATATTTTTTTCATGTGAATTACACGCGTGGGATATGTTTTGTTGAGTTTAACAAAATTTATTTGGTTAAACAGTTTAGTAGCTTTATTTTGTTGATTTGAAAAACGTTTTTTTTTTTTTTTATTTCACCCAAATCGATTTAACAAAATGCATTTTTCCATTAACAAAACGTTTTGTTGAATTTAGACTAATCAAAGCTTTCAACAATCAATTTACGCTTGCAACAATGGGCGGTACGAGCAAACGAAAGACCAGATTTTACTAAACTATAAGTGCTATCAAATGTAAGACTTACTAATCAATTGGAGGATTACTAAGTTAGTCAAAAGTTTCTGAGTCGAATATTTTACCAATTCATTAAAATTTGCATTTTGTTCTAATGATTTTGTATGTATTCATATAGGTAAAACGATTGAATGTAAAATTCGTTAGATGTAGTAAGAAGAATGTCATAAAGTACGAATGTTGTGTATGTTAAAGTAGGATGTCATAATCACATCCGTCTTTATGATAAAATAAGATAAATATGTATTCAAACTTTGCAGGGCATATAAAGAATGTTTATTTGATTTAATAATACCCAGTTGGAAAGTGCAATTGCTACTATATCTTTCTTCCGTTTTGCTCTTATATGGTGTGATGTGTTTTATTTTTTATTTCGATTTTAGATAAAGGCTATTTGCAGACTTGTCCCAAAATATCCCCCTTAATCAGCGTTGCGTGTTGTTAAAATAAAAAGTGTTCAGTATTTTTAAGCAGTTCAAATAGGGTTATAAACTAACATTACGAAATATTTGCTTGACAAGGTTTCTATTATTATACACATTATTGTTATTATTACTAACACCAAAATTAGGGAGGCAGTAATGTTGTCATTAACGTTACTTAGATACACTGCAATTTTTTTCATTTTCATACAAAGTATCTTTATCTCCCATAATTTATCTAACTATGCATATCATTGTTTTCTCTGAAACTTTCAACCAACTGATTATGGGTGAAATTTTATGTCTGGAAATTAAGACCCGTAGCAATCATTGTGCGAAAGGAGAAGAACGGTTTGTATTGAAAATTTCAAAATAATAAATTAATATGAATGTTTTAATGCAATCTGCACTTTACATCAAATGTGGCTTGCTGCGGATTTGCGATATAATGTGGAGGATAAAAGTTTATATTTTACTGTCAAAGTTATCAATACTTCAATATTTTTTATTAAAATGTAATATGATAAGAAGTTTAAAAAAATTGTTTTGCGAATTTTTTAATAAAAATTTTCCGAATCTATGAGCACCCAAAAGCCTTTAAAATATGTTTATAGCAATATATATTTAGTTTTGCATACATTGTAAGTGCAGACGAGTTTCTTTTAAATGTCTTCATATTTTTGTTGCTAGTGTATGAAACAGAAAATGAGTTTCATATTTCGAAGCAGTTCTTATTTGAGAGAACAGAAATGCAGAAAATATTTTACTTCTGCGAGTTTCTAACGGTAACTGTTTTAATCCGAGACGATTTAAGCGCTGGAAGCGAAAGCTTATTTATCTTCTGCGATGCATGCGGGTTATTTTTTATTCTAATGGAATTTTGTTATGTTTAAATAAGCTTTAGAAATGTATTTTTAGTATATCCTTGTGTAGTGTGTGTAAAGATAGCAGGAGCTATATGATTGGAAGGGATATAACTTGCGAATATATGAATAGAACAAGAAAATTTGTTAAGGAAAAAATATTACACTGACAAATCAGTCTCTATATTTCAATGCTTTAAGATGGCAACAAACAAAATCGTAGTATTATTCATATGGAAATCATCAATCGTATGAAGTGATTTTTAGGTGTATTCTCAAGCAAACTCAAAGGTTTTAAAAATAAAATTATTATTTTTTTAATTTTATTTATTTCATTTTTCTTTCAGTGAACCTTTTTCAACCAGTCTCATTTGCATGGAAAAATTATTCTTCCGGAATCTCCCCTTTCTTTTATAAATGAAAATATCGAATAAACTCTTTCTAAAATCTATTTGATAGCTATTGGGATTTCATCAACAATTTAATGTTTAAAACATGATGATGTGTATGATACTTCGAAACTTTTTTATTTTATATAATTTTTCAATTATCGAAATGGATTAAACCCATCCTTCATTTAGTGTCTTACCGATAAAACAATTGACAATGTCGTCACCATCAGTATAACTAACTGTGTGTGGCTCTTACGCGCCAAATTGGAGCCGTAGGATAAGTTGGCGCCCCCTGCTAACGTAAAAAGAGACGCCCCCTTTTATGCTCTACTTAGTTTTTGAGTTCGAAAAGACGCCCCTTCGAAGCCAGCCCCCGATACGATACTTACCTTGCTTACCGTGTCGGGTTAAAAACCCGACCCTGGTTACAAAAACAAGATAGTTTAGTGATAAAAACCTACAAAAAGGTACAAATTATTTTCGTCCTATATTAATTCTAAAGAGCTTCTGGATATATTGGCCGTTATCAGAAACGGAAGGAAGAAAATCTGAAACACTTTCAGATTTTAAATACGCATTAAAGTGATATATATTAAAAGTGTATCATAATCCATGCGTCTTCCCTATTTTCTTTCCTTATTCCATTCATTTGGAAAGTGTATCATTATTCACGAGTGTGATTAAACAAAATTAAAATTGATATTTCTAACATCCTTTTTCTGGATGTAATACAATAGAAATAGAAAGGGAAAAAGCTGCTCAGAAAAAAGTACAATTCGAACTGAATGAAAGTTTCAAAAACTTATTCAGGTGTACTTTTTATCCGAATCAGGCGTAGCAGACCATAATATAATATTTTAGCATCATTTAACGATGATAGAGCATCAGTCACGTGATACAGTGGGTTTCTTACAAATGTATATTAAATGCTGCAGACCTACTTGTTGAAAAAGGTAGTATTTTTGCACGAGGTGAAAAAAAGCATGCTGATGGTTTGTCACGTGACTGATTCAATTAAGATTTCATAACATAAAATGAAACCGTCTAACAATTATGTAAATTCGCCTGCGGAAAAGGAAATGTGATGTTTTATTTATTAAAAACTGCGTATTGCAAAACTTTGCGCCATCTGTCGACAGCTTTGTAAAATAAAAACTCAATTGCATTCTCTTTTTTTGATAAAAGATTTTTTTTCTGCATATTATAGGCACAGTGTTTTTTTCGCGCAATAAAAATTAACTTATTTGTTAATCCAGGACTTTAACTGTATTTATTCCAAATTTCATCGAAATCCGTCAAACCGTTTCAGCGTGAAAGAGTAACAAGCTTACATACAAACATTGACAATTATATATTAGTAGGATTACGGCAGTTCTAACATCTGAAAAGCAAAAATAAGATAATGTTAATTTTTGTAAAAAAAAAAAAAAAAAAAAAAAAAAATTGAAGAGATTTTATTGTACTAATGAATAAAATAATACAATCTTGTCCAGAATCACGAAAGTTTCTGTGAGACATGCAATCAAAAAATATGAGCGTAGTAGCAGCGTATGCTATTAAATTCACTCAAACGGTGTATGCTAGGTTCCAAAGTTGGTTTATCTCACTAGAGCAACGAAACACACCACATGGTTCATTCTTTTTTCTGATACACCTTTCTTTTTCAGCGATTCAAAAATTGTCTAATTCAAAATCCATCTCTGTCCCTTACTCTCTCTATTTTTTTAAATCAAAGACCATTCTGTATTTCGATCAATGCGATGATAAATTTCTAGAGCAGACAAACACCTGGAAATGACAAAGACAGTATTCAGAATTTTCCATTTTAGTGACTGGAAAAGGGAAAAAGGTAAAATCATTGTATCGTGGAAATTTTATTTTCAATCTAAATTTAAAAATGAAAATGTATAATAATATTTATGTATCAAAATTTTTGCTGTTGTTTAACATCATTAAGGCTGTTCTTCGAAAAAAAAGAACTCTGTTTTTAGTCTTGGTACACAAATTGAAAAAAACTAACAGCACCATGGTCTCCAAAAAATTCCAGATGGTTCTTCATAAGCTGTTTTACACACTGCGATAAGCGAAAACGCTGTGGCTTTTGTGAAATTTTCAGAAAAAATTCTTAAACATAGATCTGAGCTGCAAGATTTTTCGAAGAGTGACACGCCTTGCGAAAATTTAAGATTTTAAAGAATTTTTTCTAAAAGTTTTGAAACTGATACAGATTGGCCTGTCTTCGCAGTATGTAATACAGCTTGTAAAGAGACAGTTTCAAAATTTTGAAGTGCCTGGCATAATTAGTTTATTTGTAATTATGTACCAAAATCGCATGATTTTTTCGAATAACACCGTTAATATATTGTGTCACCATGTTCGAAAATTTAAACTGGAACTGTTTATAAACGCTACACCGAAGACAGTAAAATAATAGCTTAAATATTAATTTTTCCGAAAGATTGGTTTATCACTATACGCTCATATTTGCAGCTACTCTTCATCTTTAACAAGCTAAACACTTGGAGCCGATGGCGATTAATTAATCACATGTAAATTTATTTGACGCTCTCCATTAAAACTGAAGTGCTCTCTCCCTGGCCAGAATTTTAAAAAGATTTTTTCAATATTTACTTGAAGGGCTAGTCAGAGAATTTAATGGGGCAGCATGTTAATGGTGTGCACAGCAAAGCTTTAGTATCTTGGTGTTCTTTAGTATAAATGAATGCACTTTAAAGTTCTTTAGTTCATCAGAGATCGTTGTATGATAAACCATTATAACACCCTGAAATATTTTATGTTAACATAACACAAATTGTCTAAATTGTTGTAATACATAGGTTAGAAACGTCGTACAGTATGAACTGCTATTTTGGATTGAGGGATAATATGCTTTTTTAGGGATTTTACTCATGTTAATTAGTCTTTACAGCTACCATGGTAGTAGCAAAACAGAAATAAATTATATTTTTAAAAAATGAGTTAAGGAAAATCTGTAACCCAGTTACAAAAGGTATTCCAAAACAGCATTTTATTTTATTAATTAAGCGTATCATTTATTTTAAAAACACGAGTATTTTCATTTTAATATTATGTCAAAACACGTAGGTTATTTGCGCAACACAATATCTTCTATCATCTCTATTCTCCCACCTTCCCAAGTTTGTAAACAATGCGTTTGTGATTAAAGTGAAAAAAACAAAAAACTTCTTTCTTTTTTAATTCAATAGTCACATGTCTGTGATTAAAGGGGTACAAAAATATAATATCTGAGCAATATTGATTTTCTGTTATTACTTACTTATTATTCCGTTTTTGAAAAATTCAATTTGCGAAGTTATTTTATTTGTGTGTTACTGAATCTTCTCCAATGTTTGTCAACTTATTTATCGAGTAATAAATTGTTGAAATAGCAGGTTACATATAAACAAGATCTAATGACAAATACTGTCCCTTTTTTATATCAAGTCCACTTGATATCGACAAATAATTGACCACTCTCGCGATTTCGTTGTCATGGCAATGGCAGCTGGGAGAAGTTCCAGCATTTCTCAAAGGAAACTAACAATTCTAGTTAGGACAAAATGACAAGTTTATTAAGTAAGTTTCCCTCGAGTATCCTGATCTCATTCGATTCAATACCTACTTGTGAGTATCGAATGGACTTGATATAAACAGAAAACTAAAATAAATAAATATTGGAAATGAAAATATGAAGGTTTTTGTGCTAGTTTATGTTGTTAAAAATGAAAGGAGACTTGTAGCTTTATACTTGAACTGTTAGAAAATGCATTAAAGATATGTAATGGATTATTGCTAAAGGTTATTGCTAAAGGTTATTTTATAGACATGTTAAAAAGGGTACAATTTTGCTAACACATTTGTTAATATTTCATAAAATTGAATTTATTTTTTACATTGAGATGTTTTCCTTTTCTTTTCATATTAATTCATAAATTAAATGTAAACATAAAATAATACGCAGTATATATATATATATATATGTATGTATTAGTTTCCCGATAATAAATATAATGTAGAACGAAATATGTACAAAATAAATTAAGGTATATCAAATTTTCCTTGCCTTTCTACATGTGTCTATGATATTCTCGCAGACGATGTAGAATGAACTTTTTGTCTCACCCAAAACTGACGTACTTACTGGTTGTAATTTATGTATATATATATATATAATTTTTTTAACAATTGTTTTTTTGTTTTGTTTTTAATTTTGATGATGCATAGCTTCTGTAATAGATTTAAATGCAAAGCAATTATAATTATGCAATGGTGAACTTAGTACAGCATGAAGGTATTTCTCGTTCATTTTTCATACTTTTATACAGTTTTGTCAAATTATTATCGGCTTATAAAAAAATTTAAATTTAATTAGTTTGATGCACTTTTGTTTTTAAACTTAACCTTTCATGTATTGCACGCGCTTGTATATATTTGGAACTTGAATATTCCATTTGCTCAGGGGCATCTTTCAGTTCTCATACTGTAGGAGAAAACAGACTAGCATTCAAGCGACTTTAAATGCTTCACAGCCAAAAGTCTTTCACTCTGTCTTCATCGACAGTTTTCAAAAAGTATATCTTAATAACCTGGTTCTTAATGACCTGGTAATCCAGGATGCGGTGCACTCCTGCATGAAGTTTACTGCAAACAACACAGTTCTTTTCTGCAATGCCACAACGTGCTCTCACAAGGACGCGGGGATCTTCGAGCAATCACCGTGAAATCTTCTCACTCAGATTCTGGGCAACGTTCCTCAAAGAAGAAAAAATCAAAAACACAACAGGCGATAAAGCTACACCAAACTGTCTTATGACGGGGAATACTGTGAAAACTAAATTTATGAACATTTGAAATCTTTCTAATCAGCCGTTTTGCATAATAACGTTGTTTCCAGCATTGAAAAGTGCTCTTCATCCATCCAAGCCATGTTAAACAATCAGCATGGTTCTCGTTCAGTTTTTTATCATACCACTCGCAACATATGATGCCTTGGCAGCTTTATGTATCTGCGAATTTTGGTTTTTGTGGCTGCAAGTTGTGCAATTAGAAATTCATTATCTCATGCAGAATAGTTAATAGAATATTCAAGCACCCCTAATAACTCAATAGCCTCGCGAGCAACTGATAATTACCCTTCATGGTTCTATCATCCATCGCATGATACTTTATACACACCACTCTAGTGGAAAATCCTACAAAATACCCGTTTCTTTTAAATGCTTCAAAAGGTTCAATATACCAGGAGAATGCGCCTTTTTTGCGAATCATCTTCAGATATGCAACTGAATCTTTGATCCTCTATCCTCTAGTCGTGCAGACATTTACAAGTAGCGGATGCTCAGTGCGGGACCCTTATAAAAAACGAAATACTTCAACAGATATTTCGTTCACAAAACATTATTATGAAGAAAGTGTTCTCCAACCTGGGAATTCGGTTATAAAGCTCTTTGACACATGGCCTCCTATGGCCTCTTATATCTTTACATTAGACGAGATCCACAGCTAATTCCTTACAAGACGTTTGCAGTTAAGATGAGATTGGAGTGGCATAATTCCCTTGTTTTATGATATAGAAATGTTATAAACTAAAGAGTTAATATCAGAGTCGGCCAGCCTTTAAAAAGGTAAAATCTGTTCTTGAATTAGCTTATGTCCGAGAAAATAAGTTTACAAGAAAAAACGGATTTTGAAGACACATTTAAAACGAGCAGGGCCTGATTATAACCAACAGTGGCCTCCGGGTATTGATGATTTTAAGGGGTCCCCATCTATGAAATTAGTTTTTTTTTTCCATAAAAGTTTGATACAAAAATGATTATTTCAGAACAACATTTGAAGGTGGGTGCCCTTTTGAGCAGGGGTCCTGATTTGCCCATGCGATAATAAGGCTCTCAAAACGAGAAGTACCTATTCTCAATACCTTGCATATTTATTACAGCCGGGCAAAAGATAAACAATTCCCCCGTACAAAAATGGCATCAGAAATCTATGTAACTCCATGATTAAAATGCAGTTAACCAACCTCTTGTAGTACCAGCTGCCATATTATTCTCACGCTATGCATCGTGATGGGATTAATAAAAATTTCCGTGAAAGCGCTTGATCGGGATACTAAAATATTTGCCTTTATCCCAGATTAGCATCTAATATTAATAGAAGCAATAGTAAAAGAAAGCGTTTTTATAGGTACAGACATTCGGAAACTTAAGCAAAATGACCTGTTTGAAA
Source organism: Cheiracanthium punctorium (assembly GCA_038373885.1). NCBI lineage: Eukaryota > Metazoa > Arthropoda > Arachnida > Araneae > Cheiracanthiidae > Cheiracanthium > Cheiracanthium punctorium. Next base: position 177,830 of record JAWZYV010004564.1, read on the forward strand.
GTGTTCTTACGAATATATAAAACTCGCATGCTTTTGGTGGCATATTAAATCAGTACCTTGATCTCCCATTTCATTCGGAGGAGGAGAGAAAATAGCCACAAATCAGCGCAATGCGGTGTATTTTTTCAGTTTAGGGAATTGAAAGAAACATACTAAGTAAACCGCAAAATTTTTTAATGCTACGCTACTGTATAGCTTTCATTCAAGGACGTTGTGAAGGAATTCATAGAGATTAATAAAGCTACGAACTCGAAGGATATAGTTAAAAATGTTGCAAGAAGTTTTTAAAACTTAGGATGTCACAAGTCATTTCTTGGTCTCTCACCTGGATTTCTTTCCAGAGAATATGGGAGCATTTAGCGATGAGCAGGGTGAACGATTTCACCAACAACGATCTGCCCTGGAATCTCGTTATTGATTGCAATCAGAATTCACAATACTTGCCGAATACTATCGGTTCATCAAGAGAAAACTTCCTGAACAAAAACACCAACGTTAAAATAAACACTAATATAATACACTTTTGTAAAAACTGTGTACAAATACACACTGCAGATAATTTCAAAATTTTATTTTATAATCTCCAATGATGCATAAATACACATCCTCCTTTTTCTTTAAATAAAAACCAAGTAAAAAGTGTTATTATCATTTTCATCTACCCATGAATGTATCTAATTAAAATATTAGCTTTATGTTTAAGAAAAAATAAAAAGCCAATTTTCGTTTACCAGTATAATCCTCTGAGGCACTGCAATATATTCCCTTCAACTCAGACTTAAAAATTATACAACTCATATCTAAAAGCTTCCATCTACGAAATACAGTCTGCCTTAATGTGGTTTAAATGTCGTGTATTATTTTAAGGCGCCGCATTCAATTGCGAAAATACGTTATTGCGTAAGTAGCAAATGAAAATATTTTATATTTTTGCTACGGAACTATACAATTCAGTACAAAAAATACTGCAATGAGTTTAGTATTTCAAAACTGTTTTCTCAGGAAAACTGAGCAACAAAACTCATTTCTTATTTTCTCAATAATCTGTCTAAAGTATATTACGTAACTCTCAGCAAAATTATTTTCCTGCTATCGTACGGAACAATTTAAAACTCACTTCTGCTTCAACAAAACAAATGTGCGTAGATAAAGAATATTTAGTATACATTATCGGGAAAATTATTTTTTTAGATACATTATATCGTTGTATACCCCAAAACCATACTAGAAATTATTTGAACATATTTATGTATCGAAAAAAGGGCATAGGTAGACGGAAATCTGTGCGAGGAAAACTTCGTGCTATTAACTGTTTATGATTTCTTGTTACGTTATCAGATAACTTCCTATTAACCCGTTAGTAGATAAATGAGTGTTATCAGAAGAAAGCATTTTTCCGATTAATGCGTTCTCCATGGTTGTAATTTGCTTCCGACTGATGTATTTATTCTCCAATGGGATACATTTTTCAGATAAAATTTGAGGTGTATTTTTTTTTTTTTTTTATTTTAGATGGAGAGAGTAATAAAAGTATATTTATACATGGATTTTTACACGATTTCGGTTTGTCTGTCTGTCCGCCTGTCCATTCGTCCGTGCTATAACTCGCGTAAATATGCATCGATTTCCACGAAATCGATATATGTTGTTCCTACGTGTTGTACCATGTACGCTATTGAAAATGGTGTAAGTAGCAGTTATAGTTATTCTACAGGAGAGCTTAAAATATTTCCAAGACATTACACTGTACGGGCAGCCATTTTTTTTAGTGTATTTAAGAGATACTCGGTTATTTCAAATAAAACAAAATTTATGTTATTGAGAACTACAAGATAATGCTCTCCATCGAAAATAGCGTCTGTATCATCAATAGTTCTTCTACAGGAGCACTCAAAATAATTCCAATGCATTACGTTCAATGTTTAGAGACAGGCATCTATTTAAAGCACAGTAGTATCCTACTGAATATAATTAGTTAATGATCTAACGACGATTGCGTGCTCCCTCATAGGTTGCGTCAAAAGTCGCCAATATTGGCGACATTTGTGATAAATCGCCAAATAAGGTGCGAAAATTCTTTTTTTTTCGAAAAATGAACCCTTGCTTGGCGATTTTTTCATTATTTGGCGGGAAATCAAAAACATGCCTTACGTGATAATATTAAGCTACGGCGATTTCAATGGGAATTTTGAAAATTCGTTACTCGCGCTCGAATCAACTGATTTAGTGTGTTGCGTTTAGGCAAAGCTACGCAAGCAAGGGCTATCAACCTAGGAGGGGGGGTTACGTTGGTCGGATGAATTTTTAAGGGTTTTTAATGAATTAATCGATTTACATGCGACAAAATTGCAAATATTAATTTTAGACTACTAACCCTTAAAAGAATAAATTTCTCGTTCTCCGTGTTCATGCGATCCCGTTATTTTGTATAAGATGAATTCATACTTATATTTTCATCTTTCCGGCAAGATTGAGAGGTGTTTATGAGTTCGTTTTTTCTGTCCATTCTTCTGTTCACTGGTCAGTGCTCTAACTGACATAGATATGCACTAATTAGTGGGAAAATTATTCATGTTTCTTCTATGTACAGTGCCATGCACCGTATAGAAAATGATGCTTTTAGCATTTATAGTTATTTTACTGGAGCCAAAAGAAAAAAATCCAATACATCACGCTCTGTGGTCAGTCATTCTTAAAAGCGTATTTTAGAGATATTTGGTTTTTTTTCAACGAAAGCAAAGTTGACTTAATTGTTAAGGTTCATAAAATGATGTTATCCTTTAAAGATAGTGTCTGTGTAATAAATAGTTCTTTTACAAGGACACTCAAAAGAATTCCAATACATTACGATCTATAGCAGGTCAGAGACATTAATATATTTCAAGCGCAGAACAGTAGGTATAAAACTGTTTATAATAGTATCTCCAAAATCTCGCCAAATTTAAAGATAATAGATCGCCAAGTTTTCTCTGTACTGTAAAATACTGTTGTGTTGGAAAGTGTTATATAATCGATGCGTTTGGCATGATTTATCTTGCTTGTTTAAAAATGAGAGAAGTTTTTCGAAGGCCTATACTTTTCTATATTACAATAGTGTAATGTAGTCTCTAAGTAAATTAAGCTGATTCATTTCGTGCAGATAGTTCTAGAACCAGAAATGTTTTGACTAACGACGATCTGGATAGCAAAGAATACATACAAGAAAGAAATGTTCTGATTAACAAAGCAGTATTTCATGGATGTTTCTGAATTACGTAATTTTCTAATTTATGCCAAAAACATCTATTATAAAGCACTTTGAACACAATTTTGCCAACGCCTACACAAATAATTAAAGTATAATTAATCTGCTTTCTCCCATCGTTGCAGATACTCCACGGCAGCGATTTCCTCATTCCTTCCCGGCATGGGTTTTTATATGCTCCTGTTGGCTCAAAGTGCATACTCTTGAGCTCAAATGCTAGGACACAACGGGGCATTCAATGATCCATGCTGAAAGCTACGATGAGGCAGAAAGGTGGATCACTAATGTAGGGTGTTTTGGCCCTATCGATAGCTCATGGTTTTATGTGTGCTCTTTTTATACTCAAAACAATAACTCAAATGGACTGTATACATTTATTTACTCCTTGAGGCATGCTCGCTCACTCCTCCGCACACACTCTCTCACACTCTGATACAAAGTTTTCATCGCTACACCTGCGCTGGTTACAACAGCGCCCTCTTTACACAGTGGCCAGGCGTATCTCTCAACATACCGCCCGCCTTGATAAATTTTCTTAAAAATTTTCAATACACTCATCAATTTACCACATCTGATGACACTTGTAATGGTTGCGAACACTATACACCATAAATGAACATTAAATAAAAATTACTCAAGTTTTTCTAATGAAAAAATACACTAGACTACAAATTAACACAAATAAATTGCAATATAAACATATAGACACAAATCATAATTCAGTTAGATTCAAAGGGTAATTTAACAATTTTGTTTACAGGCCTTTTATAGACACCTTTACTCGTTTTTAATGTCACCACTCTAGTTATATTATCCTCTCCTGGGTGAATTTCAATTATTTTGGCGAGATTCCAGTTCAATAGTTTAGAATTATCTTCACCCTTGACCAAAACTACATCATTTACGTTAAATTTCTTTTCTCCTTTATACCATTTAGGTCGCGCTTGAAGACGATTTAAATAGTCGGTAGACCATTTAGTCCAAAATGTTTGAGTTAACTTTTGTACTAATTCCCACCTACTGAGCCTATTCATTGAAATCTCCTTAAACTCTGGTTCAGGTAGGGATGTTAACGAAGAGCCTGTTAAAAAATGGGCTGGAGTTAGAGCCAAGTCATCGTTGGGATCTTCAGAGAGGGGGCAAAGAGGTCGGGAGTTCAATACAGCCTCCACTTGGGTAACTAGTGTAAAAAATTCTTCGTGAGTAAGAATTGTTTTTCCCACAACTTTTTTGAGGTGACCTTTCAATGATTTAACTCCAGCTTCCCACAAACCTCCAAAATGAGGAGTGGCAGGGGGATTAAAATGCCACTTTATGCCCTCGGAAGCCAGGAAATCTTCAAAATTTTCTGAGTTTTCTTTTTTAAATAATTTCGTTAAAATTTTACGAAACTCGTTATTAGCCCCTACAAAATTTGTACCGTTATCACTAAAAATTACACTAGGCCTACCTCTGCGAGAAATAAATCTTTTTAGAGCCCCAATAAATGCTTCCGTACTTAAATTACTCACAATTTCTAAATGTATAGCTCTAACTACAAAACATACAAAAATACAAATGTAACATTTATACACTTTTTTCACTCTTCCTGGGCTTAACTTGATGTTAAATGGACCACAAAAATCCAGTCCCACCTTCGTGAATACTCTTGCTATGTTGACTCTAGCACTGGGCAAATCTGCCATTCTTTGGTGTTTGCCTTTAGCACTTACCTTAAGGCAGGATACACATTTTTTAATTACATTTTTAACAGTTGATCTCCCTTTAACAATCCAAAATTGGGAGCGTATGTTAGCTAAAGTAGCCTCAGTACCTGTGTGAAAATAAAAAATATGATAATAATTAATAATTAATTCACAAAATGGATTGTCATTAGGAATCAAAATGGGGTGTTTTTGTCCAATAGGTAACTTTGAATGTCTCAATCTACCACCAACACGAAGTATATTGTTCTCATCTAAAATTGGGAACAAATTCAATAAGTTACTGGAATTAGGAAGCTGTTGTCCTTTCTCGATACACTGAATTTCCTTTGCAAAATGCACCGATTGCACATTTTTCACTAAACATAGCAAAGAGGCAGATAATTCAGATGCAGATAATCTGCCAGAAGTTGGATGCAATGGGTTTCTAGCATTTTGCATAAACCGTAAACACCATGCAATGATTCTTTTCAGTTTCGTGAAGGACGAACAGTTGTAGATGATTGGAAGTATTTCAGTATATTTTAAAAGGAAACAAACTGATTCCTTCTCTTTATCCCTTAGCTCTTTTTGATATAATTCACTATTCGGTTGGTCGTTGAAAATACTAGTGAAGTTCACAACGTGCTCTTGAAGAAAGGATGGTCCGAACCACCACAGGTCACTTTCTTGAATTTTCTCTGGATCTAGTCCTCTAGAGATTATGTCCGCAGGATTTTGTTCTGATGGAACATGATACCATTGACCAATCTCCGAGAGCTCTTGGATGATTACTACACGATTGGAGACAAACGTTTTTAAGTCTCTCGATTCCTTTCTCATCCACGCTAAGACTATGGTAGAGTCCGTCCAATAGAAGATTCGTTTAATGTTCATTTTTAATGCATTTTGTGCTTTGTGCATTAATTTGGTAAGAAGCACTGCACTGCACAACTCTAGTCTAGGTATTGTTACTTGCTTAATCGGCGACACACGAGATTTACTTGTGACTAGTTTCACTTTCACTTCACCATCTTTAGTGACTGATCTTGCGTATATCGCAGCACCGTATGCCTTCTCGGAGGCATCCGCGAAACCGTGGAGTTCAATCACTGCCGCATTTTCTATCACTATACATCGTTCAATGTTGATATTATTTACACTCATTAAGGATCTCACAAATTCTTTCCATTCGCCAGCTTCTTTTTCAGGGAGGTTTTCACTCCAATCAATTTTTTTCATCCACAATTGTTGCATGAAAATTTTTGCTTTTGTAATAACTGGACCGAGTAATCCAAGAGGATCAAAAAGTCGGGCGATTATGGATAAGACTGATCTTTTGGTTGGCCGATCATTTTTTTCCACTTCTACCTTAAAGGTAAAACAATCGGTTTTGGTTTTCCAGGCAATGCCTAACGTTTTAATTTCGTCCGAACATGAAAAGTCATACTCATTTTCTGTGGTTGGGATAAGCTCGGATGTACTCCCACACCACTTATGTAATGTCATGTGCGCAGTTTTAAGAATCTCAATTAGTTGATGTTGCAAAAATTTAGCTGCCTCTAATGTGTTTTCTCCACTTAAAACATCATCCATGTAGAGGTCATTACACAGTACTTGTGCCGCAATAGGAAAATTCTTTCCCTCGTCTATGGAAATTTGTTTTAAAGTTCGCATTGCCAAATAGGGTGCCGAAACTGTTCCGTAAGTTACGGTATTGAGCTGATACACTTTAACGGGCTCATTGACATCTTCTTTCCACAAAATTCTTTGGAGATGTCTTTGACTTTCGTCTATATTAATCATTCGGTACATTTGGCGAATATCTGCTGTAAAAGCAAAGATATGTTTTCGGAATCGCACTAACAAACTAAACAAGTCGTCTTGTATGACTCCACCATTATATTGGATGGAATTTAGTGATTTTCCACTAGATGTTAAGGTAGACGCGTTAAATACTGTTCTCAGTTTAGTTGTACTTTTCTGGGGTCTATATATGCCATGGTGAGGCATATAATATGTCACCTCAGGTTCCACAGTTTCTTTAATTTCGGTCATGTGTCCCAAGTCCTTGTATTCTTTTAGGAATTCGCGATACAATTTTAGGTACTCCTGGTCTCTAGACAATCGGGTCCACAGCGATTCAAGTCGCTTAAGAGCAATGTCTCTCGAGTTCCCTAAACATGACCAATGCTCTTTAAATGGCATGGAAACCGTATATTTTCCTGTTTCATCTCTCTTATGAGTTCGCGCATAATGTTCCTCACACAATGATGCCTCGCTATTCTTTTTAGATACAAATTCTACATTTTCTACTTCCCAGAATCTCTCTAAAGTTTTACTTAAATCCTCCTCTACAATTAACCCACAGTGAAATTTTGCACCCCTCGACTCATCTAAGATTCCGCTCGCCACATATCCAAACACCGTATTTTGTAAAACTAACTGAGATCCCTGCAAATATATTTGTCCAGATAGCATGAGCTCATAAAAAATCTCCGCGGATAACAAAATATCAATCCTACTCGGAACATAAAATGTTTCATCTGCTAAATTAATCCTCTCAGGAATATTTATATCCACCTTAGTTAATTTTGAAGGCGTATAATCAATTATTTTATTTACTACAAGCATGGTTAATTGTCTTTCGTAACTCCTATCTTTATTTGCAATACACGTTTTGACACAGCGCCTTATGGTCCTGGTTGATTCATCCAAACACGAAATTTCTACATTTACTTTTTCGCTTTTCAGCTGCAATCTATCTAAACAATTTTGAGTGATCAACGAGACCTGTGACCCCGAGTCTAATAAACACCGAACTTTCTGCCAGTTAGAATTCCTATCTCTTATGTAGCACCGTACTGTACTCAGTAAAACGCTTCTTGATTGAGTTGTTCGCATCCCTTTAGTGTGGCTGGCTTCAGCCATAAGCACTGCGCCGAGCGATGACTCATTTTTCTCTCCTAATCTTTGCTGCTTAATTTCATTGGCAGGTGTCTGATTTCCAACGCTCGTCTCTCTTGTTTCTCTGGATATGTGCAAGAGACGGTTATGTGGTTTGTTACAAAAACAATTCTTACCGCGACATTTTGATGCAAAGCAGCCTTGGGCTAAACACTTAAAGCATAAATTGTTTGCCTTCACGACCTCTAACCTTTCATTAACAGATAGGTTTTTAAATTTCGGACACAAATATAATGCATGATTATTTGAACACAGAAAACATTTAGAATTTTTTACCTCAGATAAAAACACACTAGACACTCCCTTATTATTGAAACGCGACTCTCGCGACTTATGTACATTATTTACACCAGTTTTCGTTTTTACTCTTATGGACTGAAAAATGTCGCATTCTCTGCCTAATTCGTGCGGTTTGAAAAATGATTCCCCTTGTTTGCAACTAATATGTGTCATTAATTCGTGGTCAAGAGAGTTAAACAATCTATCCGAAACAATTAATTCACAAAGCGATTTAAAATCACTAACCTTTCGTAGTTCGCAATAGTACTCAAATGACGCACTTAAGCGCGATGCAAATTGTGCATAATTTTCGTTGGGCAATTTTTGTGTTTTATTAAAACTGTTTATGCATTCTCGTGGTGTAGGTTGAAATTCTCTTAAAATTATATCTTTAAGTTTTTCATAATTGTTCATATCCTCTTCCGAAACATAAACCATTAAGTTTCTTGCTTTTTCTCCTAGAATATTTAAGAGGATTTCCGGTTTTAACTCTTTCGATACATTTTTTGTTTTAAACGCTTTCTCGAGCGAATTAAAAAATAAATTAAACGACTCTGCTCTAGTGGGTACGGGAATGGTTAAGGTCTTAATGCTTTTAATTAAATTCTCTAGATCATTAGTTGATGATTCTTGCACACTGGATACTTCCGATTTAGATTGATTTTGATCTTTCCTAACATTGGCTAACGCTATCTCCTTTTCCAACTGCGCAAGCTTAAGCCGCTCCATCTCTAATTTAAATTCATTATTTAGCTTTTCCCTTTCTAACTCATCGAACTTGTTTTTCTTTTCTTCTAAAATCCCTTCTACTACACTTTCGACCAAAGTTGGGTTATTTTTATAAATATCACTCGTCTCAATTAAATTCTTTAAGTCCAGTACTTTAGCTCCCTCCGGAACCTTTAAACCCAATTCTTCAGCCGCGAGTTTAAGGTCATCTTTCCTAAGTTTTTGTAGTATTGCCATTTTCAAAAGGGAAATTGCTCTCACCGTTAAACACGAAATTACTCTCAAATCTAATAATTAATTACTAAATTTAACTCAAGAGGACAAAAGCTCTTACCTCTATTTTGGGACCGATGTCGCACGAGACCAGGAACCCATTTCTCAATTACTCGACACTAAAGCTATAGTAAGCTCCGGCTATTTAGGACCATGTTTTGGCCCTATCGATAGCTCATGGTTTTATGTGTGCTCTTTTTATACTCAAAACAATAACTCAAATGGACTGTATACATTTATTTACTCCTTGAGGCATGCTCGCTCACTCCTCCGCACACACTCTCTCACACTCTGATACAAAGTTTTCATCGCTACACCTGCGCTGGTTACAACAGCGCCCTCTTTACACAGTGGCCAGGCGTATCTCTCAACATAGGGACTTGGAAACAATGCAGCGAACAAAGCCAGAAAACACTAATATTTGTTTCCTTCATCATTCTCTTAACAGCTAGTTCCACGAGACTATAACTACATTACTATGAGAGTTGTTTGGTTTAATTCTATAACAAATCAATAATATCCTTAATGAATTTCAACCGAGAGGGTATTTTTAATACACCACAACAATACCTTACTTTCGTTTTATAGTAACCCTTTTAGAAGCAAATTCAGCTTCAGTATGTTTTATTTGTCAAATGCCAGTTACACTGGCCGTTAGTCCCTTAAACTCCTAGCCTGCCAAAAGCGCTGAAATCTATATGAAAAAAAAGGTCAGTGCTTCACATTCGTCCAAATATTCTGCCGCCATTGGTCGCCCACTATCATATACAACACACAACGACGAATCTGCTCGACCAATGCAAAATAAATGATTCTGTAGACTGTCATGCGCCATCAACAGTCTAAAAGAAGCAACCGCAACTGTTCGCGGTTTGTCAGGAACTAAAGCTGGGTTTGTTGAGAGAACACCCCACGGCTTGCCATCACAAGCTCGAGTGGCAAAAAGTCTTTTGATAAGTGAGTGATGTCAGAAGCTTAATAGAATGGAGGCTTGCACTCGTTTTTGGCTTTTGGAGAACCGCAGCCTCCCTTTTGGCAAGCATATCTGCCATTTTGTTCCCATAAATACCGCAGTGTGAAGGTACCCATTGAAAAGATATCTTGTGGGAACAGTGGTGTAGCCAAGGGGGGATAGGGGCGTCACACCCCCCCCATGATGAATTTTTGCCATACAAAATGTATATATTCCTTACTCCCTTATCACACACGTATACATATATGTGAGTTGCAGTAGTCGTAACCCCCTGTAACGGACACCGCCAAGAAAGTAAAAAGTTACTGGCAACCCCCAAAGAGAGGGAGAGTCCCTCTCGAGCAGCAGAGAGAAAAGGACGCTGAGAGGATGGGCTCCGAAAAAATTTTCCCTTGTGATACCGAAGGCGTTCGCTCGGTTATTGAAATTGTAAATATGTGTACTTTTGTGTCGTCTGTGTGTAAAATTCATCCATGTTAACCAAGAATATAACCTAAATAAAGTTAAGCAAACCACATGGTTGTGTGCGGCTGCCTTCCTTCAGCTTCTGAACGGGGCGATACGTTACACCCCCCATGAAAAATTCTGGCTACGCCACAGTGTGGGAAAGTTCTTTTAAGACTTCCTGAGATTATTGAACACATAAGTTCTTACACTATTGGTATGAGGAGATAACCTGTATTGCTGAAGTCGAATCAGCTTCTGTATGTTACTTTTTTACAATATGTTTTATAAATATATATATATTCTTTATTTGTGGTATTTAACGCTTTCGACTACAGTGATGCCATCTGTTGTCATTAGAGAGAATGATAAACAGAGAAACCTTTAATTAATAGTTTAAAATTAATCCTTTTTTAATTTTTTAAACACTTAAAAAATGACACATTGACGTTAACACTGCACATGAATTGGTTAAATAGAAAACATCTGTAAAATGCGTTTTAAATGATGAATGTCATGGAGCGTTAAACGATAGCACTCTTTTGGATGCCTTTTTACAAAAAATAGAAAGACAAACCTACTCTACACTCATTATTTCCAATGAAATATTTGGTTTCGTACATACCTATCAACAATATATAAATCAATGCATATTTATTGTAGGCAAAACATGGACATATAAACAAACAACAATAATAAAAATTATATTGTGAACACGAGTTAAAATACATTAATCTTTACCATACTTCCATATAAATAATTAGATTTTTTGCGAATTTTTAGTATTACAATTTTTGAGCAGAGGATTCAAAACAAATAAATCAATTCAAATTTCATGAGGAAGCCCTTCTTTGTCAAGGGAGGTTTTAGTTTACAGGAATTCTGTTTGCAACCAAGATATTAGTATACCAGTACTATATATGTCCAGCAAAACCGAATTTAAGATGTTTTAGGCATTTATATTTCAATATTCTTAGCTGGAAGATTTTCATGCGGAAAATGTTGTATGAGTTGTCTGGTTAGACATGATAAAAGCCAGTGAAATAACTTATATTTTTGCCTTTGAAAAGTGTCAAATATGAAAAATGAAAAACAAAATTTAAATTATTTGATTAATTTTTCAGATAAATACCCTTTCATCAAACAAATATTCTTAAGAAAAGGTTATGATATTGAATTGAAAATTCATAACGTGTTCTTTAGCACCGGCTTTATTCTAACATTGCATGCAAACCTATAAAAACTTCATAATTTCGATAATTACCTCTTACAGCAAATGCACATTTAAAGATTATATTAAACCGAATTATTTATTACTATAGATTAATATGTTTGAAAAGTAACTCATATTAATACTGTCAAAAAGTTTATCGAATAAATGTAGGGGGGAAGCTGGCCTCAAATGATACTACCGGAGAAAACGATCCACGGATGTTTTCTAAGATACAGTCAGTGCCATCTACCAGGTAACACATAAACTAGTTGTGCCAAGTCAAGAAGAAGCAATGGCAGTATTTAAGCGATTGGTGCATTTCGCGTCTGGGTGGAATTCTTAAAATAAACTGAGTTTTATCGTATCTCTTATAAGGTAAGCACCAACTATCCTATTTATTAAGAAAGACAGTCTTTAATGAGAAGAAATGTGATTTATTTAATGATTAGAGTAAGGTTTTAGATGTGAATTACGCTTGCTAAGCTCGTTATGTTTCTCAGTCTTTCCAGAAATACGACCTAAAGTGGAAAGCCATATTGCCGGGTAAAATGAGCCCTCGATTGAAGAGACTGCAATACTGGGTTCTAGGCATTATGGCTGGCCTTCAATCGTTCTCAAAATGCGTGACTCCCATTACGTATTAAATTTAGTTTTGTGTTTATTGTAGGCCACAATTTTAGTTATAATTTTAAAATATTCCATTTTATTATTTGTAAATCATTTTACTTTAAAATTTTCACAAAATAAATCATGCGTACTGTATGATTGTAAAATTTATTTTATTTCATCATGTATAGTCATAATTACTTTTATATATTTATTTTGCAGATAAAAAACAACTTAACTATTTTCAAATGAAGGGTCATTTTGCGCTTTGTTTGATGGTTAAATGATCCGTCAGATATTTTCTTAAAATTCTATTCTTTTCATTACTCCTTTTGCTTTTAAAATATCATTAAAATATGTTTATGATGCAAAATATAGTGTAAAATATGATAGCAAAGGGCCAAAGTTTAATATAACCATTTGTGCTATTTTATACAAGCTTAAACTTTAAGAGGATCATTTTAGGTCACTAATGCACGTGTGTGCGCTAGAATAACTTATAATGTTGTATATTTAGAAGATTATGTTGCAACAAAGAATTTGTTGCATGTGAACTCTTTTAAAACGAGTGTTTTTGTGAAATCGCAGATATGTGAAAATGAGATTTAATTTTAAATTTGAATATCCATTGAACTTTCAATAAGTTAATAAGTTTTTCAAGTCCGCAACAACTCAATTATGTGTTCGTTAACTGAAAAAAAAAATCTGAATGCATTTATATTATATTTTTAAATCCCATTATAAGCTTCCAATGGGCAAGTTCCAGCCTCGTTATTAACTATTTGGATAAAGATCTCTGTGATACGAGTAAAGTAAATATATCTTCATTTACTTCTCTCTTTTGCGTGATCGGAATTTTAACGTTGGATAACGTTCCTCCATAACGGTACTATGTAAACATTTTTTTCTTTTTCAACATCATCGTAAGTTATAATATTACTCCGTTAGAAAACTCAATGGGTGAACTGACAACGGTTAGCTAATGAACCTTAAGAATATCATCCTGGACAACCTTCCCCTACTTTGAAGTATGTAATGATTAGATGAAGAGCTGGAATACGTCAGCATGAAAAGATGTATAGATCAACATACTTAAGTGTAACAATTATAACCTCTACTAAGTATACAGCGTAGTAAAAATGAAGATGACGAAATGAAAATTAATTGGAATGACACGCATAAATTAATAAACATTTTTCATCTGAATAAATTTTAATGCTTTTATTCAATCGTACCTCTTGATGCTAGTTTATTTATACAATAATCACTCACGAAATTTAATATAATGAATCAGCCAGTATTTAGAATTAAATGTGAAGTTACAGCACCATAAAAAATATAAATCCAATTAAAAGTTTTACTAACGTTAAGAATTTTAAGCGTTCTTTAAAGAGAATTTACATATTTCTTGCTTAAAGGGATAGAACTAAGCGATTTTCTATTATTTGCATCAATAAGTCTATTTATAGTTTTTAGATCAAGACATGTATATTCTCAAAGTTCATAATTTACTTTTCGCAACTAAATTTTCAAATTTACTGAATCAATAAAGTCCATAGAAACGTAATACCTATAAACATTTTCAACCCCATCTTTTTCTTTCAACATTTTGGAACGAATATTTGAGAAAACGAATAATTTTAACATGATAGACCCATTCAAAATGATCTAGTGCATTTCTAGATTTCAGAGTTTCTTTCAAACTTATACTGACTTTACATTATAAAAAAAAATTATAAAAGTTATTAGAAATTATAGTGGTTTGCAATTATTACGGTTTTTAAATCAGAATGATATATATATTTTAATCAATTGATTAAGTAGTATTTTATATTATTGAATTGTTAACATTACTTGTTTCATATTTTCAATGAACATTTTCAATTCCTACAAAGTTTTTTCGCTGTTTCAAATGAAACTCTATTGATTTTCTATTGAAATGATATTCTATTGAAACTCTCATAAAGATTTTGAAATAATAAAACTTGTTTTTATATATAATAGAATTGTACCTCAAACACTTATAATTCAGATTATTAACGATGTCTTTAAGATCATTTTTCACTAAAATGAAGATACTTTTATGTTGGTATTTTATTTAGTTTGGTTTAACAATATTTTATGATAAATTTAATTTTAAAACACATCCTATAAAAAAAGACTAATTTTAAAAGTATAAACTAATAACAAACAATACTACAGAGTAACTACATTTTATTTTCGCAATTAATGACCAGCCATTACAGTTTAAAAATGAAATTTTACTTAACTTTAAGATATATAGACTCATTGCTTTTATTTGCATTATACGAATACAACATGCTCCATAAAATTCTTTACATAATTAGAAAGTTCAAATATGATTCAAACTGAAAAACTCACACAAATGAATCTCCAAGTCACTGAAAATATTAGAAAACACTTACAAAAGTTTCTAGTAAAAGTTTTATTGAAGTTTCTTAAGTCATAATTTCTTAATCAATAATAGCACTCGGTGTAATAAAATATAGTGCGCTATAAACAGTTATCGCCTGAAACATGAAGTTAAACAAATTTAAAACTCTCTGTTATCGGAAAATTATTAGAATCCTGGAGATTTACGTCTTAAATTAATGACCGGAAAGGTCTTGAAAAAATATTTAGTTAGAATTAAAGTATATCTTGAAATTCTGAAACAAATGGCTTGTTAATTAATAAGCGTATGGGGAGATTGTAAACAAGCACAAAAATGTGTATCGTAAAAGTAACGAAGAACTCACATGTTGGAACATTTATATATTTTTTCCATAAAATTATACTTTATCGGATGCAATATTTTTATTTGTGTCTCGAGATAATCGCCGGTTAAAAGAATTTAAAATAAAATAAAACACATTTATTGAAAAATTATACAAAAGCATTTCAATTTTGTGAACTTCTTAGATATTTTAAATAAATGGAAGATAATTCGTCTAAGGTGTTTATAAGATTATCTTCTCTCTATCACACACAGAGAGAGATAGACAAATTAATTAATCATTGAAATACATTGAATATCAAGTAAAACGATTACAGTTGCTGGACGCAGATTGTAATTTTGTGTAATGCCTTTTTTTTCCATTCATGTGGATATTATGAAAAACCTGAAATTGTGTCAGGTCTTTTGTTGGATCGAACGGAGTGGTCTATCACTTTAAGAACCTAACAGATAAGCAGGGTGCGAATTGACGGGGGGGGGGGATGCCGGGGATTGTCCCTGGCTGAAGATTGTAATATCCCTGGTTAGAGAAATATTAATTGATCCCTGCCAGGAATACTATTTATCCCCTGCTAGAGAAATGTTAAATTTGTACTTACAAAATTCAACAGTACCTAACGATTTTAAGTATTGAAAATAGAAATTCTTTTATTTACTAGACAAAGGAGTAAGTTACAAACATCCCTTTGAAGTCGATATATACATGCCTGATGCCCCTTCTCATTCTGCAACAAATTAAGACTGCAAAATGAACGAACAAGCGCTGTTCCGCCGCGAGCCGAATTTGAGGGTAGACGTAGAATCGACATAGGCAGGAATATGTGTGCACAGAAAATCGGGGGTTCGACTTTTGTTTGAATTAAGTCCCTTCTCAGACATGTTGGCGTTTGCATTTCTCATATAATACTTAATATATTATGTGAGTGGAGCATTTTACGCCTTCCTTCCTTTTTTTTTCTTTTCAAATGTCCCCTCCTGGAGAAAATGTTCAATTCGCACCTTGCAGATAAGTGACAATTGACGAAGAAATTCTTTTATGAGGCACATAACATAGTTATCACCGGCTATCATAGTCTCAGGAATAGCAAAAATAGAAGCGCCATTAACTTCCAACCTGCTTGTTGCACAACCCCAAATTGTCGACTATGGCGCACGACATGGAACTATTAAATATTTAATCATGTTCGCGCTCTAAATCGTAACTCTTCAAAAAGTATCATAGTATTTTAAAACTTTTGTACTTGAAATTACAGAAACATCCACCCGTAGATTGAGCTATCTTTAGTGATAAGGTGAATCATGTGGCCGTTACAACATTTCCTCTTCTCTAACCACCGCCTATAAATCAATAGATTATTGAACGGGCACATTACTTTTTCCTATTCAAGGAGTGAAGAGCAGAAAGTGGCAGTCCATTGCATCGCATGGTCAGAAGGAATTTACAATTAAATCAGTTTGGTGTTGAATACCCGAAGCATGGCTCCCTTAGATCCCAAGTACAGACTGTCCTAAAAGCCCCGTTTTTGCGTACATGCAAAGTTTCGCTCCTTCACCGATTTGGCGCTACTACCTGACCCTATCACTGTTTCCAACTCTGCCAGAGAAAAAGTGGCTCAATTCAAAGTAACCAGAAATATCTAAAAATGTTTTTAAGCTGAGAAAAAAATTAAATTTCTTTAGCGTTTACTTTTAAGTGCTTGTACTGCTGAAATATACTTGTCTGCATAGATGCTTTTTAAGGCTTTTGGAGAAGCGCCAAATCGGCAAAGGAGTGAAACTTTGCTCGCTCGCAAAATCCCATAGGTGAAGCTGGTTTTCGGACAGCCTGTACTTGGTATTTTACGGACACATGCCCAAAGAAGTACAGCGTGTTATGCATTTGATTTTATCGTAAGCCAGACGAAATGATTTATAACTGATACGACTAAATAATTGGATCCATACAAATCCTTCGTGTCTTCATTCTTCGCATGCCAAAATATAATGCATTCATTTGAAAAATTTACAGTAAAAAAAAGACCGCTGTCTTCTGTTGAATTTTTTGCTGGATATATAAACATAGGATTTATACCTTTTAGTCAGTTGCAAGGCATCCGTTGGAAAATGATGAATATAAAAATACTTTTTGCTTTAATTCATATTATCAAAATAATGATAATAACAATAATAATAATAAATAACAATAACAATAACAAGAAGAAGAAGAAAAAGAAGAAGAAAATGTAATACTATCCATTAACATTGCCTGCAAACAATCCCGGAACAAAATTAATCACTTTTTGTAAACAGTAATTTATGTCTTAGAACGTAGAACTTTCTAAGTTTATGCATGAACTGATTACTATTTTGAAAAAATACTTACAAAACATACTGTTTAGAAATAAGGGTTGATTATATTCCAGAACTGTATCATCTGTGCATTACTTACGTAACCAATCTTTGTTTCCTATCTGAAATGCTCAATTTAAATATTTAGCACCTCCATGATTTAGCAGAAAATTTTTTTTTATTTATTTTAATCGCGTGAAAAATATCAGACTGTGTCGTCTCTAGAAACTATTATTACTGTCACACAAATTGAAAATAGGGCGTAAATTCTGAGGCAGAGTTTATTAACATCATGCAATTTTTAATTTATGACCTCACGTTTTTGCCTGGGGTAAAAGAAATATGAGTTAGTTCATTAGTTAACCGTTGTCAGTTCACCCATTTAGTTTTTTAGTGGAGTAATATTATAACTTGCAAGTATGCTGAAAAAGAAAAAAAATCTTCACATACGACCGTTGTGGAGGAGCGTAATCCAACGTTAAAAAATCCAGCAGTCACGCAAAAGAGAGAAGTGAACGAAGATGTATTTACTTTACTCATATCACAGAGATCTTTATCCAAAAAATTAATAAGGCTGCAGCTTGCGGCCATTCCAAATTTATAATGGGATTTAAAAATATAATAAATTCATTCAGATTTCCTTTCAGTTAATGAACGCATGATCAAGTTGTGGCGAAATTGATTGAAATTCCATGAATACTCAAATTTAAATCGCATTTTCGATCTCTACGATTTCACAAAAACACTCCTTATAAAATAGAGTTGGCATACAACTCAATCTTTGCTAGAATCATTCTTTGCTACAGCACAATCTTCTACCTTGAAAACATTATAAGTAATTCTAGCGCACACAGGTGCATTAGAGAGAACTGTTTACCTAATTAAAATAGTATGAAAGCGATATGTCGTTTAACGTGCACTTTATCTATTTGGTTATGTTTCAGTTTAGTAGTTAAAAGATTTAGGTGGATTTAGGGGGGGGGATTTATATTTTATTTCTAAAAGTATTACAATAATATACGGCTTATTTCTTCCTACCTATGAAGAAGATATTCAAGCGATAATTTAAGCTGCTTGCCTATCTTCAGAGTGTATTTTTCTTAAAATTTGAAAAAATGCCTATTTGTGTGCATTATATTATTGAAATATTTATTTTTTTTAATTTTTAATTTTTAATTATACAAATATGTATAAATATGCATCTATATAAATATGTACATATTTTAAATATGATTAATTTTTAGACTCAAGCATGCATAAAAATTGTTACAAAATGGCTGTTTTGCTGAACATCAATACTCAAATTTAAATGAAGATGGCTTTACGCTGTAAATATAATTTTGACGTTTGAAGCCTCCTTGAGGAAAAAAACACTTTTATAACTTCAACTATCGTATTTGAAAAGTTAGAGAAATTAACGGTTTCACACGCAGAAAAATCATAAAAATATATCACAATTCATTACTTCAAATAACTGAAACATGAAAAATATATTCACTACATTCTTTGCAGGGGTTCATTCCCTAAATCAACTTTATTTTGAGTACTTCACCAAATTGTCAAAACATTACACTAGTAATTTTTTAAGACGTTTGGCGATGAAGTCAAATTTTAGAAATCTCATTTTGAGAAAAATCAGAAACTCAAATAATATTAAGCTTTATCTATGAAACGGCTCATATTAAATTCATGCAATTCAAGTCCAAGCAAAATTTGAAATAAAATTAGAAAGCTAAGGCATTCAGATTTGATACTAAGCCAAAAATAGAAAATTAAACTTGTCCAAACTTTGCATTTTAAAGGTAAGTATGAATGCGCTACTTGTTTACAACTTTTTCGCAATTGGTATTAAAAGGTGTTTAATCCAAAACTAATCAAATATTTACAATAATTTGATCTTTTTTGGTTGCTTGATGATATACTGGATGCCTCAAACATATGGAGTCAAATTTTTAGGGGTATATGAGATTCACACACAAATTTGATTCAAAAACGTCGTTTCATTTGCCTGTTAATAATCCTTTTAGGAAAACTGTTGAAGCATTCGTCGGATCTCTTAAGGGGATGGTGGACACCCAAACCATCAAAATTGGCGCCCCAAAATGTGTTTTTCTTTTTTGCATACTAATATTCTACAGTTAAAGCTGAACCATGGAGAAAAAACCGCGTATGTCTACGGCAGTTTTTTAAAAAGATATTAGGGTTTGAAAAAATTAAAAGGGACAGTTAAATGTCCACAAAAATGCAAACAAACGCGTAAATAAACACGTCACAATTTTTATTGAACGTTTTACAAGCTAAGCTAATATTCGAATGAAATTGTTTTAAAAATATGTTTTTTTAAGGTAAAACCATAAATAAAATTATTCAGAAGAGACGGTATTAAAGGTAAATGGAAAATTACAATTTAAACTGTATTTTTTCCAAATCAAGTTTTTGCGATTTTCTTGCCTTCAAAATGCTCCTTGCGACTTCATTTTGGTTGGAATTGTGCAAAATTTACTACAAACATTCTTCTCATATATTACAACAAATCTGTGTATCCTTTTTAAATATGGTCAAAATTTCGATTATGAAATTTCACTTTTATTTACGAAAACTGAAAAATTTCGGGAAAGTTTGGTACATGTCCATGAAAATATTTCTAAAAAATTAACTACTCGGTCGAATCAAAAACCGATACACAGACTTATTTTAAATATATTTTTATGCTATTATAAAACAAAATTACTAAAAGAAAGTTAAAATTAAAACGCATGGAGCATTTTTTCGAAACTAAAGAATTAATTAATTTTTAATTAATTACTAATTTTTTTAAATTTTTTTTCAGTTGTTTATAATGCTTTTATTTTAATATATTAAAATACAAAATTTCATAATCCTATCTTATTAAATCAAAAAAAAATTTTAATGTCCACCATCCCCTTAAATGAAAATCATAAATGATGGCTTTGTTCAACAGTTCATGGGATTAATATTTTCCTGAATTCCAAGCATTCTTCTATTGAAAAAAGAATGTTTTCTCTCTCTTTCTCTGTCTCAGTAAAGGTTTAATAAAATAGTAAATAAATAATAATAAATAAATAATTATAAAATAGTAAATGATAACGGGAGACCGGCGACTTGGAGGTTAGTGGCCCGTCCTACTCCACGCCAACACCTAAGCGTACTGCTAGAGTTCTATTCCGTGTCATACCCTGGTTGTTTAAATTTCCTTTCTATTTTCTATAAAAAACTTTCACTGAATTGTCCCCTTTACACGGCGAGGGTTTATAAGCGAATTCTTGGATCCAAGCAAACAAGTCCGAAAATAAATGCTCCAAATGCAGCAACAACAACATCTGACAACGACAAATAAATGAATAAATAAATAAACGATGTGATTGTAAGCAGAAACTAAAGAAAATGTTGAGATTTTCCTTAAGTGGAAAAAGTGTTGCAATGAGAGCTAATACGTTGCTTTGAAAATTAAAATGTAATTGCGGTATCACACAATGCTAATACAATTTAATTCAAGAGAATATTCAAATCTCAAAGGAACAGTGCACTGTATCACATGGTTGAGACCATAATTTCAAGAGCACTTTAGTTTAATGAAAATTTAAGGCACGTCCTTAAAATTGAATACTTTCAAAATATATAAACAAAGATAATGAAAGACTATGTAATGTCTTTCACTCTAAAATAATGAGCTGTAGCTTAAATCTATTTTAATGTCATCCTACTATTCCGCATTTATATTGTTCCTCTAAGTATAATTATAATGCACAAATTCATATCTAAGAATAGCATGTAACACTTAATCTTTATATATGCAGACAGCGAAGAATATTTTTGGCAGTTTTTAAAACATCATTCACGATTTTTTTCTGTGAGACTGAAAAAAATATTGAAGAGAGACCCTAGTATTAAAAACATACAATGCATAATGATTTAAAAAATGTTCTACAAGCAAATTTTGAGACGAAGAGCCTACACAAACCGAGTGCATATATTCGTCGAAGTATAAATTAGTCTTTGTGCGTACTTTCCTATGAAATTAAAAATAATATTCTGTTATTAATTAATATATATTAATTTATAAAATTACAAAATTTAAAAGAAAACCATAATATTGAAGGCTTTCCCAAAAAGAATATATGTAAGAAATCAGGCGCGTAGCCAGGAAAATTTTTCGGGGGGGGATATGCGCTTGGAAAAAAATTTCGGTGGGGGATATGAACTTATATGAGTATAAATAGACGGAATTTCATCACTAATCCAAACATTTCGGGGGGGGGATATATCCCGATATCCCCCCCCCCTGGCTACGCCCCTGTAAGAAATCATGCTTTCAGGGATTAAAAGCCTTCAGAACACTCCTGAACCACAATTCACAAAGTAAGCTTAGTATTTTATTTATTTATTTACTTTCTATTTTTATTTACTTATTTATCTATTTTTGCAGAATAAATCAGTTATATATCATTTTATTTTCGTTTTTAAGGCAGATAAAAATCCTTCTTTATCCAAATTTACAACAAAATTTCCGCTGACAGCGCTTTTTCCCACCATACATGATTCTACTACGTACCCAGCAAACACAGCCCTATCGGATAAGTTTTGGGCCGACATCGGCATGCCGACGCAGAATGTGCCGGGGCGATATCGCTCAGCCGGTGCCGAAAACGACAAATTTGCGTCCGCCTGGGCGTGTGTCGGGCCGAAAGGATGGGGTGGTTTTGGATAGGTGTCGGCAAAAACGACAACGGTGTCGGCCCAGCCCTATGCCATCTTTGAACCAAAGCCATAACGTTTTTGGTGCGGTATCGGCAACGACAAAATATCGAAAACCGGCCAGCACCTTACATATTTACAAAATTACGCAATTAGTTTCATAATTAGTTCTCTAGGACAGTAAACAGCCCATTACAGTAATAATAATTATTATTAATATATAAATAACTTTCCACCACTAGGACTAATTTTGTTAAAAATACTTAGCTAAATCAATAAAATTATTTGTTTTTTAAAAATGTTTGATTAAATTAAAATCTTTTTCTGAAACTAAGGGTATTATTTGAAGAATAAACCAATATTTGTTGAATCACCAACTAATTTCGGTTAATTTCACAAAAAGCTTTCCTTTTTAATTTCATCATCCATTTTCCTGAAAGCATACAAATATTTTTTGATTTAACTAAGTATTTTTAACAAAATTAGTCCCAGTGGTGTAGTCATTCATATAATAATAATAATAATAATCATTACTTTTAATGGGTTGATTGTTGCAGTAGAGAACTAATTATATAATTAATTATTAATAAACCCATGTTTATTATGAGAAAAGCACTTATTTCGTGTAAATATTTTATTTTATATTACTGAACTTTTATTTTATGAGCAGTTCCTCTTACCCACGAAAAAAAAAAAAAATGTACATTATTTGTTATTAAAAAGAAATATAAACTTCAAGCAAAGATCTATTTTCATATTTATGTACTTTTATATTTCATTGTATAATCTTCTTTCTAAAGAAGAAAATAGCTTTTTGTAACAATTTTTCCCCTGTTGAATACAGACTTGCTAAGTTTCCAAAATTGAAAAACCTCCTATTTTTTCTAAGTCAAAAAGCTTGATATTTTTTATGCAGATATTTTCCGATTAAAATGCACATATATTGAATGCAGATACAATTTGTGTCTTTTCTTAAGTGAGATTAATGTCAGTATAAACAGCACTGTTTTATTCCTTATTTTTATGATCTAAATAAATTTCAAAATTAAAAAAAAATCTGAAAATAAAGATCCTTAAAAACAGATACAAGAAACTATCTATAACTAAAAAATGTAATACAATAAACGTTGAAAATTGGAGCTAGCACAATGTACAATAAATAAATAAAGAAATAAATTGTTTAACTCCATGTACCTTATAAAGAAAAACAAAATAATTTTTAATGCAATAGTTAGATAAATATTTCACTTACTCTTGTTGGAGCTTACCGTTGTTACCAAGTTATATAGGGCTAACCAAAAAGATTAAAACAATGTTAAAGAACTTAATTATTCATTTAACAATTGTCTTAATCCAATTAGTCTTATATTTTTACTTGTCTCTTTACTTTTTAATCCGAACAACACGAAAGCCAGGAAACTGGAAGTCTTCCTTTACCTCACACTCTCTCAATACTCTCATCTCATCATATCCAAACATAATAAACAAATAACAAAACAACACTGACAGTAAGCGCTATCAGCATTGTTATCCGCCGCTGTTAAATAGTTCGTATCGTATGAATAGCTTGGGGAAGAAAACTAAGATACTTTTCAACTGTTAAGGTCTGAAATAAAGTTTATATTTCATGTTCGGGTTACTTGAGTGAAATAATTAAAAGAATTTAGAAATTAAGTGTGAAAAAAAAATTATAAGTAAAGCTTCCATAGCATGCCAAATATATATATATATATATATATATATATATATATTGGGGAAAGTACTATTTACTTTTTTTCAACAAATACCTTTTTTGCATAATATATTTTGTATTGCATTAAAATTAAAATAAATAAATAAACGTTTTAAATAAATAAAATAAGCCCTAAAATATTCAGAAAGCATTTAAAAAGAGTACAGCCGACTGGAATCGTGGTGGACAGGTTTTTCTTTTTGGCTCGGCTTGGGGAAAAGAAAGATTTTGTGACCCCACGACCCTACCCCCTTACGCCATTGTGTGAAACCGTGAAACACGGGGTTACAAGAAATCAACAAAGTACATTCTCGCCAATACCTAAGTTTGGCATGCTATGGAAGCTTTACTTATAATTTTTTTTTCACACTTAATTTCTAAATTCTTTTAATTATTTCACTCAAGTAACCCGAACATGAAATATAAACTTTATTTCAGACCTTAACAGTTGAAAAGTATCTTAGTTTTCTTCCCCAAGCTATTCATACGATACGAACTATTTAACAGCGGCGGATAACAATGCTGATAGCGCTTACTGTCAGTGTTGTTTTGTTAGTTGTTTATTATGTTTGGATATGATGAGATGAGAGTATTGAGAGAGTGTGAGGTAAAGGAAGACTTCCAGTTTCCTGGCTTTCGTGTTGTTCGGATTAAAAAGTAAAGAGACAAGTAAGGTTTCTATTTACTTTTTTTCAACAAGGTATTTGTTGAAAAAAAGTAAATAGTACTTTCCCCCATATATATATATATATATATATATATATATATATATATATATATCTTTATTTTATTCATATATGAGGTTCAATATTTGATAAGTTATCCTTCTAATTATTTATATATCGTCATTCTTGCGTATTTCAGCATGTTTTTTTTAATCTTAAAAGTTTAATAAGTTATAAGCCTTATAAAGAAGGGAAAGGGAGCTTTATAAGATATAAATTTATCTTATAAAACTGTAAAAAATTAATCAAGTAACTTTTACATTATAGTATAAATAACTTTTTCAAATTTCATGACAGTTGATAACGACTAAAGTGTGAATTTCTAGGGTTCCGGCCTACCGCGCGGCTGTTTTCTCCAGATGTAACGTGAATTTGGGTTAAAACCCCTTACAAAGTCCTCCGCCCAAGGCATGCCTTAAATAAGCAGGCAGCTCTCGTGTAGATCTGTCTTAACAACAAAACCTAAATAATTTTCGTGACAATTTACAGTGAAAGTAAAAAGTTTAATATTTTTAATATTAAATAAAAATCATAATCACTTCCAATCCCTATTACTGTCTGAGCGTGTCCAAAAACCCTGACCTACGGTTTTCTTCTTTAAATATTGATCATAGACATTTAGAATAAATTACAATGTCACTTTATGGTATCGAATAAAATTTTCATGAGAATTAGAAATGAAAATTTGTTTAAAAACATTACAATTACACTAGCATTTAATTTAGAGGTTTTTTAATGCCTCATTAATAGCATAATTTAATTTTTTAAAAAAGCATCTTCAAAATAACAGCACTAATGTTTAAAATGAATATTTTCAAAAACAAAAATATTTATATATAAATATAAAGTCCTGACCAAAATTGTGGACACTTTAGGAAATTTTTAGGTTTTTTAAATTTGTATGCTAATAGGATGTGTTAAGTTTCGCAAAATCAAATGCATACAGCATTTTAAAGAGAATTTATAACTAATTTCAATGCACAAAACTAAATTTAAATATGTTCACTAGAGTAAAAGTTATAGTTACTTTAATCTGAAAAACAAATACAGTGATGAAGTGAATTGTAATTTCTAACTTTCCAAGTCAATCACTGTTACTTTTCTGAGCTTGAATAATCTCTCGTCAGCTCAATAAAACATCGATGCGAAGCTGTAATAAAAAATTAAGACTACCCTACGAACTGCTGATAACTCACTGCAATCTTCAATATCTAATGCATCTCGATAATTATCTCTGTTTAACTTCTTTTGTACTACAAATATTTTAATTTTATTTTTTTGAATTGAAATCGCTATTAAATTATCTCTAAAATGATGTAAAACAGTTAGCATTTTGTGGAACATAACATTTTTTTATACGCATACGAACTTAGAAAAAAAAAGTTTCTAGAAATGTCCACAATTTTGGCCACCACTGTATACTTATAAATTATTCATTATTCTAATAATTATTATTTAAGACCTAAAAGCTAACAAGATAAATTGCTATGAATCAGAATAAAATCTTGCACTTATAAAAATAAACCAGTAATAATAAGCCGTAGTTGGTTAGAAATCAATTGTCCAGTGCGCCAAATTTAGTCCAGAACCGACAAACAGTCTTGGCGCCCATAGCGAATGAGCATACATACAAACTGACAAATAAACAAACAAAAAAAAAACTTTTTATTTTATTTATTTAGATTATGGCATTTGGTTGGTAACTAATAAAAACAGACTTTACTTAATATTAATTTGAGGTAAATACAGGACAGTGATAGGGAATTGGACTATTGATCTAAGAAAAACATGTACACAAGATCAATGTGCCCGTTAAATCTGTTGGGCCGATTCTAGATCATCAATTCTGGTTCTTGTTCAACACAGCAAACAAATAAAATAATTGGCAAATTATAAAGACTTTAATGAATTAAGTTATGTAACGAGTTTAAGTATTTCTTTAATTAATTATTTTCAAGGTGAAGTGCTTGTTTGTTTAAAAATGAAAAAGAAATTATGTTGATGCCTAAATCTACAACAGAACATATATTATAGGCATGAATCATTTTGCACTGTAAAATTCCGTTGTATTTTGATACAAATAGAAGTAATTATAACAAAACTATAGTTCAGAAGAGTTTTTTTTAACTTTATTTATTTATTTATTTGTGTGTGTGTGTGGGGGGGGGGGGTCTTGCAAAAACGGATAAAAAGTATGGTGATTTATCTGGAAGCACTTAAAAGGCTGTCAAATAAATGAAATGAAATGGTTAAGATATTTTAAAAACATTTAGAGTGATACACATCGCTAAAAATAAAATAATTTTCAGATTTAATTTTACAGCTAAGCCGAAGTACCTTTTAGAAAAAGTAAAAATGCATTTAAAAGATTAGATTTTTTTAATTTGTCTTGTTACTGTGAAAATGAATAAAACATGAATGTGACACAATTTACGAAAGCTGATTTAAGACATTAAAAACTGACCGGGGATAAAAACTAATCTAAAAAAAAAAGAGTAGTTTTATTATCTTTTTTATTTTTAAGTTCATAAATATTTTAAAATCCAAACACATTATATTTATTATAAAATAAAATTTATTACTCTATTTATAGTAAAAAAAATTGTTTTTAATCAAATGTATTATCTTTCAAGTTTTGTGCGTGTGTGTGTGTGTGTTGAGGGGGGGATGGGATGTAGACTCTCGAAATATATACTTGCGCATTAATATTCAAGAAAGACTATGAAGTTAAAGGTAGGGCCTAGTTCAGATTTGGAAGAGGGCAGCATGCTCAATGAATTCGATGTGATTTATCTTTCCGGTTTTTATACCTTGATATTTTTTAATTGATGACCTATGCTACCAAAAATAATTTTGATGGAGTATTCTTGTCGCCCCTAAAATTCTGGGTGTCCTAGACCGTGGCCTAGTTTTCCGGTGTCGTTTTTTTCGCTCAACGGTCTACCTATTAGGTGTCTCTATAATAAAGTGACCAGTATATCGAGCCTTAGTAGCGCCGAATGACTGATGGTCAAGTGCGTCATTAGAAAAAAAAATATTTTAACTCGACTGTTTATGCTAACCATACCTTTTCCTGTTGTGCACGAGTATTTTCCAATACCGTATTGGTCATTAATCTCAGCGATAGCAAAAAATCCAGTACATTTACTTTTTGGCTGTGCGGAATCTTTTTGAAGAATTGTAATGAAAATTAATTTTGAAAATGTTTAACTAATTTGATCAAAAGCAGTTAAGAGCATTCAGAAAGACCGAGGCCTTAGCCATTATTTTCTTTTGGGTGGGGGCAACATACACGCCAATTATCATATTGGTTTGTTTGTTTGGAAGAATACGGCCACCGGTAGGGGGGATGCCCACCGTGGAAGTCTTTCTGAGGTGTCCTAACCCTTACTTACGCTAAGTTTTGGAGGAAACCACGGGAAATGCGCGGACGATTATCATGTTGGAAAGAATAAAAAAGAAGGAAGACAAACGTCATACAAAAAGGCATAGAGGGTCAAGTTCCACCTTGCCCTATGCTACCAACGTCCGGGCTCGTAGCCAGGAGGTGCGTTAAGGGACGGTACTACTTGAAAAAATCCCCACCCCAACGATAAATTTTACCCTTCTTCCAAATTTGAAAAATAGACAGAAAAGGTGATTTGAAAAAATTAAAATGTTGAAATAAAAAGCCCTTTTGAAGAAATTAAATGTTTTTTAAAAAGTTTTTAAATCTTGATAATCCCATTGGGGATTTCGTTAAAAAATCCCATTGGGATTTAATCTTAGCCGAGTAGATAAGACACTGAACATGATAGACGGCTGAAAGTCCAAGGTTCGGGCCCATTTCGCGGCTGTCGATCTACAGTCTGGAGTTTTGGTAGGTTTTCTCCAGATGTAACGTGAATACGCATTAGAATCCCTGAGAAAGTCTTCTTACTAAGACACCCCCCGATACTTGGCAGATCGTCCTAGAGTAGCATTGCCATAATTAAACCAAACAGAAACATTTTGCTTTTTCGTGTATGGAAACAGGAAATGGCTAAAATATGCTTCAGCCCACTCCAAAGCGTTTTTTTTTTTTTTTTTTTTTTTAATGTGCGATATACGTGAAGTAAAAAGGTCCGAAAGATTTTGCTTTTTCGCGTATGCATTGTTATTTTGCAATCTAGCTACTGCGTGACATACGTAACCAGTAACGAATATGCCTGCTTCACTTGACGTCATTAAGCTGTTAATTTGGATTTTTGCGCTCGTGTTATTGTTATTACGCTAATGGTTACATCTAGTTGTTGCCGCTCCCAGCATAAAAATATCGTCAATTTTGGTACCGCATACATTAACGTATTATATAAGGAGATACTAAATATAATAAAATAGTATCTCTAAATAAAATATTAAAATTGAATTATTTCGATGTCCACATAAGTATGGCAACAATTGTTTATTTACTTTGTTTTAATTCTTTTCAGAAGAAATATTAATTTTTATTTGAACATCTTACAAATAATTTTATTTATAAATATGTAGCATGTAATTATAAAAGGATTTTAAAACAAAACTGGTTTAAAACAAAAAAAAAAACCGATTTAAACCAAAAAAACCTTTTTTTTTTAATTTTAACGGGTTTTTATCCAACCCTGGGTGGGAATGACGGACGGGATAATAAAGTACCACAAAACCATTTTGGGGACGCATCTTGTCTAAGTGTCTTCCTTGTACAGAGACTAGAGAATTTTCTATTTAAGTTGACTTCAAGAAGGCATTTTTTACTTATCCTTACAAAGTAGCAAAGCCAAAGTAGCTTTTAACAATATGTCGGCAAAGTCTTTTAACCGAGATATTGTTAAAAATCTCATCCTATCCTAGAGAACTTTGTTGATCGGTTTGCCAACGAACAGGAGCAAATGGTCTAGATTGTTGCTAGAGTAAATCATATTTCTAATATTTAAAATATATATATACATTATATTTCGTCTTTTCGCTCTCTATAAGAATTTCGTAACGAATTGCGCTTCCTTCCGTGAAAACAAACAAGTTGTCAGGGCTAGTTCCGCAGGTCATTTCAACGGCGGAGAGGGAGATGCTTTCAACTTTTTCTCGTTTACTCAACCCCCCCCCCCTCAGGGGCAGGCAGGGGCTATGGACATAGAAATAACACTGGTGGCTATTGAGGGGAGAGAGAATTGTATCACTCCGCTTATTTTATCCCTTGCTGACGTCTAAGTATTTGGCCTGAAATATTTGAAGTGACCCCATATTTGGCTATTAATGAATGCACATGAATGAATTCGATTTTTTGTTAATCTGAGATATTCTTTAAATCTGAGGAGTAAAAATTTGAAAGTGAAATATGAATATATATCTGACTGACCGAGGAAAATTTGATTAACACATATTATTTATTAGTGTACATTAATTTGCGTATTTTAAAGAACTACCCATGCGCCTTTTATTACCGTGTTTACTCGTGTAATAGTCGCACCCCCGTTTTGAAGCAGAAAAAAATAGTTTTAGAGTGCACAATATTATGTAGTAGATTTTTTTGGGGGGGCAGCTACCCTACAGCACAGACACCACAAAAAGCACAGGTTCTAATTATCCTGATTTATGAACCTTCATTTAATCGGGAGGCTTCATTTCTGCCAGCAACTATCTATTATATAGAAAAGTTCCTTAACTATAAATTGTGCTGATATTTTAAATTTTTTATGGCAATACAAATGAAACTATCTTTTTCCTACAATTTTAATCCAATTTAATTTCAGAAAGTTCTGTTGTGTAAGTCAGACTAGGATGTCGGTGAACTGAGCGGAGGAATTCTTAAAGGGCTCTAACGTTTATTCCTAAATATAAAACAATTAATAAACAGTAAAATTGGGGTTGAACATTAGTTATAATGATTTATTCCCTAATTTTATGAAAATCAATCACATTTCCTTCATTTTATGAATATTAGATAATGTTTTGAATGTATAAAAAAATTATCAAATTCCCCCAATTTATGTTCTAGAATTGGGGATACAACGGTGATTTATCCTCAATTATATGTTCAAAAATCTGGTTACCTTATCGAACGCAAATTCACATTCATTTGGGGGAAATCACCCAAAATTTAAACTGTAGATTGACAGATACGCGGTAGACCAGAACCTTGGACCTTCACATTTCAACCATGTTCGGTGTCTTATCCTCTCGGCCATGGTGGGAACCATTTGTGAACCTCTAAAATGCAATGTTTTATGTTCTGCTTTGCAGGTATTTTATTTTTATTTATTTAGTTTTTAACTTTTTTTTTATTGGAAGTACTTAAGAACAACTATTACTTTGTATAAAATGAAATTTATAGTCATATGATTTTAGTTAGAAATATGAATAACTAGACAGAAACTGCCCTTTGAGGGTTGAGGGGGGGCGGCGTTATAAACCCCTTCAATACTAAATTATAAAAAGCTAAGTCGGTAAATTAACCAGATAGAATGATTTTTTTCTTTATTTGTCTGTGAAGGGGGCACTTCAATCCTACTGGCTCAAAACATGTAAGTATCGAAACCATAAATTAAAAAGTATTACTTTAACAACATATATGTGCTGCTTGCTGGTTCTATACCGTTCAGTTTAGAAATTACACTTCTGGACCGATGTCGGTTATGCAGTACATCGCCGAAATCGCATGTTAACCCTAAAAGACTTGCCGCAATCGGACCGTTGCACGCCCGAAATCACCTTTCTTTTGCCTACGCCAACGCATTTTGCCGACACAGAACCGACACCGCTCCAATTACCATCTTGCCAATGCCGACATCGAAACGGTACTGCCGATGTCGGCCCATCCCTTACCCGATACGGCTGTGTTTGCTGGGTACTTTTAACTCTACTAACCACTAACCGCCAATACTGGAATAGTACACCAAAAAACTGCGTCGTACTCGCACGTTTCTTTCAACTTTGGTAATACATTTATAATTCAAAGTTGAAATTGTATGCTTGCTGAGTCACTCCCAATGATCATGCGAACTCTTTTTGACTTTAACTCGAGTGTTACATCGAACTCTACCTCTTGGGAAACTTTCTTCGATTGCTATTTCGATCTTTAACCTAAAAATTCCATTTCTTGAAGCGTTGAAACTTTTAAGCATGTTCTTTCACTAAAAAGGTCTCACCATAAATATTTGAGGATATTCGATGAATCTCAGGCGTAGATGTCTTCATGCTGAAGCTTAAAAATTAAAACCTCCTTCAAATGACAAGATTTTGACTCGTAAACTGGCATTTTCAATCGAGAATAATTTTATGATGCAGGCGCAAATCGAC
The DNA here is from genome assembly GCA_038373885.1 of Cheiracanthium punctorium. NCBI lineage: Eukaryota > Metazoa > Arthropoda > Arachnida > Araneae > Cheiracanthiidae > Cheiracanthium > Cheiracanthium punctorium. The sequence continues at coordinate 209,771 of JAWZYV010004564.1, forward strand.
TAATGCTTTAATGGGATTATGTTCACCGATGGCCAAGTTCCTGGCATGATGTTCATGATGTATTCATCACTTACTTCTGAAGCCATATATAGGAAAATGGAGAAAGCAAAGTTTATATTCATACCTAAAACAGTCTTTCAGGATAATTTGATCCACATTTACTGTATTTTCATTTGCCTTTCTTATGTTTTAATATTATTTTCACACTAAATGGCATGATATGTAAAAATAAATCCCAAATCTTAGCTTAATTTATGTAAATTAATAAATGCTGATAATAAGAGTAAAAAATAATAGGTAATTTACCCGGTGCAAAGTCACCCTCCATTCTGGATAACTTTGAACCAGCATCAGAAATTGAATATAAAATACCTTGCTTTATACAATCTATCATTAAGGACAAATTTGATCTAGTAAAATTAAGTTTCTAAATGGATGAAAAATCACCAGGTGCAGTTCTCATTATCAATTAATTTGAATATTTGAAGTAACGTCATAAAGACTATATTTGGTAGGAATAGCATGAATATATTGCAAAAAATAACTATTTGTTTTTCAGTCTATACATGCAAGCATAGGAAAAAAAATTCTATAGTTCATTCACTGAAGAATGAACTCCGTTTTTCAATTAAAAATAAAAAATGGAAAAAAAAATTAAAACTTATAGGCCACCCATATACTATCCGCTACGTGCATTGCAAGTCATAGTGAGGCATAAATACATATTTTCGACTCTTAATACTTGAAAAACATGGCAAAACAAACACAAACTTCATAACATTTCCCCTTTGGCACTCTGCAGTTTAATAATTTTGCACCAAACAAGGAATCATTGATCCTTGTTAGGTGTAAAACTACTCGATTGCTCCTGGAACACGCCCAGACTAGTAGCTGGAGTAATATTTTCCAATATGCATTAGACTTCTTCATGCATCTCACCAAGAACATGTGTGCAGTCTCGCCCCACTTCTTTATTTACCATTCACTTTTTGTGCCTCTGACAATGCTTTGCTTTCATAGATTTTTTCCATTTTCCCAACTTAAACATACTTTAGAATGCCGGGCATGTTGTATGGTGGATAAAGCACCGTACTTCGGTTTCGGGTTCAACTCCCGGCGGCCGGGGTTCGATCCCCGACTGGGAGTGGTTGTCATGTACGTCCCTTCATAGGGGACGACGTTGGTCCACCTACTAGGTGCCCCCATAATAAAGTGGCCAACATCTTCGGGCCGTTGTAAGGGACAATGCCTAATCCGCAAAGTACCCGCCCGTTAGAAAAAAACAAATCATACTTTAGAACAGTAACTGATTTACTGAAAAGTATCCTTATGACAATTAGATTCCATTATTTTTATGAACGAAAACAAATGATGGCCATAAGTGGTATCTCAAGAACACAGTATATATACATACAGAATGCTTTTAAAAAAAGTTTACAAAACGACAGTTTACGAAAGACAGGGCAAATCAGGATAAAAAATCGCAAGGGTAATCGCAAAAATCGCAAAAATAAGGATAAAATATCGCATAGGATCATAGTGTCGCAAATGCTATCCGGAGCCACTAGAGGGCGTTTAGAATAATTCGTAATTCAAAGACAAAAAATAAAACCATTCTAGATCATTTATTCATGTTATTCACGTGCTACAAATGTACGACTATTACAGGAGATGAAGTTTTTGAGATGCATCTAGCTTGATATCGATGCTGCATTGAACAGTGCATCCTCTCAAAGATACTAGGTTTATCTTGAACACATCCTGCTATCGAATCAATTCTTCCTACTAAGCCATTGAGCGACGACATACGTGTTTCATAAACAAGACCTTTACAAAAAACAAAAAAAAAAAAATCAATTGGAGACAGATCTGATGATCGTGGTGGCCATGCTACTGTGAACGAGAAGGTTTCGCACAATCGTTGATGCTGAGTGGCAAGGCACCTTACTATCGGGATAGTTTCATTGATGCAATCGCTTTTCGTCCATTGCAGTTGGCTACGTCAAAAATTAAATGCATGCCAGCTATTTCGCGGTACGTGTGTCTAGCCACCTTGCTCCCAACGCAACCGTGTCTTGAATGAAGACAATCTAAGTTTGCTCATACCGTTTTTGTGCGCAACGCCCTCTAGTGGCGTTTACGAACCTATGTTTTTATGTAATTTTTGATTGTCGTTGTATGCCTGATTTGCCATGTCATTTTGTAATTTTTTTTTAAAATCATCATGTATATATAATGCATATATACATATACATTTATTTTAAAGCAGTTACAAATAAGCTGGATATAAACATAATATGGATTATGGATGCAGTGTAAACAGTACAAACTGTCATAAGCCTAGCTTTGAACCGGTTCCAAGTTACTCTGAAAATTGGGTAAAATGATACTGCATTTGTTTTCTGCTTTTTATCAATTGCTAGCAAATAAAGAATCATTAGACAGTAACAAACTAATCACAGAAAATAATGCATCTCATAAAGAAGTAAATTGATTATTACTTGTGGAAATTATTTAATTTTCATGAACTTCAAATCAGCATTAAAATAGAGCTTGCAGACAGTACTTCAGAAAAACAGCCCAATAGCTAAATTATCTATGCACCATGTTACTAATTTATTTTGTAAAACTCAGAGCAGAAAACAAGTTTCACAATCTTTTCAACAGAGTGCAGTTGTGGATCATGAGCAGCTCTGTAAAAACGAATATATTGAATCTAGGAAAGGGTGCAAAGTCATACCCAATGGCTCAAAGTTAGCCTGAATGACTGTAGTTTAATCACCATCAGATTAAAAAAAAGTAAAAAATAACTATTAATTTCCAAACCCGTCTTAATGTGACAAATTAACAGAATATTTTAATTTAAAAAGGACCTTCAGTATAAAGAGATTCTAAAGCTTCACGTTCATTAATTATTTTTTTACATCTAAAAATGTTCATTACACTGATAAAATTAATATTTTATGCATTTTGATGGAAACCTAATGGAAATCTTCCTAGTTTAAGTTCTCGTCGTGATCTATTTTGTTTATTATTTTTTTATAAAGTTGTCAATAATATGGTAGACTGCAGTGATATTCTTCAAAGTATTTGTGTAAATGTACCGAACAGGTCTCTTCGTAATAGCCTTTTATTTGTGGATCCAATTATAAAATATAATTACATATACTTTTCGTTATATAAATTTTATAAAATGTATAATAAGTTTTCTTTGGATTTGGATATTTTTAACATGTCTTTTAAAGTCTTTAGAGTTAAGTGTTTTGAACTTTTGCAGTCATGACTGGTATTTATTTTATCTCTGTATTTTATCTTTTTTAATTTTGTCTTTTGTAATTTGTCCTTTTATGCATCACTGTAAATGGATTTCAATCTGTAGTGTGCATTTCTTTTATGAAATAAATAAATAAATAAATAAATAATTTATGTATTAAAAAATAATATTTATTGTATCACGAAATTTCATTTTAGTCACTTCAGAGGATATTACGTGACGTACTAACAGATATTTGCTCAGTTTGAAACAATTTTTGCAAAATCTCAAAGTCTGATTTTTTTTTTTTTGTATTCGACGTTATAATTTAAGTAGAGTGATCAACTATCATGTCAGTAATTTTCAGCTCATTCATTTTTACTTGATGTGTGAGTATAAATATACACAGTTTGAAACAATTTTCGCAAAATCTCAAAGTCTGATCCATTTTTTTTTATTCCAGTCCTATAGTTTCAGTGACCTGCTATCATTTCACCAAATTTTACTTCATTTTTTTGAGTCATTTTTACGTCATTGCCAAAAATTAAATCAGCATATTTTTCTACTTATTTCTTAGGTGTCAATTACTCGAGCAGTTAAGTGTCAATCCCTGAAGCCAAACTCTTGTTCTTGCTGTCAATTACTAGTGTCGCCATTTTAACAACATATAAAATACAGGAAAAAATAGAAATTTCCTATATTCTGTACATAATAAATTATACCTTACATGAATTTTCGAAATTCATTTAAGTTTTGAAAATTTTGTTTCTAGATAGTTTTAGTAATTAACAATTATTGCTATTATTGATCTTAAAATCTCAATTAATGGTTCCCTTATCCTATATCTGGTTATTTCGCAGTGTTACTTCTAATTTGTATTTCATTCACCGTTCTTTGCTTAAAAGTCTTAAACGTGACTGAAAAATGTACGCCATTAAGTTTAACCTTTAAATTATTCAATTAATAATTGCGACATACAAAAATACTTAAGCATTGCTGCACTAAATGCTTTACTGCTCTCTAAAAATAAAGCTCTGAATTTAGTGATTTTCATCACCTAACTCATTTTGAAAATATTTTCATAAAAACCAAAAGAATTTTCAGACTAAAATTCAATTGTATGAAGTTTCCAAAACGCAAATTACGAAAATGGCGTCGTTTAAGAAGTTTGAAGCAACTGATCAGTTTAGAAGAAATATTTTCCTAAAAGAGGCTGAAAGAAAATAATAAAACTGAGTATTCAGCAGTAACTTTCCTTATTTAGTTTTCAATTTGATAGCAGTTGGTTAGTATTATTTGTGCATTTAAATAAAGTGAAGAATTATGCTGGACCTTTTTTCTACTTAAACTAATTTTTCTATTTCAATAATTTTAATGGAAAGATTTTTTAAACTCTGTAAATTTAAATCATTTAAAAATGAACATTTTTATACTAATCATTTGAAATTTACTTTAAATACTAAAAAGTACTAAAAATAAAGTTGCTTTTCAGTAACGAAATGATTTTTTTTTTAAATTTGACTAATTTGATATGGGTCGTATATGGGTCAGCAATGTCAATCAGTACCTGATTTAATATTGGATTTATGCTTTTTAAGTCAAATAAGGTAAAATAAGACGCCTTGCTCTTTGTTTGACTCTTAAGTTGTTTTTCAATGTTCTATAACCTTGCCTTTAGGACTTCTAGGACACAATTAATTTGAATGGAACGGCCAACATTAGAGGATTTTGTTGCAAATATTGCCTTTTAAGTAAGAAAAAATACTTTTTTTAAATTATATGCAATAATTAACATAATTGTTGAAAAGTTATGATATCAAAATTTTGATAAACATTCATATCAGTTAATATGTGTTCACGATGTTGATAAGGACAACGCTATATTCTACTGCGGATTGTAAACAAACACTGTGAATTTGTTTCTATAGAATTCTTTATCTAAAGCAGCAAAGTATTGACTTATCTTCGATTATTTGTCAAATACACTGTTTACATAACAATCTCTCAGGTAATTACCTACTCACAAAATCCATAACAAAATAATTTCTACTTTAAATATTAGAAACAATGTGTTAAACGTTTAAATCATTTTTGACAGAAATTACTAAATTGGCTAAAATACACTTAACGTAAATTTTAAGCAGTACTCCTAAAAATTGTATACAACGGATAATACACAGTACAAGACAATTACTACATAAATTCTTTCATGTATTAGGTCCAGATGTTGCCCTAGTGATGGGATTGAAAAATAACCTCTAACAGCACTGCAAGATGTAATATTAGTGGGCTTGATTCTGCAAATTATAGAAGAGTCTCTTAAGGTTTTGAAGGTAGGGAAGAGTAACCGTTATCATAACATTTTAAAATAATCTTATGAAGACAAACAAGAAACTTGTGCAACTTATTACCTTATAAGTAAAAAACTAGCTATGTAACATTTCTGTGTTCTACCAGTCCAAAATAAAATTTTACTGCAATTACTTCAAAATTAATCCAAAAATATTAGAAAGCTTCGATCAAAACGTTATAAAATTCACACAGCTTGAACGATTGGCTTGAAATTTCTCATAAATATGCTTAAAAAATCATAGAAAACAATCTGAATTACCTTTATTATGTACTAAAAATCAACCCTTTTAATTTTCATTACCATTTTTCACTCCAGTAAATTCCTTTATTTGCGCAGAAAATTTAAAAGGTACAGCATATATAGCATTATTTTATTTTCAAAAGAATAGATTTGCAATTCTTACTATTTATGAAAAAGTTTTACACAAAAAGTGTCAAATTCACACATTTGGACCGATCGACCAACAAATGTCTATAAATAAGTAAAAAAATATGCGAGAAAACAATGTTCTACTTTAAAAGTCTGAAAACCCACCCACCGATATGTCACGCGCTCTACCAAGAGAGAGTTTGTTCTTTAATTTCAAGAATGTCAGTCACATATGAAATTAACATTATTTCGATGTCACGAATTTTAAAATGCATTAGAAAATCAATTAGGTTGAAGAGCTTTGACGTACAACTGACTTTACTGACGAAAATATTCCACAAATTCTCAGATTCCGATAAACTAGAAATAGTCTCCTAATGTGTTTCTAGTTGAATCACAGATATAGGAAGTAATAAATGTAAACTATCATTTTAATCTTTTCAGAAGCCCTTTAATCTTTTTCAGAAGCCATAACTCACTTCCAAATCATTTAATTCTAGCGAAACATAGTACATATATGTTAAATCATATAACGGAGTATTGAGTAAATTATACGATGCATAAAGTTGTCATTCACGACATAGGACACATATAATCATGCATAAGTAAAAAATATTATTGTGTAAATTACATCTAACGTTTGTTATAATTGCATCTAGAACGACCGTTATCTACTAGTAGATAGAATATTTTCTTATCATTACTTTCTTTATAATGTCCTCTGATAAGTTTAAAAGAAAGAGTGCTCCAAAATTCTCCTACGTAAACCTTCTAACTACATCCTCCGAGGCTATGTACGCACTTAGTAACTTAGCCGGAATTTTATACTTTCAAATCTCACAGACTTCCGTCAACAAACTTCCTTAAAGACATTACTACCTCGTCCATAAGGTGTTGAATAAAAGCTCGCGTCTGAAACTAATCGACCCAAGCATTCTAAATAAGCTTAGGCGCATCGGTCTCTAAAATTAGAAATAAGTGTAAATAGATTTACTTCGATACGCGCCAATACACGTATCCAAATTATTTTCAAGGAAGATATATGGCTGCCTATTGGGAGTAAACAAATCTGCTCTTACATCGGATATTTAAGTTAGGTGAATTGGGGGAGAAGTAGTTAGATTATGAAGAAATTTAATTACTTTACTTATACTTTTAATGCTTAGGAAAGTGACCACTGTAATGGCTGGGAGTAGTAATTTTTTATGCAGCAGCACAATTTATGTTAAGCAAAACATTTAACTTAATGGATGTTGCTTAAATGAAAATAGTAAATTGTTTGAAAATAATATTTTGAATAATTCGATGTAAAACAGATATTTTCACTAGTTTTCTTTTTTCTTTTCCTTTATAAGCCTAGAATATATTTTAATACAAGGTTGTTTTTTTCTTACTCAAAAGAATTATTTTCAATTTGATGATTTCAAATAAAACTATATTATCATCTCACAGATTTATATTGTTTGCATATATTATCAGACATGCATGTTATTTTGGGTAATAAATAAAAATTTCTTTTAAAAAGAATTGTTTCTTGCTATAAAATTTTATTTTAAAATAAAATTTCATGAATGATATTTATTACTGATCAAAGTGCCTTACGCCATTCTTTTCTCAATGTACACGGATATATATATATCATTAATTACCTGAAAGTTTACATTATGTTCCCATGCTTCAATTTTTAAAGTACATCATTCATTTAAAAATTTAAACCTTTTCTAACCACCTTTATCTGTAGGTTAGCGTAAGTAATCGTTTAGTAGCGTAAGTAATCGTTGTAAAAGTTACATTTTGGAGTGGTAAAACCGGAATTGTGACTGACTCAGTCAATCCATTATCAGTTTACCTGTATATTAGGACGAAAGCATGACCCGAGAACTTATTTTTCTTGACACACACCATTTTCAAACCTATCGACGGCAGAAAAAGTTCGCATAATGTAAGCATCATATTAGCATTTGAATAATAAGTCTTAATCAAAAAATGATGAAGCAAGATTCATCAACAAAAAAAGTTACACATTTCATGTGTTTAAATTCTTTTTAAGGGTGTTCATTATTAAACCTTCCCTGTTCATAGTTGTGTAAAGCGAAAATTACTGGCCAAAATGCTATCAGGTTTGCAAAAAACCTTAATAAGAAAATGAGAAGGAGATTTGCCTGGAAAATTAGTTCAAAAAGTCATCCCCAGGTGACGTTTAATAACGCGAACGAAAAAAGACAAATAAGCATTCTCAATCGAAAAAAAACAACCAAGAGATTGTGAAAAAGATGTATTACACCTCTGTTGTCCTTTTGAACGATTATATTTTTGGACCTGCAAATCTCTTCCCTCCCTCAATTTTTGTAGAAACCTGACCAGTAGTTTTCCATGTACACTGAATAGGAGAATAACGAACAGCCTCTATCTATACACTTTATCTATCTATCTATTTTTCTTCAGAGTTACCTGTACATTTTTATTCTATATCATTTGATTGTCATTTTTTATTAGAGTGCTATTTCATTCACTTAGGTATTTTCTGTCGACGTAATTTTTCGACATTTTTTTTTTGTGAACACGATTTGTGCCGACAAAATTTCGTTGCATTTTTTAGTAAGATTGCCAAAGGCTGGGAAAGGGAGGGAGGAACAAAATGTAGATAGTCACAAAAGGTTTGCTTTGCAATTTTTTATGATTCATCGCCAAGTTTGGCGCCAAACGAAAGTCTCCAAAACTGAACCCAGCTCGGAGATATCCACTTTTTTGGTTAGAAACTGTCAAACCCTTTACTTCATTACAAAGAAGTAGAGTTTGAACATTCCAGGCAAAGGAAACAGGTATAGTAGGCAATTTTAATAAAATTTCAATTTCGAAGAAGTGTTTTATAGAACTAGGAAGACAAAGGCGCTACACCCATTGATTATTATGATTCTTCACTTTTCGAACAGTATTTACAAAAAAAAAATAAGTTTAGTTATATATGCCTGATGAAGGTTTTTAAACAGTTTTAGTTGGATATTTTAATGTAGATTTCAATTCTGGAAAGTGTTTTATGAAACAAGACAAACATGGCATACTCATGGATTATGATGCACATTCCAAACGGTATTTATATAGATGAAGTAAAGTTAGAATATGCGTAGCAAAGATAGGGACGACGCATGAATTATGATAAGCTTTTAATGCATAGCAGTTTAGTGCAAATTTAAAATATGAAAGTCTTCCAGATTTTTTTTTCCGCCCGTAAGTTTGAAAATAAAGATAATAAAAGAAGAAAAATATTAAAGATATCACTTTTTTTTCACCTCGGAATGCAAACATAAAAAATAAATATTTCTACATGTGGCACGGTGCTATATTTAAGTTAAGAGTTTTCGCAAATTTTAAAGAGCCGAATTCAACATCCTCGTCGTCAGTGGTCTATGAAAAGTTGAATATTCTCGAATGTCAGAGGGGAGATCAAGAGCATATTTGAATAAGTATGCGTGGCTTGCATGTCCTTATCAATAAATTCAGTAAAATGTACCACTGCAATCTGGCACAGGAATAAAAATGGAAAATTTCGGGTTTAATTTTTGTTATATCTTTCAAATAAAATTAAACAATGTTCAGTAAAATTGTTGAAGTAGAAGTTTGGTAATGTGCAATATCTCATGGAAAAGATTTGACTTAATACGGCATATGAAAGTAAAAATTATGTTGTAAGTGCTAAAAGAGTATAATTTAATTGTGAAATGAGAAAAATATTTTGTTTAACACTTAACAAAGGTGGTTTTCTGTGAAAAAATTATCAGGTAATTTGGAGGAAAATGCCATATATAAGGATAGTTCACTTATTAGAACCAAAATTTGAAAGGATAAGATATTAAAAAAAATCTGGAGTGACTCCACTCGACTTTCCGAACACTTACGATTAAGATCAGTACCAAACATTTAAATAAATTTTAATCGATGAATAATTCAAAGATATATACCCAATGGAAGCTCAATCGAATGCACCGTTTAAACGTTAGCGCACTTTCAAGAATTTCCTCCATAGGCCATAATGTAAAAGAAATCTTTGTCGTAGCCCTGTAGAAAAACTATAAGTTCTATACACACCAAAATCAATACCGATATTTTGATGGGGGTTCATAACATATATACCGAATTTGAGTTCAATCGAACGTATCGTTTAAACGCTAGCGCACTTTCAAGAATTTTCCCCCATAGGGCATAATGTAAAAGAAATCTTTGTCGTAGCCCTGTAGGAAAACTATCAGTACTATACCCACTAAAATTAATACCGATCTTGCGACGGTAGTTTATAACATACATACCCAATTTGAGCTCAATCGAATGCCCCGTTTAGGAGTTATCGTGTTCACTCACGCACACACACACACGCACACACACACACACACACACATACATACATCTCGTAAAAATAGCATAAATGAATTCAGAAGACCCCAAAACGTGTAAAAACACCAAAATCTCAAAATCGAATTTTTTCATGATTAGATTACTTTCCTTACATGGTACATGTTCGGAAAGTAAAAATACAAGATGCTCTTCAATTTTTAATCTATTAAATAATTTATTAATTCCTTTCCAAAAACCATACATGATTGTGATATTCAATGTTAAATAAACGCATATAATTTTGATTTGTTTCCTATAAATTCGGGGAAAATGCCACCCGTTATGAGATAAGACGAAACATCATAGAAAATAAGACAAATAACATAATCATAGGAACACTATCTGCGAATTATCAATAACTATGGCGAAATAAATAAATCTGTAAACTGAATTATTTTTACTTTCCGAACATGTCCCATGTAAGGAAAGTATTGTAATCATGAAAAAGTTCGACTTCGAGATTTTGGTGTTTTTACACGTTTTGAGGGCTTCTGAATCCATTTATGCTATTTTTACGAGATGTATGTATGTGTGTGTGTGTGTGTGTGTGTGTGTGTGTGTGAGTGTTTGTGTGTGTGTGTGTGTGTTTGTGTGTATGTGAGTGAACACGATAGCTCCTGAACGGAGCATTCGATTGAGCTCAAATTGGATATATATGTCATAAACCACCGTCGCAAGACCGGTATTGATTTTGGTGTGTATAGGACTCATAGTTTTTCTACAGGGCTACGACAAAGATTTCTTTTACATTATGGCCTATGGGGGGAATTTCTTGAAAGTGCGCTAGCGTTTAAACGGTAGATTCGATTGAGCTCAAATTGGGTATAAATGTTATAAACCACCGTCGCAAACCGTTATTGATTTTGGTGTGCAGAGGACTTATAGTTTTTCTTCAGGGCTACGACAAAGATTTCTTTTACATTATGGCCTATCGGGGGAAATTCTTGAAAGTGCGCTAGCGTTTAAACGATACATTCGATTGAACTCAAATTGGGTATACATGTTATAAACCACCATCCTAAGACCGGTATTGATTTTGGTGTGTATAGGACTTATAGTTCTCCTACAGGGCTACGACAAAACTTTCTTTTATATTATGGCATAATGGCATATGGGGAGAAATTCTTGAAAGTGCGCAAGCGTTTAAACGGTGCATTCGATTGAGTTTCAATTTGGTATATATGTTTGAATTATTCATCGATTAAAATTTATTTAAATGCTTGGTAATGATCTTAATCGTAAGTGTTCGGAAAGTCGAGTGGAGTCACTCCAGATTTTTTCTTTCAGAATTACTTTGCCATAACTAATAAGGGTATAGTTTTGAATGTTAGCCTGTTCTACAGTTCATTCAGACGTAAATGATCACCATTGCAATCTTCGTGCAACCATTTCTTGTATTTGATGCACTGAATCCAATCACACGTGAGAGCTTTTTTAATGTAAAAATTATCCTTCACATACACCACAACTAAATTCTGACCGAAAATTCAATTACATTGAATTAAAGTACATTTAATTAAATTTGGCGAAGAATCTCGGTCCGTTGTCCTTTCGTAGTTTCAAGGCATTGTCTGTCTGATAAAAAATTCTAGTCATATTTGTTTAAAATTACTAATATCGATTTTTAAAAAGCATAAGCAGGCATGCGAAATCGAAATACACGTATATAACTTGCAGTGTAAAAAATTAAATAAAAATATTCATTACTGCGTAAAGTAAAATAATATAAAACTTATAATTATTATAATACTATGTTTATAATTATTAATTCCATTTATAATTTACATTATAATATACAGTACATAATATATAAAATAAAATTCAAATTTTGTTTAATTTATTTCTGAACCATGTTGCGTCTTCCCAAGTAAAAGTTGAAAATGCCACACGCGCTTACTTTCGTATTTTTAAAAGGTTAATCGTGAATTCTGCCTGATATGTGTGTGTAACAGAAAACTGAACTCACTTACATTGCAAATATCTTATTTCAAATAAAACACCCGTTTATTAACTTATGAGAAACGGAATATTATAGCAATTTTTACTCACCAGGTTCATTGATCCCAAAATAACTGTGATTAAAGTCGATAAATTAAGATAAACTCACAATCCACGTTTACACTGGAACAAGATTCCTCACACAAAAGGGTCAGTAGTGCTATCTCTCTCTGTTCACACATGAAAATACCATCATCAAATTTGCGCCTCTCCCTAACTTGCATCTTCCCCTCAACTTTCCTCATATTAGTTATTCAAAAGATTTATTCATATATTTGTGATAAGTATTTTAAAAAATCATTTTATTTCTATATGAGATCATAATTCTATGTACTAATTCTACTTTAATTTCCATTAATGCACCGGATAATTTATTTAGAATAAACGAATATTTCTTTATGCTTATAACACTTAACCATACAAATAATTTTAAATGAAGACATATATCTAATATTCAAATTTAAAAATTACACGATAGGCTTGATATGAAGAAAATATGGGACAACGTAAATTATTCGGGCTTTGCTAGTTACTATATTTCACCTGATTGCAACAGTTCTCAAATAGCTGATACGTTTTCTATAACAGGATTTTCAACTTACAAGAGCTCGAGGGTCTCAACAGAACATACCTATCTTGTAGCATATTAGGAGTTATTCAGACTTATAGACTCCTCAGACTGTAGGACTTATTCAGAACATTTTAGGGATGGAGAAGGCTCACGACTTTGAGGAAAATTGGACAACTTCCACCAAGTTGTAAAGAACAAAAATAAATACAGTTAAACCTCTCGGGAGCGACCACCCTCCGTTCCGCGAAAAAATCGGTTGTTGAGAGAGGTGGTCGTTCAAAGAAGTATGAAAATTTGGTTGCCAAAAAAATGGGAGGGGGGGGTGTAATTTGTTATTTATAAAATTGCATAAAAATAAATAATCAATATTTTTAAAACTTTAATTTGTGATTGCTTCATTTTTTTTTTTCGAATACTTCTCACTCTACTTTATTTTTTTACATCTAACAGATCATTTATCCTGATATTCTTCATGCATTCTGAATCTGCCACAATAAAATCTATTTGCTTTAAACTTTGCTTTTAAGAATTTCCCACAACCAAACTTAACCGCCAACTTCCTCTCTGAATTTTCCTTTTCCGCGTGGCTCGATCACATCAGTAGTGCTCCAACTCTAAAATCACTCATTTACGCATGTCTCTTCTCTCAATTACAAGATTTGTACGTAATGTGTACGTGTACTTGCACCTGCTGTCCGTTTGCAATAGAGCGACTGGTTTGGAATGTGGTTTTCGTTTACTTTACTTTCGGAAAATGAAAGAAAATTGTCGGACAGGGAACCGAGACCGGTCGCTTGTAGAGGCTTGAATGGTCTCTTCTAGAGGATCTTCTAACATTAAGTAAATAGGGTAAAAAATCAGATGCCTTAAAAATTTGGTCGTTAAAGGAGGGGGTCGCTTAATAGAGGTGGTCGTTCATAGAAGTTTAACTGCACCTTAAAACGGGGCGAATCGGAACAGTGGGATGAATCTAAATGGAACTTTCTGGTTATACAACGAAATTTCCCCCAAAATATACAAAAATATACTCATTCACAAAAATATACTCTATATTACGTTAGCAATCTTTTTTTAGAAAGGAGTGCGAAATTAAGTTTTTTCATGTTGGTAAACTTTCTGGCCTATTGACTGGACTTTAACCGGTGGACTGCAACTGGTCTTTCTTTTTACCCTTTAATCTAAAGGATGTCTCAACTAGTCTAACACAAAAGCATAATTGTTTGAACCTTGTTTAAGTGTTTACATGTGCGGTCACTTTCCAACACTTTTGGACTGTTACAACTTTATGTGTCAGGTAAAACAAAAGTGGAGACGTACCATGTAACTTAATCCTGCGATAATTTGATTTTTGGAAAACAATTTAATTTAAATTTTTCACATTATCATTCCTTACAGCAAATGTTAAAAATCTCCGCCATTATTTTGAACGCAAACATGAACAAACTGAAAGTTTTAAGTTTACACTCCCACTCAAAATCGTGGCCCTGGGAAACAGACTTAAAGGAAGATCGGCGATTTTGTGTTTTGGGAAAAATCCAAAATCCGGTGCTATATGCAACCAAGAGCAGCAAAATAATTAACTGCATTTATAGAAATCTAACCATTGTGACAAGGAATCCCCCCCCCCAAACGAGGGATATTTTTAATGATGTGAAATTTAAAGATCGTTAAAAACCATTCGTTTCTAAACTTTTGTATTTATCAGTAAATTTACAAAATTGTTTGAAAATCTTAGGCTAAAACCTCTTTAGGTAGGGCTCAGCCCCCATACCTCCCCCTGTGGTTACGGCCCTGCTTAGGATCTGATTCAGAAATGGAGTATACTTCAGAAAATGCTGACGATTTCGTTAGTCGGGAATCCAAATGTAGGAAAACGACTGAGGATGGAGTCGTCGACGTAACCAAGACAGACCAAATGCCCGAACTAGCCGTTGTTTTTGATACAGCAGGTATATCGGAGAATTAATTATTTAATTAATTAATTAAACGTAATTATTTCAATAGAAATTCATAAAAGACTAAAATAGGCACTGGGTATATATTCGCTTGAGGTGTGGAACCTGAAGATCGCAATATTTTGAGCTGAAAATGAGACAATTTGTTCTTATCAGTTTCGCACCCTTTAATGAGTCAGGCAATGGGAATTTCAAGAAAAAGTGTTTTTCACTCCACCCTAATGAACGTGTAATGCTACAGAGCAAAAAAGTATTTAATTTCCACACAACCCCTGAAATACAATCACCCAACGTGCTTTTTTCTCTTCGACATCGAGAGCTCTTGAAAAGTGATTTAAATCTGTATACACGAGGAGTATTCGGAAAGTAAGTTCTGTTTTGAAAAAAAAAAAAAAAAATGTAAAAAGATTTTTTTTCGAGCTATTTTATTTTTACGTAAAAGAGCATGCCTTAAACTACTTTTCTACATAGTTTCCGCGAATGTTCAAACACTTGTCGTTGCGGGTTACCAGCTTTTCTACACCTTCTTCCTTCTATATGATCTTCAGTTAATGGGGAAAAAGTAAGAACGTGTGAACAAAAAATTGAAATTTTTGTTCTAATGAAGGATTCTAGAATTAAATTTCGGATATTTTGTGGGGGATCAGAATAGATTCGATTTTTGAAGTGCACAAATACTTTCTTTTGATACAGTATCATAAATTATAAGAAACCAAATATTTTCGGGAACGAAAGTTTTTCAAAAATCTTAAATCTATCCAAAAACAATAAGTAGGCAGAATAATAAAATGCGCCACTTGAAATCAATAATCTAATGCTCCAAGTTTCACATGCGTAACAAATTGGCCACTTCTGTTCTATAACTTCATAAAACATTCTTTACTAAAGTTAGGAACATGGCGGAACAAATTATAAACACTATAAAAAATTATTTTTCATATACGTCTACAGTCAAGAAGAAAATTTTATGCTGTACATTATATTAAAATTGCATTAATCTCAAAAAACTTACAGAAATCAAAAAGAATGTCATTTCAATTTCATTAAAGTCTTGTTTAATAATGATATCATAGTATGTATCCTTGAACTAGTTCCCAACACTAAGCAACAGTTCCTATTAAATTATTACTCAGTGATAACTGGATTTTATTTGAGACTGGTATCTATATTAATAAAACAATGAGTGTAAACTGTTTGTTTGTCTGTGTCTCGCGTAGATCGCAAACGTGTGATCGTAGACCTACCAAATTTTGAACGGAAATTCTCCATGACAGGTCCCGACACACCTTGAAGCGATTTTTTCAAAATTCGAACTATTTTTGGAAATATCGATAAAAAGGTATCGCAAAAGGCTAATTTTTGCTTTCCGCCATTTCGTAATTGTAACCTCACAGTGCATTAAGCGACAATTAAGCTTATCTAGGTTGCCACATTCGGCAATGCCACATTCGGCAGTTCATTAAATGATTCAGACTCTTGAAGTAAAATTAAAAGAATAACGATTTTTTTTATTTTGACTAGATTATTTGTAAGGTTGTTTTTAAATTAAAATATCGTGTGCATGTGAAATCAGAGCGGGAATGAAATGATTTATACTCAAAAGAAAAATAGAATTTGGAAATTTTCCGAAAATAAATGTGTAACTTTTTAATTGGGCGAAAAATAAAAGGGGTTGATGTCCGATTTTGTGGAGGATTCTAACGCTTGGCGCTATTTATCGTAATTTAATCGTCTGCTATTTGGGTTATGAATACACCTGCGTATAAGTTTTTGAAATTTTCATTCAGTTGGAATTGTGCATTTTTCTGAGCAGCTTTTCTGCATCTATTTCTAATATATTACATCCAGATAAAAGGATGTTAGAAATATCGATTTTAATTTTGTTTAATCACATTCATGAATAATGATACACTTTCCAAGTTAATAAAAGGAACGATAATAGGGAAGACCCATGGATTATAACTCTTTTTATATATAGCACTTTAGTGCGTATTTTAAATCTGAAAATGTGTCAGATTTTCTTTGATTCTAGCGCTTGGCGCAATTTAATGAGAGGGTATTTTTAAAAACAAGCGTAGGTAATCTTATAAATAAAAATCAAATTCTGTTTGTCAATTTGTTGATTTGGGTAGTATACAATTCCACAAAAATGGACCTGTCAGCCTGAAATTTTACACAGATATATGTAAAATAATATAGAATAAATGATAGTCCACTTTAAAACTTTGAAAGTCCATCCGTTCCCGGAATTTAAGAGATTTTTTATGTTCTCCACGCAGAAAGCTTTATGTAATTGTAAACCCTGTAGTGAAAAAAGTGTGTGAAATAAGCATCTTGGTTGCCATGTGTGGCGATTTTGCCGAATAAAATGTTTTAAATTCTTAAAGTGAAAAGAAAAGAATAAATGATTTTTTTAGTTTATATTTGTAAGGTTATTTTTTTAATTATAATATCGTGTGCGCATAAGAAATGAGAGCAGGAATGAAATGTTTTATACGCAAAACAATGAGGATCGAAGATTTCCGAGACTAATATGTAAATTTTTTTAGTTTGGCGAAAAATAAAATGGATGATAGGCCGATTTTTAGAAAGTGAGTTCTAGCGGTTTGCACAGTTTTAGGCTTTTTGGAGCAATTTACTGAGAGCTTAAGGGAATAGCATTTTTGAAAACAAGTGTATAGGTTTTCTTAGAATACAGCATTAAATTTTAACTATCCGTGCAGAAATAATGCAGTTATTAGGGCATTTCAAGCGATGTAGCTTCAGAATTCTCGCCAATTGAGTACATTGATTTAACTTGGGGGAAATCCGCCAAATTTCAGAAAATTGAAATCTTCGCATTTAGTACATCGAGGTAACGATGAATAAAACATGTTATAGTTGATAATTTAAAAAATGAGGCTGTATTAAGGGATTCCACTTTTCAAAAAAATGCCTGGCGGTCGAACCATTTCCCATTTTGATTGCTGCTAAGTCAATGCTTCGAATGATTCCCTGAAAAAACTCTTGCAAAATGGCGTATGCTGGCACTTTGGCGAGGCTTAGATTTGAAACTGGATTTTACTTGAGACTGGTATATATAATAAGACTGGTTATAGATAAAAATGAATGTTGGTATGTGTGTAGGATGTTGAAAAACTCAGCACCGTTTCACCGATCACCATGAAATTTGGTTCACCTAAGTCTTTTATCATGGAGAAGGTTTTTATGCTATCCGTTTTCCTCTAACTTGCCACTAGCTGGCGCAGCAGAACGTCGAATTCTATTCCGTTTAGCCGTTTGCTATGCGAATATCGTCCAACCAATTTCGATGAAATTTGGTACACGCGGATATTAGAACACGGAGAATATTTTTCACTATCCAATTGCTGTAACTTAGCGCTAAATAGCGCTGCAACGCATCAACTTCTATACCGTTCGACTGATCGGCATAAAATTTTTTATACTTACACATTTGAGCACGAAGAATATATTCTAACTGTGTTACTTTTGATGTTACTCACCACTAGGTGGCACTGCAATGCATTATTATTTTAACTCGCCACTAGATGACGCTGCAGCAGGCCAAATTTTTGACCATTCAAACGGTGGCTATGAAAATCAGTACTCATAGCTATTTGAACAATGAGAATATTTTGGCGTTATCCATTTTCCTATAACTCGCCACGTGACGGCGCTGTAGCAAATCATTACTTTAATTAACCACTAAATGGCCCTGCAGTGTATCACTTCTTGACTGTGCGAATGATCGCTATGGGAATAGGTATACATAGATATTTGAACACGGGGAAGAGTTTGGCACGATCCATTTTCACTTGACACTAGATGTCGCGTCAACACATGAACTTCAGGACTATTCAGCCGATCGTCATGAAAATTCGTATGCATCGATATCTGAATGCGTAGAATATTTTCGCCGTATACGTTTTGCTAAAACTCGCCACTAGATTGCGCTACGCCGCATGACCTTCTGCACCAAATAAAACATACAAACGATTGCCTTGAAATTCGGTATGCATGGTTATTGAACACAATATAAAGCGATATCCATTTTGCTATATCTCTTTATTACAATAAATAGTAATCACCACAAATCGTAATATCAAAAAGTCCATTCATTCCCGTGCGAAGAACGGGTACTTCAGCTAGTACTTCATAAAATGCTGACGATTTCGTTAGTCAGGAAGCCAAATGTAGGAAAACGACTGAGGATGAGATTCCCTAAATAACCAAGACACACCAAATGCCCGAACTAGCCGTTGTTTTTGATACAGCAGGTATATCAGAGAATTAATTATTTAATTAATTAATTAAACGTAATTATTTCAATAGAAATTCATAAAAGACTAAAATAGGCACTGGGTATATATTCGCTTGAGGTGTGGAACCTGAAGATCGCAATATTTTGAGCTGAAAATGAGACAATTTGTTCTTATCAGTTTCGCACCCTTTAATGAGTCAGGCAATGGGAATTTCAAGAAAAAGTGTTTTTCACTCCACCCTAATGAACGTGTAATGATACAGAGCAAAAAATTATTTAATTTCCACACAACCCCTGAAATACAATCACCCAACGTGCTTTTTTCTCTTCGACATCGAGAGCTGTTGAAAAGTGATTTAAATCTGTATACACGAGGAGTATTCGGAAAGTAAGTTCTGTTTTGAAAAAAAAAAAAAAATGTAAAAAGAATTTTTTTTCGAGCTATTTTATTTTTACGTAAAAGAGCATGCCTTAAACTACTTTTCTACATAGTTTCCGCGAATGTTCAAACACTTGTCGTTGCGGGTTACCAGCTTTTCTACACATTCTTCCTTCTATATGATCTTCAGTTTAGGGTTGAAAAGTAGGAACGTGTGAACAAAAAATTGAAATTTTTGTTCTAATGAAGGATTCTAGAATTAAATTTCGGATATTTTGTGGGGATCAGAATAGATTCGATTTTTGAAGTGCACAAATACTTTCTTTTGATACAGTATCATAAATTATAAGAAACCAAATATTTTCGGGAACGAAAGTTTTTCAAAAATCTTAAATCTATCCAAAAACAATAAGTAGTCAGAATAATAAAATGCGCCACTTGAAATCAATAATCTAATGCTCCAAGTTTCACATGCGTAACAAATTGGCCACTTCTGTTCTATAACTTCATAAAACATTCTTTACTAAAGTTAGGAACATGGCGGAACAAATTATAAACACTATAAAAAATTATTTTTCATATACGTCTACAGTCAAGAAGAAAATTTTATGCTGTACATTATATTAAAATTGCATTAATCTCAAAAAACTTACAGAAATCAAAAAGAATGTCATTTCAATTTCATTAAAGTCTTGTTTAATAATGATATCATAGTATGTATCCTTGAACTAGTTCCCAACACTAAGCAACAGTTCCTATTAAATTATTACTCAGTGATCACTACACATATTATGGATATAAAAATATTATATAACAGTAAAACATATGCCGAAATGAGAGAGTTACGTGTATTATAATATTCATTTTTACGATTATGTCCCTGTTTTGGGAAATATTGTCATACTTACGCTGCTTATTAAGATATTTTCTGTATTTAACCAAAAGATATTATTTCTTCGTATGTACATAACTCATGATTTAGTAACAGAAGATGGCTTCAAATACGTTTCTATTAATGTGTCATGTTACATTTCGTCGATTCTATTGGGCGTTATTTTAGGAAGTTTGTACTGATATTTCTCTTATCACAAAATAAATCAAACATTAAGTGTAAAATGTTCGCATATAAAATGCATTAAATAAGATAAAAATGTGAGATAACAATAATATTCATTTTTATGAGTATGCTGAGATATTGGTCATAATGTAATTTTTGTACAATAGAATATCTACTATAATTAGAAGAGCTATCTGTATATCTCTCAAAAAAGTTTTATTTTATTTATTTTTAAAAAAACTATAATTACGCGAATTCAAACATTGCTATGTCTATTAGCTGGATGGCCAGTAAATTCAGAAGAAGGACACATTTGAGGACACAAATTAGGAGGAGAACATGAGAAAATGTGTCCCTGAGATGCTCTACAAGTCTGAAAAATGTAATAAATCGAAATAAAATTTAGATTTCCAGAAGTCTTTTCGTACCTTGCAAAATATTATAACATCGTTAAATACAGGATTACAAAAAATGTTCTAGCATCGTTGCTGACTGCTCGTATACCGCTCTCTTTGTTTAGTGCTTTAGATGACTATCGTTAAATAATTCCATTTTCTTTCTTTCTTTTCATCAAAGGACACTATCTGAGTACTTGTAATCTTAATATTATAAATGCGAAAGTCAGTTTTTTATTTGTTTGTTGCGCTTTCACGCCTAACCACTGAATCGATTATGTAGATAACCACGGAATCGGTATAGAGGTAGATGGGACCCTGGACACGGTTATAGCCTATTTAGAATTTTTGATTTTTATTTACTTCTTTAATTATTAATTAAAAACCGTTTTAACGTTGCTATGCTTGACAAATTTCGACCGTATAAAATGATTCATGTTTACAGCTAACAGAAATGCTATTACTTCAATGAAGAATCGCGTGCATTTGAAAAACATGAAATACCACGTAAATTGTGCCAGTTTTACTCCAAGTCTATCTGTCTATAATAATAAAAAGGAATGTTCTACCGCACGCATAGCTTTAAAAATTTGATCATATAAGACCATGACTTCGGCAATTCGCATCTGAGGCTCACAATGTTGAAATTTTAAACTATTCATTAAACTATTAATTGAAAACCGTTTTGGGTTGTCAGTCTTATCGAGTTTCGCTTGCATAAAATGATTTATGCTTTTGAAATAAATCAGAAGTTCTATTTGCAGAATCGCGTGCATTTTAAAAACATGGAATGCCATGGAGATTACGTTAGTTTTACGCCAAATTAAAAAGAACAAGTCCAAAGAAAAGTCCAAATGTGTTTCCTAAATTTCACAAATTTTCAAATCCTACCAATAATATAAATTTATGCTCTTGTGTGTTTGAATGTTTGTGACTGAATCACGCAAAAATGACTGAACGTATTGGATAAAATTTGGAATGGAGATAGCTTATACCCTGGATTAACATACAGACAACCTTTAATGCATATAGCATAAATAATTCTTTTACAAAGACACTCAAAATAATTCGAATGCATTAGGCTCATGGACATTTTGTTGCTAATGAACCGATTCTAGAACTTTTTTCACTGATTGAATGTTACACTATTCCTCAGTATTATTGTTTGTTTGTTTGTAGATTAAGGCCGAATGACTGCACTAGGATCCTAGGCCTATATGGGGAATGCCCTCTGTGAGGGACTTCCTAATGGATCCTAGCCCGCATTTACGTGAGGTTTCGGAGTACACCATGGAAAACTCCGAATGGCTAGTTCGAAAGGCGCGACCGGAATTTGAACTTGGCACCTCCCGCCTTCTAGTTTCGAGAGCATACCCTCAGAGCCGCTGGGGGTGCCCTGAGTATTATAGGCTACCTTTTATGCATATCAAAAATAAGTCTTTTACAGGGATGCTCATAAGAATTGCATTGCACTCTTTGTTTATCTCTGTAAATAGTTCCTTTATAAGGACATTCAAAATAATTCTAATACATTACGCTCTATGCATATCCCTGTGACTACAGAACCGACTCTAAAACTTTTCACCAATAGAAACCTGCACTATTTCTCATAAACATAGGCTAAAATTCAGACAAATAGCATAAATATTTCTTTTACAAGACCACTCAAAATAGTTCGCAAGTATTGTCGTAACTGCCTCTATTCGTCAACTGTGTAAAAAAAAAAAAAAAAAACTTCTCAATTTAGTAACTCTGCATATATTCTCTTATTTTAAATGGAGTATACTACCATATATTATACTTCACTCAAAACAAGTAAAAAATAAATGATATTTAAGTACAGTCACTTTTGTGTCTATAGTGCAAACATATTTGTTATTCAGACATGCTTCATTTCTCTCTGGACCTAATTCTGAAGCCGACGCGGACGAAGTCGCAGGAAGAAGCCAGTATGCAATAAATAGGTCCGCCATAACGTGCTATCCTTTATTCTGCCACTCTATTCGGCTCATAGGTCTATTCAGTCCAGGATAACAGAGAGTCTATCTCAGTTGAAAAAAATCTGTAAACACCACATGAACATCCTGAACGTCTATAAAATTACCTACATTTCTGATGCACTTAGTTCAAAATTATTTAAATTTAAATTGTGATACAAAAATTATTTAATATTGAGGTTTAGAGATTTCTCTCCAAAATGAAAGAACTATCAGCGAGCTCGGCTCAATTTTAGAAACTTATTTTTAGCACCCATATTTTGGCGATATTTCGCCCAAACTCCCCAAGCTTGGTGATAGTTGGCAAGGTTTTGGTCATGGCCCAAACAGTGACTATCCAATTATTGCTAAAGCTGGCCTGACATTAATGCATTGAAAGTCTTTTGAATGACACTGTAAATAAATTTTTGATGCACTTCATTTAAAGTTATTTTATTTGAAGCTGAGATATGAAACTTCAATAGTAATTTGCAGATTTCTCGGCAAAATATAAGTGCTATTGCTTAGCTGGGTTGAGTTTTAAGTACTGATTTTGGTGCCAAAGTTCGCCAAGACTGGCATAAGTTGGAAAGATGTTGCGCATGACCTCTATAATGACTGTCTACGGACTTCTGTAACCGTGAAGCTGTGCATAGACTTTAATGCACCGAAAATCTTTTCGAGAAACCTGTAAATGAACTAATGAGCCGAATGTAATTGAAAAGGGAGGTGCACAACAAGATATTACAAGAGTCCTAAATATAAAATTTTAACAACATTAATAGTTTTTTAAGTGAAAACTTCTTTACGCGCGTTGGACACTTTTGGGATGGTGAAAAAGCTTTGAATTCGCATGACCGTTACGCTCAGATACATATGGAGAAAAAGAGAAATCATTGAATTCTGCCAAGAGCTTCAAATTCCTTTTAAACTGCGTTCTTCTTGCTTCCGCGACTGGTATCGAACCGTAGACCCTAGGAGTGGAAGGCAAGCGTTCTAATCACCTTACAGGTTCACTCAGGTTAAAGGGACTAAAGTTTGAAGAGATTGTTGTTTCAATTTCGGAATGGGAACTTTTATGTATATTTAAATAAATAAAATTGACTTTGCCTGTACACTACTTGGTATACTACTTGATAATTAAAAACAAAATGTGATTTCTATCCGTTTTAAGCATTTGGGATCCCAGTACGACAGTCCGAAAAGTAAAAGTTTGTCTGTCGTGTTGTCAGTGAAGCTTTTTTTTATTCGCGCATCATTTCTGACTGAAGCGAATTAAATGAAATTTGGTGACATGATAGGTGGTCACTCAACATAAAATATAGGCATCGAGTTTTTAAAAAATTCATATTAGATTTTGAGATTTTCCGAAAATTGTTTCAAACTGCGTAAAATTTTGTTCACACAACACATAAGCGAAAGCGAAAGAAATGAAATTTGGTGACTTGAAAGGTGATCACTCAACTTAAACAATAGACGTCAGATATTTAAAAAAAAATTTGATTAGATTTTGTGATTTTTCTGAAAATCGTTTCAAACTGAGTAAATTTTTGTTTTAGCATGCATAGAAACTGTACACAATTTGCACAACAAGTGTATACTTTAAAAAAAATCTAAAATATACCCACTTTTTTTTTCCAAATTGCGTACAATCTATATGAATTTGCACAAAAAAGTGCAGCCTTTTCCTAGCAGGGTAGGTGAATAATTTTCGATTATTTATTTAAAAAACTGTACTTAATTTGGACAGATGCATTGTTACTGTAAAATAAAGTGAATTTGATAATGTGGGGAGTGTTAATAATTATATACTGTACATTATTCGAATTAATAAGTGTTGTACTACAGTGCATTTGAATTTGGATTATAAATCCATTATTTGTTACAAATAAAGAGGATGACTGTCTATTACAACGTAAGTACATAATTATTGATAATTAATAAATTTAAATGCATAATTATCAATTAAATCGTACAAAATCGAACACGTGGAGAAAAATGTGTGTCGCTGATGTACCGTACGCATATACCAGCTGTGTCGAGTTGCGGCCTGTGCGCGCGCTCCCTGTCTAGTTTTAAATTTTAAATGCGTACACAAATAGAGCGCGAAATTCGAAATGTAATTAAATAAAAAAATAAAAAATTATGCCAACCCTGTGAAATTGCGAGAATATCATAAATAATTGTGCGATACCCTTACAGTCTTTAAAAAACATAGAAATGTTTTGTACAAAGAAATTTAAATGAATAAAAATGTGAATAAACGTTCATAATGTTTATTTTTGTTAATAAAAATACAACAAAAGTATGAAAACCTGTTTAACTGCATAAATATAAATTTGAGAAAGATTGACAAGGAGTTTTAACTTTTGACGTGCAGTTCTACGACTGACTGTTTTTTATTAAGTTATGAGAGTTACATACATACGTGCATAAAGACAGCAGAAAAAACTAAAATACTTTTGCTCAAAATAGAACGTGCGTACATGCATACGTGCGTTGAGACGTCATATAAAAACTCGTCAAAGTAAATTTAGAGATGGTCAAAATCAGTTTTTCCGTCAAAATATGAATACAAAATTTTTCATGATCACTATACATCCTTTCACTTCCCACTGTTAAATAACAATACAAGTGTGTTTTAAATCACCTTATAATCGAAGTATGTGATTACCATTCTTACTTTCAATTTTACTAATAATAACTCTTAGCAGATATACGATTTAAAATATAACAGAAATTGTTCACACTTCCCCGGATTTTTGGTAGGTTCTTACGCTTATAAACATACTATACTCAGTATTATCATGTACAAAAAAAAAATTAACATTCAGTATTTAATCTCATCTAATCCTAACCACATGTCTGGTTTTCCTGAAATGTTTCCTGATAATTTTTTTTCTATTAATCCACCAAGTGCTTGCTGCTTGTATAGCAATATTCCTATTTGTCATCAGTAGTTCGAACCGTAAGTGAATCAATCACGTGTCTTTTTTCGCCCATTGTACATCCTCTTTTATTTTTATCCGGAGCATGTGTGGAGTAAAAAGGAAAGCAGAGACATACACGACATTTGCTAATAATGAATCTTCTTTTGATATTTGTCTGTTTCTCTTCTTATTCTTGTGCCATCAATAAGTGGAGATCCTCTGTACAATGGCAAACACAGCTATATAACGGAGAGTTTGTAATAATCGCAGAAACTCTCAAAGTAACATTCTCTATTTGAAGTTCAAATTTATCATTCTGAAAGATAACTTATCGAGTTATCCAGTAGGGGGAAAAAACTGTTATTTTACTGTTAAATAACAGAATATATTTAACTGTTAAATAACAGGATTTAGTTATTTTAATTCTTATGTTTTTAGTACTTATTTCTTGCAGGGTTTCTACAGAATTCACAGCTTTGATCCTGACTTTTCCCTGACTGCTTTTCTGGATTTTGCGTTTCTATTTTTAATATTACATCCTTTAATTAATAACTTTTCATATTTTTTGCCCCTTTTTTAGAAATAATAATAATAATAATAAATCAATATACACAAAAATATTATTTAACATCACTGGATTCTAACAAAATCCGTGTTTGATAGTAATTTAGGATAAAATTAAGAATATTTCAACTGAAAAAGATATGTTAATAAAGGACACATTTTAAACTTATTTATAAGGTTAAATAAGAAAATGAAAATGAAAAAATTTCTACAGTTAGGTTCATTCAGGAAGCATTTTCTTGATTTTGCCGCAAAATTCTAATATTCTTGCATTTCCCTGACTTTTTTCCAAATCCTTGACTTTCCCTGACCAAAACTCATCTCCCTGACTTCCCATGTCTGTAGAAACCCCGTCTTGACAACAGCAAAAATTTTCTTGAACATTGTAGATGGCTAAAGTGTGAATGTCTCGAATTCTGACCTGTTTCGCGCTGTCGATCTAATGGTATGGCACTTCAACTAAACGTATTTTGCCTGTAAGATAAAATACTGCCGTAATACTAAGGTTTAGCGATTTCTAGCCAAATACTTGAAATATCCCCAAGCTGGGTTCAATTTGAAACATTTATTTTTTAAACTTAATTGGCCAATATTTCGCTTGCAAAAGCGAAGCAAATCAAAAGCTTGCAAGTTTCAGATAGTTAGTGATATTTTGGTCATAGCCGAAATAGTGATTCATCACAGAATTTTAATGAATTGAAGGTATCCATAGAACTTAATGTATTTTTGGTGACCCTATAAATAATTAGGATACAATATGTGCAAGATGAGATGTATCGCAAAAACTTTTAAAGGGAAATAGAGAGATAGTCAAAATCGATTTTTTCGTCTGGAGACTGAAATTTTTCGTGATCACATTACTTCCTTTAAATTTCGTAGAAGGAAGGAAAAAGAACTGTCTCAACCTATGAGCTGCTCAGAAACCTTAACGATTTAATTTAAAAATACGCAAGATATTTGACTTGGATTACACCATATTTCAAAGAATTAGATGCCCGCTAGTCATTTGCAAAATTTTGATTTAAATTTAAAATTATTGCTTAGCCCATTATATATGCTGCGTTTCATTGCTTTTTAAGGTAGCTGTAAGAACTTATAGACATTTTATTCGTTTATTTACACTACCTTTAAAAGCAGGATATTATTCGCACTTAACTAAAAATTCAATTATGTATTTAAAAAGCATATAACAACTGTTATTTAAGCACCAGTTTAAAGAACATAGATTGTCATATTTGTCATATAATATCGAACTGATATATCGCACTAATATTATTATCGCACTAATAAAGCACTTTTTACAAGTTCTGCTACTCCACTGGTCACAGTGCAAAGCTAACTTCGTAAATGTGATCTATCTGTCAGAACTGTAACTCAATTACAGGATATATGATACTTGGCGGTTAGCCATTCTGCCGACCGATAGACTGATGAAAGGAGAATGACCGATAAAAAGATAAATTTGTCAATCTGCGTAATTCTTCTATTTTTCCTTTGTTACTAAAGCTAGAAAAGTATACTCCTGTACTAAATTTTTGGTAAATGATTGATTTATTGTCTTTAACAATAGGCATCTTGAACGGTAAATAGGCATTTCTGAAAATGAAGTATGACTGAAACAAGGTATTACCAAAAGAAAAGTAAAGGTGATAAATGGAGATGTAATGACAGAAATATCGTGTTTGTGGAAACGGTGAACTGCCACATTGAAAGGTTGATATTTTACTTATTACTTCGCTATGATTTTTCTTCCGTTTGCATCACCATTAAACATAATTGTGCACAAGTTTTCTGCGGTGAAAAAGCTTTATCGCGAGTTATATTTGAAGAATCATAATATACAGCCGTAGCATTCAGGGGGGGGGGGAATGAAAGGGCAGACACAGAAGGGCACTTGCACCCAACTTGATCATTTGACTTCGTACTAACTATTTCACTTCGTACATTTAGTCGTTAACTAATGGACTACAGTCGTTAACTAACGTCTGTACAGAACTTAGTAGGCACAGTGCTAAAAATGCTCAGAATACCTGACATTTGAAGCATATGTCTTGGAGAAAGTCTTCCTGATAGTATATTTGTGCGAGTTTGACGGTGGGGAGAGATGTCAAAGGAACGTGCCGGAAGCTGTAGACACCTTTTCTGTTATGAGAACGTTGTCCAGGGGCAGCAACGAGGTGGTAGGTCTTCGTTGCACTCCTCTTCCGTCGATCTGCATTACTTTCTATAATTCTGAGACAGCGGTTTATTGGCGTGCTGGAAAACTTTTGACCCTTTAACGCGTAGTGTTCTCGCTCTGGGAACACCAAACTCTGACGTTTTGTCTGTTGCCAGTCACAAAGATAGATTTGGTTTCTATACAAATAGTTGCGGATGACATAGCTCGACGAGAATCCTTTACTTTTTAGCACATCATTTCCCGTAAAATAGTGGTCACGATTATTTTTAACAGCACTGACATCGGCTGAAATTGGAAGAATGCGAGAACAGCTGGATAGACTGCCAATGCTGAAAAAAGGGCAGCCGTCGCCATCACTCGACTTAACTACTAGCAAGATGGCGGACGATCGAAACATCCATCGCGTGCCACAGATCTAGAGACCCTTTTTTGTCTATAGCTGGCTGTAAGGCACAGCCAGCTGTTGTCAGTGATTGCGAATTATTTTTTGCGCGTTTTTAAGGGACTTTCTGCAAATTGAAAAACTATATTTGTATGTTCCTAACTTTTCGCCTTTCATTAATTTCGCTCGCGAGAATCAAAAGAAATAAATATAATTTTCAAGGAAAATATTTTTTCCATCTCTCTTGAAGTTTTTGTACTAAGAATATCAAGGGTAGAAATTAGAATGTTTAGTCAGTGGTCCAAATTACATGTGAGTTCATAACTTTCTTGCTTGGTTCGTACCCATGATTTGAAGGAAAAATGCAAAACGACTGCTTACGATTTTGAAAACCTTTCTAATTTTTAAATTGTTATTGAGTATTACCCCTGATGGTTTTCTTAGGCAGGTGAATTGTTGGCAGGAGTGAGAGGCTGCTTTCTGCTCTTCTGACTACAAGCATGAATGTTACTCAGTTACGGTGGAACTTGAAGAATGGTTTCAGGAATGAAAATTTATTTGTTTGAATTTCATGTAAAAAACGCAATTACTTTTTTGCCGACCCAATGTTATTCCTGTGTTTGTTATTTGACTTTCTTCATTTAACATTATCGTCTGCAATGTGCAATGTGCTTATAAGACTTTTGGCGGTATTTTAATTTATAGTCAGATGAAAGTTTAGATAGAAAAACGTGATTTTGAATGTTTTTTTGAATGTTTGACAAAGTATGAGGAAGTCTAAAGACCTAATGAGTCCAATATTAAAAAAAGGTCAAATTCATGCCTGGAATGTTGAGGATGTTAGTTTCTCAGAAATAGGACTTATATTAAAAGACATACATCTATTGCATCTAATTCTATATCTGGAAAATATTTTTTTGGGAGGAATATGGTAGCGGATGCTTTATAGACGCTTTATAGAATCATAATTGACGCTTTATAGAATCACCACCAAACTATAAAATCCTCTAATTTGTTTGCTTCAAAATTTAATATATTTTAATACCGCTATCTTTTACTGTGTTTTTGCAAAAAAGAAATCTAATTTACGTTTATTTTAAGCAATTTTCAAAAAAATGTCACTTAATAAATTTATATATGGTCCCTTAACTGATGAAAATAACATATTTTATTTAATATAAAATAAACTACTGAACGTAAAAATTTGAAAATTTGCACAGCCATGTAATATTACTTTCTGCATCTATTTCCATCGAAATTTGGCTAGGTCTCTATTCACAATTTTTTTAATATTAATTTGATAATTCATATTAATATTTTATTTAAAATCATAATAACATTAAATTCGGTTTGGGTCGTTTAGTTCTAATAGTACGAATAAAAATCAGCTTCTTATTATCAATATTATATGAGATATGAATTGCAGTATGAAAACCTATTTTAACACAGGGGGAAGGGGATTTCGGAAGCTCATAACGCCCCCATTTTCAGCTCCAATTTATTGAAAATGGGTATCCGGGGTTAAAATGAGCTAAATTTTTGAAATATGAAGTGAAATCTAGGGGTTGCTATTGGGGAAAATTTTGGTTGCGAATTTTGATATGTAGATGGCCCCTTTTGTAATTTTTATTCTTAACAAATTAAAGTGTACGACAATCGTAAACGATTAGTATATATAACTTTGCTGTACGACGAACGACGGCCGAAAAAAGTACAAATAATACTTTTTTCCCGCAGCTGTACAAAAACGTTGAAATTTTTCAGAGAAAATTCAATTTTCTGTATAAGAGAAACTGTAAATTTAGCAATTTCATCCGTATAACTTAACTGTTGCTACAGAACGCACTTTAATATTTATAGAATGTTTATGTTTGTTCAAGAGAATGTTAAAATTTAATTAAGATATCTTCAAAACTTTTAGAGTAGTTACAGTTATCGTGACGCAAGGTAACCAAAAACACAGTTTTCCAGAAAACGCATTTAAAGTTTTTATTTTAACATATATGTTCGACCGAATGTCAAATTTAAACAGTTGTATGTTCTTTTCTATTTATTATAGAAACAAAAGTAAAACAGTTTGTGGAATCTTAAGAGTATGCTCTTTCTAAAAAAAAAAAGAAAAGAAAAGAAAAGAAAAAAGAAAAAAAATCGATTATTTTCGCAAAAGTGCTTTTTTAGACGTTGGCAGAATGCTTCGTTGATGTACTGTGAATTTTAAAATCTTCCCGACTAGATAGTCAGGGTTCTTGAAATTTCGTTACCAACACACAAAAGAGAACGAGTAAAATTAATTATTAAAACTTAGTGAAATTTTCTGTTCCACTTTTGTGGTTGCAATTATTAATATGCAATTTTTTCTTTTAAATAAATTTTGTAAAAAGTCTTCGATTGTATATTTAACGCATCCTTTAAAAATACACAGCTACCAAAGGAGTGCTCTTATTAAGGTAAGTTTACATCTCCTTAATTAGAGCACGTCTCCTCATGCTACGAGATTGATCACAATTTATTTGGCATCCCCTCTTCACGACGACCGGGGCACGTACCCTGCTTGCACGCCCTCTGCTGCAGCCTTAAACTCATCGCCAATGGAGTCTTGATTTATTTTTAGGTTTCTTTTAATTAATTTGGTCTCCTCAAATGAACTTAACGACCGTAAGTTCAATTTCCGAATCCAGTCAACATCGAATGGAATTTATATAGTTTAAATTTTTAAGTGCTTGTTCAGATTTCTGCTATGTAAGTGATACGAATGCTGGTAACAATATATCTTACGAACAATTATAAATTTAATTTTTTGTTTATTTATTTATTGTTTGAGAAATATTAACATTATAATAAATTTCTGTGTAAATAGTCAATTCATTTCCTTTAAAATACGAACTAATTACCTGTGCAATTTTGAATAAACGTTTTTTGAAATCTTATTGTTTATTTATTTAAAAAAATCCCCGTCAGAATTCGTAATTTGCAGTATTCGTTTCTACTTTAAAGAATGGGGGCGTAGCTGGAGGAGGGAAATATCCCAATTGGTACCTCCCTCAATGCGAAGTTTATGAATTTAAATGAAATGCGGAATTTAAGGAAGCAGCCACCCTGCAGTTTACTTAATATCATTATTGTAAGCAGAGATATTGCTAGGAATTTTTCCAAGGAGTGAAAATACTCTGAGTTATTTTAAAGGCGGGAATTTAATTGCAGAGGAGTAAATTTGGCGGTTTAAAGTAAAGAATAGTAAACAAGGGCAAGCATAAAATGGCCAAATAAAACTAAAAAAAAAAAAAAAAAAAAAAAAAAAAAAGTGTGTGCGTGTAATCTTTACGCGCGATTGAAGTAAAACTTCTTGACGGTGGATTCAGTTACAGCCACACTCATTTTATTTGTGGTGTTCATCCCCATGTTCTTAAACCGTTGTTCCGTCTGGAGGTTGGGTTAGAATCCAGGTAGTGTCCATGTTGTCCATGTTGTAGTATTATTCTTTAACTGTTTTCTTATGCCATTGTTCATTCTGGAGGTTGGGTTTGAATGGGGAGAATGTCCATAGTCTAGTATTATTCTTTAACTGATTTTTTCCTTTGTTAGTTGGGTTTGAATGCAGGTAGTGTAATTTTTTTTGTATTTTTCTATCACAGTGTTCTTAAGCGTTGATTTCGTCTGCTGGTAGGTTTCGAAATATTATTCTGTATCCGTGTTTTTAAACTGCAGGCTTTGTCTATTGTTTGGGATTGATTGCAGCCAGGGTCCGTTCCTTTGTGTTGTTCCATCCCCGTGTTAAACCGCCTCCGTCTTGAGGTTGGGTTAGAATTCATGGAGTGTCCATTTGTTATTCTTTTATTCTGTTCTTAAACCGTTTGTAGCCAGTGCTTGTTTCTTTGTGATGTTACATACCCGTGTTCTTAAACCATTGTTCCGTCTGGATATCGGGTTAGCATCCAGAAAGTGTCCGTGTTGAACACGGGGATATGTTATAGGAGTAGACACTATTACCATAGCTGCTATACTGGATTTTTGGTACCCCACATAAGTTTCAATTATGTAAAGTTAGATATCTAGTGACTTGCAGTGATACTGGTGAGTGTGACCGACGTGCAGCGATAAGCATTTCCCGTGCTGACTGATAACTAATTTTACTTGTTTTTAATTTTCCAACCTAGCATGTGAACGAGATTATTAACGAGAGCATTCAATTTTAATTATATTTTTTCACTTTTGCTTATCTGGTTGCCTTAGTAACAAATGAGTAAAAAAAGAAAAAAGATGTTCTATCTTAAGATAATTAAAATATTGAGTTTATATTTGTTAACGAGTGCGTATATCGTGGCTGACAGTAAAGAAGTTCGTCGTCTGCCACGGTATGTATCTACATTCGAAAATGGCTTAGAATTCATTACTGAGTTCTTTATGTAACATGATTTTAATATTTTAATATGAGTTTTTAAATTTAAAGCTGTGTTAAAATTTGTCGCAGCATGAAATAAATGTAAATACTGCTTGTTTGAGTATGATCGTCATTATAAATAAACACTTTAAATATTGCATTCACACAAACTACGTTCTTCTAAATTTACTAATGTTTCTTAAAATACAGATTTTGGGCAAAATAGTAACACGACATTACTTCGCTTCGAAACTATTGCCTAGATCAATTACGAAATAGTATTCTGAGACAATTGTGTAATTAAAACACATCTGAAGCCAGTATAATTATTATATATCACGTTCATAAGTCTATGTATTTAATTTTTTTGAAGTTCTGCTAATTCAACGATCCCCATTTACTTCGCCTCGAAGGAAATATAAACAACCTGAGATGCGCAGTTACTCAGTGTGCATAGCGCCATCTGTTTACAACAACGGTGTTATACAACTTTCTAAGAGAAGTGTTCCCTCTTATAAATTTGCCTTCGTGGTTTTTCCGTAGGGTTTGAATCGAGAGAATGTCTATGTTGTGGTATTTTTCTTTAACTGTGTTCCTAAACTGGTGTTTTCTTCTGTTGGTTGGTATCGAATGCACGTAGGGTCTATTATTGCGTTTTTCTATGGCAGTGTTCTTAAACCTTTGTTTTTCCTCTGCTGGTTTTGCTCGAAGTATTATTCTGTTTCCGTACTCTTAAAATGAAGTTTTCGTCTGCTAGTTTGGCTCGATTGCAGGTTCCATTTCTTCATGTTTTTCTATCACCGTGTTCTTAAACCATTGTTTTCGCCTGCTGGTTGGGTACGATCGCAGGCATCTTCCGCTTTTCCAAAACCACGTGAGCGTTACTTCCGTCAGAAAAAATATCTGAGTTACTCCAAAGAAGTTTTACTTAAAAAAAAAAATAATAAACAATATATAAGTTATTTTTTAAACATTTATTCAAATCATATCTTACACATACACTATTATAACTCATTGAAACCATGCTGTGCTATTTAAAAAATAGATTCCATGTTATTTAAAAATGGAGAACGTGGAATTCGTATACTTAAAATTTGAAGGTGTTTTTTTTTTTAAATTTCAATGTGTGAAATACGCTTGTAGAGGCGTTAAAATGTCTCTGATTGTTAGTATAGCAAGTTTAGTGTTAAAAAGATAATATTGAGAATTCTAATAAAGGATATTATTGTTTTTTTAACTATTAATCACTAAATCTAAATTTTTAAAAATATTTTCACATACACTCCCACGTATCATTCACATTCACTCCCAATATTTATCGGCTTATCTAAAATGTAGAATTTTGAAATTGATGTATGTAGAGATACAGTCAATTTCGAACCTTTCGGCTATTTCTTTTTTCTTTTCTTTTTTTTCTTTTTTTCCGACGGATATCTTTTCGAAAAAAAATTTCTTTAAGAACGAAAAGAAATATTTCGGCTCATAAATACTAGGAGGCAGACCCCGACCCCTAGACCTCCGGCCGCTCACTAAAAAATTAAATTTTGCTACACTTTTTAGAAACCTTAAGGTTTCTTTTTTCTTTTGTGCATGTGTGTGCGCTGCCCTTAAATTTAGCCCTTATCGCAGTTGAACTATTTTGCCCCAGCTCCCCCCCTCCACTCCTGGCTAGAATCGGTCACTGCTGGGAGGGGCCACCAGGAAACATTGCGGGGGGGCGGGGAAAGGGAAAGCTTTTACTTTTGGGATACGCCTCCAGCCATTGGATAAGTCCAAATATCAATAAAAAAAATTGTGTGTGCGTGTAATCTTTACGCGCGATTGAAGTAAAACTTCTTTGACGTTTACGACACATATCACTGAAATGATTAAACTTAAAATAAATATCATATTACAATTTAATTATATTTATTATTCGTGTACATTACAAAGATTATATAAATATTACATTCATATTATTCATTGGGAATGTGTACTTGAATGTCATCATAATTTTTTTATGTATGAAATTATAGGTTTGTGGTAACTATAATGTGAAACATAAATTTTACTCTCTAAATTTGCTAATTTTCTTGAAAATGTAGCATCTATCATTGTACCGAAACGTGTTGCTGATTGAAGTCGAGAAGTATTCGTAGTTAGATCAAATTTTTCTTTTAAAAAATCAACTAACGACTGAGATTCTTCATAGCGAAAATTAACATTAAAATCTCCAGTAAGAAGCACCAGTAATTCATGAGAATTACTTAGAATCCAGGAAGTGTCCATGTTGTACTATTATTCTTTAACTGTTTTCTTATACCATTGTTCCGTCTGGAGGTTGGATTTGAATGGCGGGGAATCTCCATAGTCTAGTATTATACTTTAACTGTGTTCTTTAACTGGTGTTTTCCTCTGTTTATTGGGTTCGAATGCAGGTAGTGTAAATTTGTTTCGTGTTTTCCTATCACAGTGTTCTTAAGGGTTGATTTCGTCTGCTGGTAGGTTGGGAATTATTATTCTGTATCCGTGTTTTTAAACTGCAATTTCTGTCTATTGTTTGGGATTGATTGCAGCCAGGGTCCATTTCTTTGTGGTATTCCATCACCATGTTAAACCGTGCTCCATCTTGAGGTTGGGTTAGAATCCACGGAGTGTCCATTTGTTATTCTTTTATTTTGTTCTTAAACCCTTTGCAGCCAGTGTTTGTTTCTTTGTGGTGTTACATGCCCGTGTTCTTAAACCGTTGTTCCGGGTTAGCATCCAGTGAGTGCCCATGTTGAATTATTATTCTTTCACTGGTTTGAATCGAGATAATGTCAATGTTGTGGTATTTTTCTTTAACTGTGTTCCTAAACTGGTGTTTTCTTCTATCGGTTGGTATCGATTGTACGTAGGGTCTATTATTACATTTTCTATGGCAGTGTTCTTGAACCTCTGTTTTCCTCTTCTGGTTTTGTTTGAAGTATTATTCTGTTTAAAAATTTACACGTGGCTCATTATTATAAATAACTCAAAAACACATGAGCAATATTAAAAGCAAGATTACATGCTATTTAAGTTCAGACAAACAATATTTATATATCATGGCACCCAATCATGTCAAGTTTTAACTCATAATTCCATTAAATATTGTAATAATGCCATTGAAAACATGTGAGTAAAGCAAAGGAGCTTGGACCACGGAATGCACCATTGTGCCACTTTCTGTATTCGGTGCGTAGACCTTTGTTTTTCGGACGTGACGGGTAAGGTCGCCGCCTGTAACAACAGTGAGAGACAAGTCAGCAGGATGACAGGTGCCTGTTCAGCGAAAGGCTTACCACAGTGGCTCTGAGAAGAGCCGGTCAACTTATCCACTGAACAGAGTCATCAGACAAGATCTTACTTCAAAACAGGTAGGGAGTAATGTCGAAGCGCAGGGAGCACAGTCGTCGTTCGCAGGAACGAACGCCCGAGAGCTGTTCCGCAAATGAAGGTATCAGGGAGGAAAAATATACGTCACTTCCTTTACTGAGCGTTACTTCCGTCAGAAAAAAAAATCTGAGTTACTCCCTAGTTACGCCTAAAGAAGTTTTACTTCAATAATTAATATATATATATATAACTAATAGGTAATACACATAACATACTGCAAATAAGGCATACCTCGCATTAAAAAGATAACAGCTAGAAGCAAGAAATAGAAACCACAATTTGAAAAAATAATAATAAAAATTAATAAACGCCGAACCAAATAAAGTGCAATAATTATTGTGAAAATAGAATGGAACGGAAATTATAACAACTGTCCCCATCATCAGGAGCCACTAACAGTGGATTATAATTAAATCAAACAAAATAGCATGGTTTCGGTTGTGTGACATATCAAAAGAGATATTTACTCCACACTTTCTGGGCTCTACCCTACTATACAAAGGAAAAAAAGAAATCAAAAAGATAACAAAAAATAGAAATAGCATTGATAAATCTACATACCAGACTTGAGCTCACCATGTTCGGAAAAAACCATCACGTGAAGTCTTAAACTCCTTTTATCCACGCGATCATATTAACAATTTAAAATTTATGAACTTTAAGAAATACGTTTTGACTTAATTCTCTTTCATGGTTTTTAATTTGACGTGAAAATGACGTAATACCTTATGAAATGCCGTACTTATGTGTGAAGACAGGCTTTTATTCTGGTTACTGATTGATCGTGGAGAGTATTATGGTCAAAGCGCATGGTCAAACTACATCAGAAACGACTTCAAGAATCTGTCCCGAGCTGCCTTAGTGTTTTAATATATAACTGATGGCCCATTATTATGTAGATGTTACCCACCTATCTACAGAAAATTAATGAGTAATTAATTTTTTAGTAATTAAAAAATCAAATCATTCGTAAATTAAAAAACTGTATAATGACAGGTATACAAATAGGTCATTTTAATTATGCATTATCAGAGTATGTGTAGAAAAAATATTGAGTATTTAAATTTCCTAATTAACTCAGAAAACTTTTGAAGGCTTTAATGCAAACAGAAAAGGCTATTATATTGATATGAAAATTTTCTTATATGTAGATAAATTTATATCATCATAAGCACTCATAGAGTCATGAAAACACTTTTTTCGATTTTCATAACTTTTAAAACGTACAAGACCCCTAAATGCATGACAATGCCCGCCCACATACGG
Source organism: Cheiracanthium punctorium (assembly GCA_038373885.1). Lineage (NCBI taxonomy): Eukaryota > Metazoa > Arthropoda > Arachnida > Araneae > Cheiracanthiidae > Cheiracanthium > Cheiracanthium punctorium. The sequence continues at coordinate 247,822 of JAWZYV010004564.1, forward strand.
CATCGGTTGCACGTAGCTGGCCACAGAGCTATCGAGGGAAAATATTGGAATATCCTTCCTACAGCTCGGATCTCGAACTCAGTCATTTTCTTCTCTTCGAGCTGTTGAAGACGCATCTGGCAGATGCCATTTCCAAACCGATGCCACAAGTCAAGACGGGATTGTTAAGTGACTCAAGGTCCGGATTTCTTCAACGCCAGTTGCGAAATATTAGTATACAGATTCGAAAAATTACTCTGATTGCTATGGAGGCTGTGTTAAAAATTTATGAATGACAAATGCCTTACTATCTGTGTATCTCTTGGATTTGGTAACACAACGAATAAACGTTTCTGAATCAAGGACTTGTTACTTTTTATTGAGCCACGCTGGTATGAAAAGTTAAAAATGATAAACTTTGCTTTAAAAATCCAAGCACAAAATCTCATTAATCATTTATTTCACCGTATTGAAAGTATTTTACATACTTATACGAAGTTGCTTATAGGAAAATATTATTTTTACTTCCTTGTACGGAGTATAAGGAAGTAATGTGATCCCGAAAAATTTCGGTGGCCAGATTTAAACGAGAACCCGATTTTGACTACCTCTAAATTTAATTAAAAAATTTTTTTTCGATGCATCTCATCGTAAGCTAGCATGCACGATCATATAAACGCTTCTGCAACTCATTTTGACCAGCGGCGAGTCTATTGTGCCCAGTTTTTCCGTGCCATCTGTACGTACGTACGTACGTATGTATGTAACTCGCACATCTCAAAAACTATCTGTCGTAGAATGTTGAAGTTTTATATTTAGGATTGTTCTATGATATAGTTGTGCACATCCCCTTTTGGTCCCAATCGACTAGATAGTTTATGTACAGGACCGCCCAAAAGACTCGAAATACATTACGCTCTATGGAACGAAATTCATTAAACTCGCATATCTCAAAAACTGTTAGGCGTAGAATGTCCAAACTTTATATTTTGGGTAGTTGGCTTGGCGACATTTGGTGTACATGTGTGCGTATTTAACTCTCAAATCTCAAAAACTATTATGAAATTTCATGTGTAAGATTATTGTAATATCTAGTTGTGCATCTCCATTTTTTGTTCCAATGTACTGGAGAGTTTATTTACAGGAACACCGAAAAGAATTTCAATACTTTAATGTCTATGCACCTCTTCAATATAATACAACTGTAGACAGCCATTGTTTGGTCCATGCCCAAATCTCGCCATCTGTCGTCGACCTTGGCGAGTCGGCGAAATATCGCCAAATTTGGCGATAGTCAGTCATTTAGTCCATGCCCAAAGTATTAGAGATGAGGAAAAGCGTTATTTTCAAAGAACTGTTGTTCACTGTTCCCGTTCTTTTTTAAAGAACAGTTCTTTTTCCTGTTCTTTTGAGAACAGGTTCTTTGATTTATCGTAGCTTTATTATGACTAGTTTATTCAATTTAAAAATGAAAATATACGTCCTTTTTAACATGTATTATGCTTTAGTACAATTGTAAAACGTTTTAAAAAAACTTTGCAACCAACATACTGGCTTTCTTTAATCAAGTCTATTAAAAGTACTTTTTTGTAAAAATATTTTTATGATATAACACTATATTAACGTTCTATAATATAGTGTTAAATATGCACATATTTGTAAAATCAAATTTGTTTCTGATGCTTTTTATTAATTTTTGTTATCCTTACTCATAGCATGTAAGTAAAAAGAAATGGAAAAACTTCAATTCTAGAGAGAATTCTTTAGGCCAGGCCTAATTTTCGATTACTTACCTGAGTGATACAATATTGCTTACATGAGTGAACAGTATTTGATTCTGAAAGCTCCTAAAATGACACAATATTCATTACTGTTTCTTTCGATCAGGCTATACTGCACAAAGCTTTGGAAGCAGCAGAATCAATAACTTTAAAATACGTCCAAACAAAAGATTTTAGTGAACTATCGAAATATAAGCATAACTAAGAGTTGTACCAGTAACAGTGCAAAGGAATGATCTGTTTCAACTAATCCTTGGACTATCTGATACAATATGCCACGTGATTGCATACCCTTTTGTTTTTTCTTCTTCATCACTACTATAGTAGAAGAGCCGACGGACCACAAGAAGAGCAGACCGCCAAAGCTGACAATCTGAGATGAACTCCCCCCCCCCCTTTTCCTAGCTTTATTCCCAGTTCACACCGTAAATTCCATTATAAAGCGAAAGTAACGCAAGGCAGTGCCTTCAAACCGGAAGATGCCATTTTCAACACCCCCACTTTGGAATACATTTGGGAAAGCTTTGATCCTATAGTCAAAGTCATAACTCTTGGAGGAATGGGAGGGGGGTGGGGTTGTAGAAGTTTTTTTCGGACTTTCAAATATTTTAATACAAAAATAATAAAGTTAAAAAAACTCAGCACGCTATAAGAGTGTTCACTATAGCGACCACTGGAGAGAGAGTACCCCCTTCAAGGCCGTACCCAGGGGGTCTGCCCCCCCCTTCCCCGCCAAAATTTAAAATTTTGTTAACAAAATAATAAAGTTGAAGTCTTTGTGAAAAATTCAGCTTTTTTATTTCGTTTGGTCCCCCTCCGAAATTTTTGTCTGGATAATTTTTTTTCTGGATACGGCCCTGACGCCTTCTCCCCTATCTAAGCACTGATGCAAGACCGTACCCAAGGGGGTGAATCAGGAAGTCTGCCCCCCCCCCCAATTTAAAATGTTGTTAACAAGATAATAATGATGAACTCGTTTTGTGAAAAATTCAGCCTTTTTCACCGTTAGGTCCGCCTCTTATAAAGAATATATTGTTCCAGGTCTAGCTCCAAAAGGTTATGGATCTGGTTCGGGTTTAAAAAAAAAAATTAAAAAAAAATTCCTTATTTGGCTACGACTACAAATAAAAATATATATGCCTCGACTCCAGCTTAAAAGATATGGCTTTAGCTCCAACGACAAACATTTTTAGCTCTAAAGTTTAGACTCTAACTCAAAATATTAAATAAGTCCATCTCAAGTTTAAAAAAAACATTGTGTTGCCTTCAGGTTAAAAAAATATACGGCGTGGACCTGCACATTTCCAAGGGGGGAGCCCACAAAAGAGTCGATACGCTCTTAGAGCTTAAAAAAGAAAAAAAAGAAGTACAGTTTCTGCTTAAAAAGTAGATGCTCCAGCTTAAAAATGAAAGACATTCCGTTTAAAAATCTGTAAGTATGAGGCTCCAGATGAAAAATAATACGCGTGTATAATAAATAATACGCGTGTATATTGCTCCGACTCCGATTTAAGAAAATGAATACGACTTTGGCATACAAAATTACATGGCTCCGAAAATCCAGCTTAAAGGACTTCAGACCAGGGCCATACCCAGAAAATAATTTCGGAGTCGGGGGACATGGTATATCGGGACAAAAATTTCAGGATACATCCCCCACACCAAATTTTCGACTTATTTTGCAATATAGTTTTTTTTTAATTATTGCACAAACATTTCGTTCATTTATACATGACTGCATTTCATACCCCTCACCATCCCCACCCCAAAAAAAATTCCTGTGGCTACGTCTCTTTATAAATACACCATATACATATAATGTAATAACTTCCGGGGAGAGGCGTCCAAACCGATATTGCCCCACCCCCCTTTCTAAGTACGGCCTTGCTTCTGACCCCAATTCTACAACTTAGACCCTGTATTCAGCTCAGAACGGAATTAAAGCAAAAGAACAGATCAATAAAAGAACACCTTTCACCCAGTTCACCAAAGAACACTTCGTTTACCCTGTTCATCAAAAGAACGCCTTTTACTCCGTTCCGCAAAAGAACACCTATCTCTCCGTTCCGTGAAAGAACACCTAGTTCAGAAAAAGAATGCTGAACTAGGTGTTCCAGCTCCAGCTCACTGATCGCTGAACACCTTCTCCAGCTCTGATCAAAGAGCTTGTTCTTTTTCAGTCAATAGGAGATGGGTGAAAGCGTATTAAGAGATGGCGCGTTTTATAAGGAGATATCTTAATACTTTTATTATAGTTTGACGTTGATAAAATATTTTTTTTTCGATTTGTTTATGTTTCAGACTATCATATTCTTTATTTTTAAGTTTTTTACTTTGATTGAAATTGAGTAGTTTGGCTGGAATAATAAAAACTGGTAGGTTGGGCTAAAATTTCCTCCCCCCATTTCTCCAGATAATCATCATCGTTATCATTATTTCTCAAAATAGCTAAGATTTCGCAATTACGTAGAATTTGATAAAGCTAAAATTGTGAACTTCTGTCCCCACCATCAGATACGTAGCCAAAGTGTGAACAGGAGAGGGGGGGGGGGTCTGGCTCCCCAGAATTTAAATTTTTCTTAGCAAGAAAATATTAATCAAGCCTTTTTATGAGAAATTTCACCTTTAAGGCATTTTCCAAAATTTATTTTTTCAACGCGCTTGCCTGCCTTAAAATTTTGGAGCGTCGGACCTTAATGAACTGAGAACATGTTTTTGCCGTGATCACTGAACAGGGTGCTCCCGTTCTTTCTTGAGAACAGGTTCAAAAGAACAGGGTGCTCATTCTTTCCCCATTCTCTAGTATCGCCATTTGTCATCGTTCTTGGCGAAATTTGGCGAAATATCGCCAAATTTGGCGATAGTCTATCATTGTTTGGTCCATGCCAAAAATCTCGCCAATCGTCGTCGACCGTGGCGATTTTCGCCGAAATATCGCAAAATTCGGTGCCAAAAATTCTTTCGTATTTTGTATAACCCTAAAACTTTAACCCGTAGAATTTTGAACTTTTGTATTTACAACTATTGTAATATCTAACTGTTTTCAATATCTTTTTTGACTGCAATCGACTGTGTAATTTATTTACAGGGTCATCCAAATGACTTAAAATACATTAAGGTGTATGGATGCATTCAATTCATTGAAAGTCTGTGGTAAATTACGAACTTTCTCAAGCTTGCCTACTTTAGATGAAATATCGCCAAACAAAGTGTCAGAAGGAAATCTTTCAAATTGAACTCAGCTTGGCGATATCGAAATATTTGGCTAGAAATCGCTAAACCTTACTAATACTGATATTTTATCTCTTTCAATCAAAATAAGTTTAGATGAAGTGCGCCGAAAATATTTTTGATTTAATAGACGTCCAAGGAAGTCATGTGCTGTCCACATCAGATTTTTTATATAAAATTTTTCAGTCCACTCTGCAAGCGGAAATCTCTCATTTTTTAAAGTTATATATCGCTGATTAAAATTACATACGCTTTCCCCCCAGTGCTTAATAATAATACATAATTTTATTCAACTTTCGCATTTTTTTTTGCAAGGAAAAAAATACCTATTATCCTAAATTTAGTGCATCCTGTTTAGAAACAAATTCAGCCCACGATGCACCAGGAATCAGACAAAGTTATTTTTTTAAGTTCTCCTTGTTTAAAATAATAAAATTACAATTGAATTCAGTACAACAGATATAGTTGAAAACAAAAATATTCCATTTTTATTAATGAAAGTGTGTTGTAGTATTTTTTCCTCTTTTTACATTTTAACAGAAACTGTTATGCTTGTTAAAATATAATATGAGAGTAAATAGTTTTTACATATTCCTTTTTTAAGTTAAAGATAATTACTAATAACAGTTACAATAAAAACTTGAAAATAATGTTAAAAAAACACTTCATTGGTTCAATAAATGTCAACATTTTTTCAACGTTCAAGATACTTTATTTTAACATTGTTATTTTCTACTTAAATTACTGGACATTTATATTTCTGTCAGATTTAATTGAGTTTAGCTTTTTTATTTAGAAAGAAAGCTTCAACTTTTTCCAATAGTTACTGTAAATTAAATTGTTTCGACATTCTTTATGTAAAAAATATATTAAAGAGAATGCTTTTTTTTCTTTGGGGTAATTTTGTTTATTATTCTAATTACTGTTTTTAAGGTTATTATATTACTGCATTTATTTTTAACCCTATGTTTAAGAGCGTAATTACAGCTAAGTTTTCAAAGTAACCAAAAAGTCTCCTTGAAAATTTAATGTCTGGTCTGTGCAAATATATTCTGTTATATTACAGGGCTGGATGTGCTTTCATAGTAATTTTCTCATTGGCCATATAATGAATTTTCCTTTCATTTTAGAAATTGAGAGTTAAGTGCCAAATTATATACAGTATTTAGTTTGAAAGATGGGCGTAAGTTTGTGGAATAATAATGATGCGTACGTTGGGACTAAGTATGAGGCTACTTAAGTTTTAGAAAAAACTGATGTTGCTCATTCTATACTGTTAAAAAGAATGTATTTATGTTTATACATTATATTTTTAAACCAATGTACGTACACCCTCACCGAAAAGTATTCGAGCGAAAGTAATTTCCTATGCCAATTTCATACTTAAAGTATTGTTCTCCGTAAAAACGATGTCGTATATACTAATGACCCTCATATTTCTAACTTTGGGTTTTTCCAAAAATTAATTAGATACTCACGAAGCTGAAATAGAAAATTTGGCTATTACTTAAATACATTTTTGAGTGATTGTAAAAGCACATATACAATGTAATCGTTTAGAAGGAAGTTGTAATCGATTAGAAGAATACCATATGTTTTCGTGTCATTGTCCATAGATATGAATGATAAAAGTAAAATTAAAAAGGATAATGAAAAGGTCAAGTTGAAAATTCTCTCCACCTTAAAACAAATGAATTGTTTGCTGGAATGAGTTTGAGCTGCAATCTAATAAACGGCTTTTAACCCGTAATATCCAGTTTTTCCCAGAATATATGCATTTTATTCCAAGATACGAATATAATTTTACATCGTAGTAGTTGAAAAAATACAAAATCCAAGCGATAATGGGAATTGAGCCAAAGTCTGTACGCACAGGCAATTAGGGATGAAGAGCACATGCACCAAGCCTCGGAGTAGAAATTAATTTAATACAGTGGACTCATAAACAGTGGACTCGCGCTAGAACGCGATTTGACTTACGTGAATTTTATTTTACTCGAGTACGTAATCTTACAGCTAAAATGAACTCCTCGGCCGTAACATGTGATTTTCAGGGAACAGTAAGAAGCGTAATATGTAGTTACAGAATGTGGTTTAAAACTGTTTGAGAGTCTACAATAACTATGCATGTGTTCCAAAAGTCGTATATGTACCCTATTCCACAACGCGGAAGCTTTACTTGCGCGACAGTTTTTGGAACGCACCCTCGCTTAAGTCAAGAGTCAGTGTGTGTCAAAGAACAAAAATAATGTCATTATTCTGATATATAGTACTGAGAATTCGAATTTGTATGTTACAGAATTAAAGTGTGATTTCATTTATGAAATTATGATGGCTAACATATGTTCCACCTGCGAACAACTTAAAAGGCTCTTATTTATTTAAATCTGCACAATAATAATATTGCACAGAATAAAGTTATTTTATGACTTTTCAAATCTTAATGATAAATGTTGGAAGCAAACAAATTGTGTTTACTTTTTTTTAAGTAAAATACTAAAATAATTTTAAAAAACTCAGATTACGTAGCAATAGATATAGGGCAAAGGAAAAAGCCCTAACTACTGATCTCGTCTTTAGCCCTCTTCTTGACTGTGCGTTGCAGGATGCACATTTTGTTACGTAAATTTTGTTTTCATCATGCCTTCCAAATTGCATAAGCACTGTAATATTACTCATTTTCAATATTCCGTTTTATTTTACTTATTTTCCTTTATTATTTTTTAAAAATAAAAGTGTTATTTTCCTTAATTTTCCATGCGCACAATATTGTATGTCAATCACGTTTATTTCTCTTGGTAGTTCTGTTCAGCTTTTGAAACGCGACCATTTTCTAATCGAAATGGAAGAACAATGTAATATACTGTTCAACGCTGCAATAGTGCAGCTGTTGCAATCGCTCGATATAATTACGAGAAACATGACGATCGAACGAATCGCTCATCTCGTATCACATAGTCCACAGAGCTGGGGCCCATTTCGGCAGACTATTCAGTTGTTCTTTTATGTCATATTATCTAATTTATATCCGATTCCAGTATGGATGAAAATAATTTTAACTTTAATTTTACAAATATTTCAAAAATTTTACAGGACGTTATGTACTAACGTAAAGGATTCTCGTGCAACTAGGTCATCTTTCAAGAATTTTATTCAAATCCTTTATTCTTAGTGAATCAAACCTTGTAAATTAACTAATGCTTGAGTATTTTTGTAACCGACAGTGAAAATATCAGAGTTTTCCCAGCAAACACACACAGGTTCTCTGAACGTCTATTAACGTTCAGAAGACGTTTTCTGAACGTCTTCTGAACGTTAATAGACGTTCAGAACGAGTATTGTAAGGGGGTATTCTTCATACGAGTATTGTAAGGGGGAGGGCGTCATGGTAAGTTATCGTGTTCGGGAGGGGGGGGCACAAAATTAAAAGGTTGGGAACTACTACTCTATAATCAATACCATGAATTTCAGGAATCATCCGAATATCTTTTTAGGGGTACTTACTTTCTTTCCTGGTCTACATTCAGACATTTGAGCTATCGATTTCGGTAATCTGTAATGGATTTTAGTCGTATTTTTTTCGCAATATGTAAGTATGACAACAGTCTTACTTAATAAATTATCTCATATAAAAACGCAGACAAAAAAGGCGTTATAGACTTTCGTGATATTATTGAGGTACTTCAAAAAATCATATCTAAATCTTGAAATAGGACATTTACATGAACATATCTTTCTTGCTGAAAATCAAAATTAAATTATATACGCTACGTTTATTTTTGTGCAGAGAGCGATTTTTGTCCCGTTTGTGTGTGACAGTAAATAAAGTTGTTTTTGTAACATAATCATAAACGCAATTTAAAACAGAAATAAATAACACAAAAAGGATTTTTTAGTTATTATATTTTGTTTTTACCTAATTACTTAAAATATAAGAGTTTCATAACAATTCAGTATTAATATTTATGTAGAAGCTTACAGAAGAAAATTAAAACAATGTAACCAATTCCTCGTACCAGTTATTAAATACGAAGCAATTCAAAACCTGATGCAAACCAGATATATTCTTTAACAAAGGAATTGAAAACAATTCTTTTTTAATAACTACTCCCGAAAGTCTACATCACTAGAATAACTTAAAATTCTAATACGAACTCCTGAAAATCCTATTCTATGAAACTAAACAACATTTGTTGAAAAAATACATTATAACATTTCCGCAGAGTCCCCACATATAAATATTTCATTCGAAACACAAAACAGTATTTGATTTTCTGAAAAAAAAATGAAAACACATAGCAACAATCTGCCAATTCCAATCTCGTATCGCCTATGCAATCTCAGAAAATTAAATAAAGAAAAAATATACATATATACAACAATTTTCTTTTGAAGAAATAGAAATGCAAACGTTCGAAAAAGTTTCAAGCATTCTCGGAAGCACACTTTTCCGAAAGGAGGGTAACGTAAAGAATTCTATTTCCGAAAATGCAAAAGCATGAAGTAAAAAATGCCATTTCAGATAACATTTCATTCTCATGCCTAAAAGATAGCACAATACAATATTATTGCTTACAACAAAAGAGCTTTACGAGGTCCCTTGTTCAAGTGCTTTTGGATGTTTGAGAACATGCGGTAATTATCTGTCTTCCTGGATGGCAAAATTTCTGCTACTTTCAATAACTTATTTTTTTGTTGTAATGCAACCCCAATATCTTCCAATACTCTTGATGGTGTTTTCTTTCTCTTGCAGGAATATTACCGGAAATGACGTCCAATAATCTGGGGATGACGTAAAAAGGAGGCGAGGGAAAATAGATGAGTGCATAGGTAATAAGATTACTCTTATGATATCTAATAAAGATTTTTCTTTCGCCTGCCACTTGAGGTTTTAGCTTCTGATTTATTCATGAAGTAGACATGTATATTGCATATTTAGTTATATCGTAATTTTTTCAGCAAATGAATCGTACCTTAAAGTTTCAGGTGACTGAATCGTCATATCTGCAATACGCTCTGCAGATTAGGAATGAGCATTAAATCTTTTAATGGTAATTATGTATTTTCAGGCGTATCTTATGAATGACATCTTATTCGATGTCAAATTATAAAATTGTTCTATAATCAATATTTAACGAGTCTAAATCGCATCATCCCGGAGGACTAAGTAAGAACTTGTTAAACCTTTACCATTGTCTAGAAGAACTACATAATAGGAAAAGGGGATGATAATTTAAGTATAAGATCCTTGGAACATCTAAATTCATTTAACATCTAGGTTTATAGATTAAAGATTTGATTATAGTATTTGTCTTGGCTACAGTAAAAGCCGAACCGAGAGGTGTGGTCCAAGAGGATCATAACTCTTCCCTCCCCCAAATTTCGATTTTTGTAAAAAAAATCATTATGATGACGTCTTTTTGTGAAGTATTCTGCCTATTCTACTATTTGAACTTCCTACGATTTTTTTTTCTAGGTGTGGCACTAAGTATGATTCTAAAAGCCTGGACGTATTTCCATCGAAACATTTGTTTTTATCCTGACTTAATTGGCATTCTTGTGTATAGTATGATCCCTTCAAAAATCTTATTCCACTTATATTAATATATCAATGACCAAAATACATTAATTAAACTTGATAGTGGCTAATAGCTCCGACGGGACTTACGTTTGGACATTCCGCTTCAGCCATAACACTGGTTGTTTTGTATTCAGGACTCAAAGTACAGCAACAAATGTACGTCGAGCAATTAAAATGTTTCAGATTAGTCACCTTCATGATTCAAGTCACCGATGACGATTTCCTTAGCTGGACTATTCAAACTATCTCATTACTGTAATTAAATATTTTCAGCAAATGCTTCATGTTGTAATGTTTCAATCACCTGAAGCCACATATCTAAAATGTCAATTTTAATTAATTCGAAACTCCATTATTCGTTCAATCAAAATTCTTAAAAAACATCTTGTAAGTATTAAGATATCCTGTTGACGTTTAGCTCGACAGCAGTCCGAAAAACACTAAAAATGTCCAAATGCATTCTAAATTCCGCTGAACGTTGAATCGTTAAACGGAACTGTGGTAACAAACACATCTCAAAAAAATTGTAAATCGTGAAATTCCATTCATGTTCCACCTTTTTAATATCATGGGGAAATATGTCTCAGCAAATTACAGTAAAGAATGTAGCAATATTAAAGCTGAATGCATCTCTATGTGCATAATATGAATCCATATTAAAAAACGTATACAGTGATCTTGCAGTCTAGTGGCGAACGTGAGGGAATTTCACGAAGCAGCCCAGGAGCCCTACCACGATAGTCTCGGGAAATAATCGGTAGCGGATAAATCAACCTTCTCGCACATATGACGTCACATTTCGACAGAGCACTTAAAAGTGCCACCACGATAATGTCGTAATGTTTACGATACCGTAAATACTGTCGAGAAATCCGCTGTTGTTTTACGACACCATCAACAAGTGTGAGAACCGTTTCCCGCTATCGACTATCTTCATCTCGGATTGCAGCTCGTGGTATTTTTGTTTTGTTTGATTGTTTTAACTTTTAAAAAAATGTCACGATTATTGGTTTTAGCGCTTGCACAGCAAGACGATGCAAGAAGGGTTCCTAGGAATCGAATTTCGATTCCTAGATGTAAATCATTTGATTTAAGCGAGGAAGATTTCATTAGAAATTTCCGCTTAAACAAACAATCCGCACTTCGGCTGATTGAAGAACTTAAGCCTTTTCTCGAGGCTAAAACAACAAGAAAGACAGCCCTCAACACAGAAATTAAATTTTGAAATGATGAAGTTAAATTTTTTATTATCACTTTTTAAATGTATGGTGTTTCACTTAGTTTCCATTTATTAAACATGCACTGTTAAGGAAAATATGCTTAAATTACTAATTCAAAGCAACACTTATTATTATTACACAGTTCATTTTATATGCCATGAAAAAGAAAAAAAATGTTATATCACCTTTAACAAATTAATGTCTCCATAGAAGATACTTAAGGATGAATAATTTTTATACTATCACTGAGCTAGCAAACCTTCTTTTATATAATTTTTCTACTTTAAATAGTTACAAATAACAGCGTCTGTGTTTCAAGGTGTAACATCCTAAAATTTTGTCTGTCAAATTGTATGTAATTAATATTCCAGCTTTGGGCTGTATATTGTTCAGAAATTGGTTTCAAAGTATAATTGTTTTGGTGTATTTTTTTAACGTGCATTTCACGCGCCGATCCACGCTTTCCCGTGGATCGGATATCGGAAAGAATGCTCTACTTTGATTGGTTGATTTCTGTCGATTACGATACTCCCGGAACAGTCGAAAAAATTATCGCTTCCTTTAGACGTGACCATGGTGGTAGGGCAAAACTGGAGGTCGCGGCTATTTATCCGATGATTTCATTATCCGATAGCGGGAACTATCCGCCACCGATTATTTCCCGAGACTATCGTGGTAGGGCTCCAGGTTATTTTCCCTCTGTTGCACACACACATTTAGCAGCTTGCTAAAAGTGTAATCAAGATAAATTTTCGTTATTACAAGGTAGCTCTGGAAATCAATTGCGATATTATCCTTTATGGTTTTACCAGTATATTGTTGAATGTTTTTTATTTCATGGTTTAAAGCATATAACTTTAAGGTTGAACTTGGGGTTTAATTGTTGGAACAAGGCTTTGCTACCTAATCTAACAAATATTTAGGGCTATATTTCAGTGAAATTTTGCGCCAAATTTATAACAGTATAGTTTGAATGTTATTGACACTTCAAATGAACACTTAAAAAGACAGCTTTTTACCTGCCTTTTTTTCTTTCTTTTTAATGCTTGAGTCTTGGACTGATCGTACATCTTTTAAAGCTGATGGTACTACAAATATCTTTAAAATACTCAAATTCTGAAACTCTTGGAATGTGCATTTGAAAATATCCTTTGCATATAGAAAAAACACTCAAAATACTGGTGTTAAAAGATAAAATAAATAAAAACTATGTGTAAAAATACACATAAAATGATACTTATAAGAAGATACGATTGTTTCGACTGAAGAAAATTCATTCAGTCTTCATCAGTCGTAACCCTTCGTCTTACTAAAAAGTGTATATTATGTATATATATATGTGTGTGTATATAAATTACTTTGAAAGCGAAATAAATAAATTGTATATTGCTTGCTACAAATTAAAACTTTAGATTGATATTGTAAACTGTATCTAGCTGCAATATTATAACAATAAGTCAATTGCGGTTTTGTTTTAAAAGTGGTAAAGAAATGTAACTTAAACGACATTTATCTCTTGTTTGATATGTATAATGCTTAAGGAAAAAGAACAAACAAAGCGCTCGGATTCTAGAGAAAGGTAGTTTACTCATCGGTCTTTCTGTAAAGGAGTGGCATTATAAGTAAAATCTTTAAAATTGAAATTTTTGAAATATTCCAAAAAAACATTGTTAATTTAACATCAGTTTAATGTTAAGTGAAATTCCAAATTTCTGTGTAAAACCAATGAAAAATTCTCGTATATGAGAACACTCTTGATAAGCAAACTAAAATGTATTCAGTTCTAGCTTTTGTAAAGTATTCATTCTAAATTAAATTTCTTATTTGTTTTCCTAAGCAGTTAGTAGCGTAATAATTCAAGAAATATACATTGACAAAATTCTAATTAAAACTGGCAAAGCAAAAATGAAGAAAAAAGAAATCTCAGAAATTTAATCCTCTTAGGGGTTAAATTAAGTAGTAAATGCCTCCTTAAAAAAACTTTTTAAAGAAAGATGCAATATGTCTACGTTTTCAATCGGACATTACAGCCATTTAATTAGATGGGTCTATATTTCATTCTAAATTACTTTCATCTCCATTATTTTTTTCAAGATTGTGAAATTGAATTCAATCCGACTTCGAAGCTAGCGGCTATTGATAGCTAAAATGCATGGCGTTACATTTGATACTGACGGTACCATCTGTTATTGAAATGTGAGGATGAAAAAAGGTCGGAACAATATTAATTCACAAAAGAATAAAATCATTACACTTCTAAATTATTAAGAAAGCTCGATTTATTCATTTCCTCGGAAACAATACCTAAATCGTTTTTTTTTTCCCTCTATCTCTCTCTTTCTTTCTTTCTATAGGAAGGAAAATCGATGGGAAAAAAATGACAATATATATATAAGGGATAGTCATGTTGCAATGTGCGATACTCGGATAAGTATTGGCAACTGAGCTCGGTTTTTCTTTAAAAATTCGATAAAAGTTTTCTCAACATTTTTACTTTGATTATCATGAAGAACAGTTATTTTTTTTCTTTTCTACCTTAGAAATTTCGCTTTTAAAATGAGCTTTAAATTTTCATAAATTAAATTCTGTTGGATCCTAATTTATAAACTCTAAATTATTTCAAAACAAGAATGCATTACGCAGGGAAGGAATAATTATTTTTACTAAATTTGAATATTTTTAAAAAAGGCATACACAACATTTTCTTTTAACTATTTAACCTATGAAACCGAAATTCACTCAAGTTTTAACTACAATAAAAACATACGCCGTCGGATGCTATGATTAACATTTTTGGAAATTTCAATTTACTGAATATTTTATTTGTAATCTCTTTTTTTTACACAAAACAACTTACTTGTGCAAGTATTTTTTAAGTAAAGGAATTTTAATCAAAAATGAACTTTTTGTTTTTTTTATTGATCATAAAATAATAAGTGTTCACTTATTCTAAGCTGTGCACAGTTAGTTTAAATGGCAAGACATTTTGGATTTTTAAGAGTTTCAGGAAGATGACCGGATCCTGGTTCGTATTGTTATTAAAATTAATTCAAGTTTAATTATTTTTTGTAATGACTGATTCATTTCCTTAGTGACAAATTATAAAATTGAACGAAATGTAATGTTCCATCACAATAAACAGTAATAAGAGAATTCACCAACATAAATTTTTAAACCATCAACTGTACAAGTTTTCTTTATTTAACTGAACTCAAAAATAAAACAAATGGGATGTTCTAAATGCTTTGTGAGATTAAACATGCAGAATATCACTAGCACGCTGTATGATTTCCTTTCACTGTTACATATTCCAAATGACACCGAATAAATATAGTCAAGAGAAATTGTGCACAGAATCAAAACTACGATCCAATTGAAACTGCATTTAAAAAATGGTTTTTTCCACTTGAATTGATTTTAATTACAGCAGCATTATTTAATATATTCATTTAAAAAGTTTGAATAGAAAATATTAAGCATTGTATATTCAAAACACTTTTAATTAAAATGAGTTTTTTCTTCATAAATTATATACTTTTCAATTAATGTCAGTTACACTGATTAAAAAAAGAGAATCAATTCAATTGCAGTTGAAATATTTCTTTAACCAGTATTACTAGTAACTTTTTTTTAACTAGTATTCAGAACGCATACTGAAAGTTTCATTTGAATTATTAAAAGAAGTTTCAGAACTGAATACTGCTTTGATGATTGTTTCAACTCTGAAAATTCCATTAATTATCGTGCATAAAACAGTTTTTAATGTAGAAATCGTAAGAAAAAAAAATTATCTTTGTCTACGAAAAGACTATTGGAAATGTTTTATCTTAAGTTTGTGCACGTATGATAACATTTGGAATGAATAAAACTTGAGTTTTTATCACTAAGTAACTTTTAATTTCATCCAAGCACAAAAATGAAAATATAATTATATAATTTTTGATCATGACGTACCTTTTCTTTTGAATTAGATTATTATATAAGGTTTGACCAAAAGAAAAGTTGCCAAGTTGAAGAAAAAGGAACTCTAATTGAACATCAAACGAAATCGCTATAGGCCTTGAAACACAAGCCTTTTCGTTTCGGTAACAGATATATGTCTTAGCTGTAGAAATATCACAGTTGATTCTTGAAGAAGTTCTGCACAGCTTCCTTCACTTTATTATTCAAATGGAAATGTTCCTGCTGTACTTCGTTCTTAGAAGGTGCCTGATTCAAACCCAGGTCGTCAGTCGACCTGGTCGTTCGGTGTTTTCCATGGGTTTCTCCGTAACTTAGCGTAAATACGGGTTAGGACTCTTTAGAAAGACTCCACGGAGGGCACCCTCCCCTTTAGACCTCGATCTATAGCGTAGATAATCGGCCGTGAACACACAAACAAACAGTAATTCTCTCGTAATTTGCCCATTTAATGTAGAAGTCGCAGGGGACAAAATCCGGATAGTATTGTGTTCCAAACTTCGATTAAAAAAACAAGATATATTTAAGGTCTTAACCCCTTCGGCCAACGGAATATATTTAAGAAATATATTGTCTTAAACCCTTCGGCCCTGACGTCCTAATATTAGAACGCATCTTTGCATTACTCTATATTCTTCCTTTTCAAGAATTTTAACACCAAAACCTAGTGTCCTACTAATAACACATGCAAGAATAGCAAAACATAACCTTTTTTGCTGTGTAGATAGCAGAAAATCTCCAGTAGGATGGACATGTCAGGCCATTTGAATCCAAAAGTTAAATGAATCTTTATGAAAGCCTGAATGAATGCGTGCATGCATTGTTTCAAAAGGTTTCTTTGTATTCTAAAAAAAAGTAAGGGTCGCTGTCGTCGCCGCTGCCAAAAGCTTGTTCGCCTATCTCCTCCTAAACCGTGGGGATTTAATTTTCGACTAAGGTGCCCACAGATTCGAAAAATTCCGTGGAACCTTCTAAGCTGACTAAAATTTCGAAAATCGAATTATTTTAGAAGATATTAATAACAAAATGAAAAAATAAAAAGAATGGTTGCCAGATTTGGCCAGATTTGCCGTATGGCCGTAATTTGCCAGATCATAAAAACTGAAAAAATTTTAAAAAAGGTTGCCAGATTTGGCATAAAATCATTCATTCCTTTGCAACAAAGCCTTTCCAAGTATCTAGAATCGCGTGAAATTTACAAATATAAGTTAGAATCACGCCCATTTTACGCCAAAATAAAAACTATATGAAATAAGTAAATCAAAATGTGTTACATAAAGTTGACAATTTTCAAATAGTAAGTTCGCTTAGACAATAGGAGTTTAGAATTAACGATTATTCTTTTTTCCGAAACAGAATAACTAATATCGTGAAAACGAAAAATAATTAAAATGCAGATTATTTTAAAGCCGGTTCGGTCCAGCTGGATTATTTTCTACCAGTAGAAATATTGGGCGGCGTTAACTATGCCATTATAGCAGTTATAGTACACTTTGGATATTTGCTAGCACGACGAGATGGTATAATTCGTGGTGCTAAATACGCCAATCTGCAAACGATTATGTAAATGAAAATATGGATAACGGTTTTCTTTTAACCTTAAATGAACAGTAATTATAGGTTGTGAGCATGTATAAATCGCCAAATAATGCAAAGTCGCCATTGGTGGCAAGCTATCCATCTGTTCCGTAGCTTTCATTAACTTTACATGTACGCAAGTCGCCGAATAATGAAAAATCGCCATGGGTGGCAAATTCGCAAGTTATATATGTCCAATAGGTTTTACATTATTAAAAATACAGCTGAAACAGATGTTCTGATTTTATTACGCTTTAGCTCCTAATTAATATAACTTTTGAATGGTAACATTAAATATCACTGTGTTTCTGAGGAGTGCAAATAATTTTAACAGGGAATATAAGCGGAGTCCGCACTCCAGGTGTAGTATAGCTCAGGACCCGTATACAACACGGTTTCCCATAACAAAATATCTTCCGTGTTATGGAGAGGGGGTCTACTGTAGTGTGAAGTTTAAATTTTTATGTACCAATGAACGTGCAAGAACCAAGCAATGTGTAGCTCAGTAACATTCTATCTGATCCAATCTTCGGGTTTTGTCTGTTGAAATTATGTCTTTTTTTACGAATAAGTCTTATTAGGGGCCGAATGCCTCATACGAAAAGCGAGCGTAGCGAGTCTGGGGGCCTTGGCCCCTAGTGTTAACATAAAATATTTCAGGGTGTTATAATGGTTTATCATACAACGATCTCTGATGAACTAAAGAACTTTAAAGTGCATTCATTTATACTAAAGCACACCAAGATACTAAAGCTTTGCTGCGCACAACATTAACATGCTGCCCCATTAAATTCTCTGACTAGCCCTTCAAGTAAATATTGAAAAAATCTTTTTAAAATTCTGGCCAGGGAGAGAGCACTTCAGTTTTAATGGAGAGTGAATGGAGCGAGTAACTGGGGCGAGTGAATGGAGCGAGTGAATGGAGCGAGAATGGAGCGAGTGAATGGAGCGAGAATGGAGCGAGTTTTAATGGAGCGAGTCTGGGGGCCTTGGCCCCTAGTCATGCAAAATAACTGTAAAATGTTTTCTTATCATTTTGCTCAGTTATAGACTCGCGTCTTATTATTAGAACATTTTTAATTAGTTTGGTAATTGGCCGAATGCTATAATATTTTATATTTAAGATACTTACATGTAGTGCAACACATCTAACAACTCATTGATTTTTTATCTGTTCTTAAAAATCCAGGGCCGAAGGGGTTGAGAATTTTGCGGGAGACATGTGGGCGGGTTTTGTCATGGAAAAAGATCACTTGTTCTGTGAGAAAGCCTGACCGAACGCTTTTGATTGGTTTCCGCATTTGTTCCGATTTAGTTTTAGTCCGTTTAGTATTCCTTTAAATTCCTCCTTTCCATTAAATGTAGATGCTGTTTACAAAAATAAATGCATCAGTATGTATAGTCGCGTTGTTTAACCCTTTAAGGCGTAGTGTTCCCGCTCTGAGAACACCAAACTCTGACGTTTTGACTGTTGCCATTCACGAAGAATAGATTTGATTTCAATAAAAATAGTTGCGGGTGACATAGCTCCACGAGAATCCTTTAATTTTTAAGCACGCCATTTCCCGTAAAAAATGGTCACGATTATTTTTAAACAGCACTGACATCTGCTGAAAAATGGAAGAATGCGAGAACGACTGGATATATTGCCCAATGCTGAAAAAAAAGGGGAGGCGTTGCCATCGCGTGCCACATATCTAGAGACCCTTTTTTGACGCAGCTGGCTGTGCCCGTCGTCAAAAAAGGGTCTCTAGATCTGTGACAAAAAAGGGTCTCTAGATCTAGACCCGCACGCGATGAACGTTTTGAACATTTTGATCTTGCTGGTAGTTAAGTCGAGCGATAGCAACGTCTGCCCTTTTTTCAGCATTGGGAAAGGGTTGCGCCTCAAAGGGTTAATGAGATTATTAATATAAAAGGAAGAGTGAGAATTCGAATCATTCATAGGTCAACTGGCTTTCGATGTTTCCTACCTTACAGTACGGTTCTTTGTCAGTCAATCTCTATTGCCAGCTGAACGGGAATGATGAAAAGAGCCAATAAACATAACAAACTTACGGAGCAGATACAACCGTTCCAAACTACAGAAAATGTAGGAAAGCAACCAGGTCGGGGACGCAAAGCAGTCAGTGAGTTTTAAAAAAACTTGAAAAAGTTACTTGGCCTCAGAATGATGAGCATACTCTCACCTCTTCGTTGTATACTCTTAATGGCAACAAGGAACGCGATTATGCAAATTAAGGACTTTATTCGGCACACAGAGCAGACATTTCTCCTTGACACAAAGTTTGATACTATGAATTTTTTTTCCTTTAAAAATTAAATCTCGTGATTCAGTGTGTACGTCCTTCAAATTTGGGCATGTTTCGTCCAGTACTTCACTCTCTATCGAGAGCTTTGAATAGCACACGTTATTTTACAACCTCCCTGTATCATCCATCCATTACTGAGGATTACATGTGCACATAAAATTGTTCTGAAAATTGATTCATAGTTTATGCTCTCGACAAGATTAAATATATTAACATTTCTCTATTTTCTCACTATTTTCTTACCAAACACTTTAAATTACGACGCCTTTAAAGTTCTTCTTAAAATATCACATATTTGTCTTAAAAATCCCGCATATTTAGAACAGAAAACCAAACATCCGTGAATTAAAAAAAGAAACTGAGGATGGCCGAAAACCATTAGCAAACATTTTTTATGATTATTTGAACTAAAAAATGCTTAATAAGGAAAAAATGTTAATGTATGTGAATTAATAAAATTAATCACATAAATTGCACTTATATTAATCGTCTCTGCGGAATTTGTATACATATGAGTAATTCTGTACTTATTATTTTTATACATATAAATATGAATTTTTTTGGCCTCAAGTAAGTTTTTCATCTATTCTGATTAAAAATTGAGACTATTTTTTTTAGATGCGGCAAATGTATAAAAATATTTTTCAATATAATGTTTATGCATGACATTTCGCATTTTTTTTTCTTGTTAATATTTTTTTAACTTCACTTGCGTCGATAGTTTTTTACCGAGAATAAAAAGAGCGATATTCACATAAAATATTCCCTGAAGTCATGGACAAACTTTTTATTTTTTTTAGTTGACAGAAGACGTTCCTTTAATCGATTTTTTTTTCTTAAATTCTAACGTCAATGAAAATTAAAGGGGGAAAATGGTGTTTACTTTTATTTTTTTGCTTGGAATTTAACATTCATTTAATTGAATTGTGAAACTAAAAAATGACAGTGAAATGATATCACCTCAGGTTTATTATTTGGGAAACGCAGTAAATTTTGAATTTAAAAATAACCTTTCTTTAAAATCATAAACGTTTCATAGTCTCAAAAGAAAAGTGAATGTAATATACAATATCTACAATACAAAATACAGTAGAATGCCTATTACTCGGAACGATTGGAACCGAGGCCAATGCGATTAACAAAAGATTCTGATAATTGTACAATTTTAAGTACGACTGTGCTAACTTTTTAGGTAACACCCTTTCACACTTTTTCCGGGCTTTGGACTGGAAGTCTTGAGCCCGGAAAAAGCCCCCTAAGTTACCCTAAGTTCTAGGAGGAATCCCTTAGAACTAGGTTCCCTGAGTTCTAAAGGGGAAGAAAGCCCCCCTTAGTTCTTATAGCAAAGCATATTACAGTTATTTAAAATATAATTTTTTTTATATTAAAAAAATATTTTCCACAAGTTAGTACAACGAAACCTTAAAATAAACATAAAAATTAATGACGGGGTCCTTCTTCCCGAAGATTCGAAGAGACAAAAAGAAAAAAAAATTCGACCCCCTTAAAAATTTTTGAGCAGGAGTGAAAAAAGTGATGGTCGTTGGATCGAATTGGACATTGGACAATCTTGTTAATCAGCGGCCGGATAATTGGTGCTCTACAATAATTGCTTTGTAATAGCAATAAAAATAGTACTCTGTAAACGTAACTTTCTGCAGAATGAGATAAGTGAACTTAACCGTGTAATTTTAGGACAATAGATAAACTAATTTGTTCATGCGTAATTTCATTCTTTTCTAGGCTTTTATTGCCTAAATGGTATTTTGAATGGTTATTTAATAACGTTTTAATATAGGCTAAACTATTTAATTAAAAAAATGTTTCTCAAAACTTTTTCAAACTTCTCTTTCGCCATCAACTGGTAATTATTTCTATGTGCTGGACTTCAGAACACTTTACAAATCTTGATGTCATAACCTGACTCAAATTCTTGAAACATGGTGTTATTCATAAAACAAATTTGTGAATGTCTTTCCTAGCAGATCAAATAGTATTTTTGCACTTTTAAAAAATAAAACACAACTAAAACTAAATGATTTTATATGAAAGGAAATGTGGATTTTATAAATAGATTACAGTGGTAAAAATAGTGTTATAATTGTACATGAACGTGTTTTCCCATACTTTGGGTATAGTCTTTGAGTGTGATTATGAAAAACCTATTTTTAAAGTTGATTTTATGAAAAGTTTTACTATATTACGGCTCATTTCCCTGATTGTATATTTTAATCAAGTTCATTTTTCTATAACATTCAATTTATATTATTTTAGTTTCTATAATGTGATAATTTTTTTAATAAATAAATATTTCACTATAAATGTTTTATACATTCCTTTAAGAACGACTCCAGTTTTTGCAAGTGGTTTTTGATTCACTTAAGTTATGTCCATTGCCAAAACTGAGAATTTTTACGACCATTATATTTTTTACCTTTAGGTGACTGTCCCGGATATGACAGTTTTGTATTTGGACAAGTGCCCTGCACTATATTTTTTTCTCTGCTCAAGTAGAAAAATAGTAGAGAGCCAATGGTCTAATTGACTAACGGCCAAATGATAGGAATCTGATAAATAAATTTTATTTTTTACTGTAATTATTTGTAACATAAAAAAGTCAGATTATAGTTTGATTCTTCTAATGACTAAGAAATGTGATAAAAACATATTTGAAATAATTTTAAAATGGTTTATTATAGAAGGCGTACTCGGAAAGTAAGTTCCTTTTTGAAAAAAAAAAAAAAAAAAAAAAAAAAAAAACTAGTTAAAATTTTTTTAAAGACAAATTTATTTTTACATGAAAGAGCATGCCTTAAACTATTTTTTACATAGATTTCGCCAACGTTCAAACATTTGTCCTTGCGGGTTACCAGCTTTTCTAAACCTTCTTCATAGAAACTTTCCTCCAAGAACGATAACCATGACTACGGCGAGCAATTCAACACAAACGTAGAAGAATGCTCAGCAAAGGAATTGTGCTGCTCTATGACAATGCTAAGGCTCATACTGCTAAAAGCTCAAAAGATGATTCGACAGTTTCGTTGGGAGCAGTTCAATCACCCGCCGTACAGCCTAGCCTTGGTGCTGTCCGACTATTACTAGCTCCTGAATATGAAGCGCGAGCTAGGCAGCAAGTTTTTTGAATCTGGTTGATGAATGAAACATGCTGTGGAGTCGTAGTTATCGTGATTGGCGGGAAGTTTCTATGAAGAAGGTAGAGAAAAGCTGGTAACCCGCTACGACAAGTATTTGAACATTGGCGGAACTATGTAGAAAAATAGTTTAAGGTACGCTCTTTCGTGTAAAAATAAAACTGGCTTGAAAAAAAATTTTTTTTTCTAATTTTTATTCAAAACGGAACTTACTTTCTGAGTACGCCTCGTACATAATGTATTAGTTCCAATATGTTTAATATTATTTATTGACTTTGGAAATGAGATATATGATTTATGTTTATTCTTCTTCAATAGTTAGCTGCAATTAAGCGGAAAGAGTAATTCTGAAATTTCAAAGAAACAAAAGGAAGGAAATAAGTCATAGATGTCTCTTTTTCAGTGAGATTTAAAAATTATATATATATATATGTGTGTGTGTGTGTGTGTGTGTGTGTTACGGTAAAAGTAATAAACTGGTGATTATATATAATAACCGTTAATTATGCATAACCACCACTAAATATGGTAAATGTGATAAATTTTTGAAAATTTATCAAATTGACCGGTTTGTTTGCATAATTCTCAACTCGTAATGGTAAATGTGATAAATATCATGACTGATTGGGCCAGTAGAATAGAGTGCAGTTTTTTGTGTAGTTACTACTCAGAAGGATATTTTTTCGTTGGACACTATGGCGTAAGACACCACGAATTACAATATTTTATATTTTACAGTCAAAAAGTCAATAAATGGTTATTTTAAGTCACATACATTTATTTAGCCTGAACGAAATTTCAATAAGGGACTGACAGGTGTTTTAAATGAAAAAAATAGAGTTTACATGAAATTGTACAAAACAGTTGCACATAGAAATACAAACTGAAGTTACATATAAAAAACAAATTAAGTCAATATTCAAGAGAAAAAAAAGCATTTTTTTCAGATAACTTAAAATCCCATTACTTCAAATTACTAAATATTTTAAGTTTACTTATTTAAGCATACTAGATTGTTATGACATTTAGAATTACAAAGTTTGCCAGATTTTTTACATTTGCACTCATCAGACTAACATTGTCCCTTACAAACACATGCTGGTGTCCCTGACCTAAAAAAAGAGGTGTCTTTCTAACGTATTCTCGAAATGATATTGCTAGATCTGGAACATCGTCAAGCAAAATAAGTTTTACTTCAAAAATTGTGAATTGATTCACGGTAAATAACTGTGAAAGTGGAACAAACACTCAAAATATTGGTGTTAAACGATAAAAATAAAAAACTTTGTGAAAAAACACACATAAGGTGTTTCTTATGTGTGTTTTTTCACAAAGTTTTTTTTTCATTTTAACTGTGAAAGTCTTCATTGTTTCGTTCCTAACTGATAAAACTCTTCATTTTGAACTTCTAAATTCACCGCTAATATATTTCGGGGATCACTTTGTTGCTCTGCCAACGTCTGATATTCGTAGTTTCACTGTGTCACCAACTTTACAAGCAGGAAATTTAACATTTGAAGTTTTCAACATTTTTTTTGCTTGTAATTCCAAACCTTCTTTAGCACTCATTCTATGTTTCCTTACTTGCTCTTGCTAGCATAAAATATCTGTCTGGTTTAGAGCGACCGCTGCTTCATTCTCTTTCTGAGTCCTAAAATTTACTTCAGATGGAGGATCATTTTGAGATAGATCGTTCTTGTCCATATTAGAAACATTTTCTATTTCGTTACTGGTGTTTTCGGAAGCATTATTAAACGTCTCTATTAATGCCTGAAGCTCTTCTTCAGTTCTAAGATGTTCGATAGTCTTTCGGGAAAGACGCTTTCAAGCCAAATTTTGCAGGCGTCTCAAACTTTGCTTCATAAGGAGAACACTTGATGTCTTCATGAAATGCTCTGTTTTTCATTAAGTTGCACAAAACGTAACCCTTTGGGCCATTTACTGGTGTGATTGCTTTCCAACTAAAAACTTATATTTTCAATTTCTGGTTTGCACGTTCAACCGAACCTTGAGTCTGGCTGTGCCTAGTTTTTCCGTGCACAATTTTCAGATCCGGCCACATTGCAGAATCTTCTATGCGATTTTGTTACTAAACTGACGACCGTTGTCACTTTGCAGTACACTGGGGGCTCCAAATATAGTAAAAATATCAATTAGATGATACGCAACCTCTTCTACACGTTTGCTTTTTAGGGCACGCAACTGTACGAGCTTCGTCAAGTGGTCTTGATAGACAAATATAAACTTAGTCATTGTCTGATTGCAACTGCATGTCAATTGGGTCCACCTGGCGTTGTGAGTCCAGCTCTTGAAAGACCATTGACCTAACAAAAAGGTATCCAAAGATAAACAAAATCCTTTCTTAGGTATCTTGGTTTTTCTTTTTCTTTTTTTTTTGACGAATTTCACACAAATTTAAGTAAATTATGACTTCTTCGGTAGTAATGCTTTTGTACTTTTTTTTAAGTTCTTTTAACATACTGTTTCTACCACCATGGCCTATTGATAAGTGTGCCTCATGAATTATGGTAAAAAGTTCCTCAAAGTACACTTAAAAACTAACATTGGAGCTATCTTTACTTACGAGAAACATAAGTTTTTCAACATTGCCTACTTTCATTACATCGTATCTTTTTAGACTTTGATAGTCTTCCTGTTTTTTTCCACTCCTTTTGTTTTTACTATTATTCACTTTTTTTAACAAATCATCATATCTTTCTTTAGTTAGAAAATCCCTGCTTGTTTTCTTAGTATCCATAATATTCACTAATTTGGAATTAAAACGCTCAAGCATACCAGAAATTATTCAATATTTTATAAAATATAGCGGGGCGCGCGGGGTAGCGAAAAAACGTCTAGATGCAACCTAATGAGAACAGCTACTGAAATCACGGTTGTCATGTGTTGATAGAAACCAAGCAGTTGCTCAAACTGAACAAATTTTCGTAAAGTTGGGGACATTTATCACATTTACCATTACGAGTTGGGAATTATGAAAACAAACCGGTTAATTTGATAAATTTTCAAAAATTTATCATATTTAACCGAATTTAGTGGTGATTATGTATAATTACCGGTTATTATACATAATCACCGGATTAATCACATTTACCGTAACATATATATTTAACAGGAGAAACTGTCTTTGTGAACACAACATAGCATCTTAATAACCCGTTATATCTGACATGTTCGAATGTACTTCACATTCGTGGGTTTAAGATATTTGAAAGTTCCCGAGATGACAAAATCCAAAAGCAAGAATAAAATGAAATAAATATAGAAAATTTGGAAACAGCGGCGTCACGTAGGGGGTGCGGGGGGGTGCGGACCGCATCGGGTGACACCAGCAGAGGGGATGGAACCATAATTTATGCTGGTTTTAAAATTGTCAATTAATTTGAAAAAAAATCTGATTCGATGATGAAAAAAACTTCCGAGATTAGATATAAGAATGACTATAATGAAAGATGGATGCATGTTCAGTGCACATGTGTAAATAAAATGTGTTACTTCATCTCAACTTTTTTTTCCAGTTTAAAAAGTTCAACATTTTCCTCATAAAACAAGAATATAGCAGGTTGTTCTCAACTTATATGCTGCCATTTCATCTGTATTTTGTTCCACTTTTAACTGGGGGTGTGACTAAGAACACTTTCTCTTACTTGAGGGGGGGGCAGTGGATCTTGGACAAGGAGTGCAAAATTTTATCGATTTTCATTGCTTTTAAAAGGTATAAGACCTTTTAAATCAAGCAGTTTTGTGATGTCGTGTCAATGTAACAGGTCACATGAGACATATTAAATTTCAAATATGAAGATAATTTAAGGTTTAATTGAATTAAAATGCAATATTTTTGTTAGTCTGACAATGCTCCTTTTCAGGTTCATGGTTTTGACATTCCTCTTGGGAAAATATACCATGTAAAAAAAAAGTTGTTTGCGCGCTATGTGCAATCAGGGCCGTTTTTAACCTCCCCGGCTCCCTAGGTACCTTAAATTTTTGCGGCCCCCGCACTATTTCCAGAGCATCCTCTCTTCCCCTCCTTCAGTTCTTACTTTGCCAGTTTTGGTGGAGGAGGGATTTTCCATTAACTTGTTTTTCTTCTTGAGTCTTTCCATTATCCACCAAAAAGACAGTGGTATGGATTGTCCAATCTTGTTCATTTTTTACCTTACGGCATCGCGTACCACCCACCTATTTGTTAAATTAGTGCAGTAGGTTAATGAAATCGTTTGCAATTACGGTACAGAGTATACATTTTTGTGTGAACTATTTTCAACTTGTTTATTACTTTTTCCATCAATTTTTTGTCCCCCCAAATCTTTTGCGCCGTAGGCACGTGCCTAGAGCGAGTCAACCACAGATTAAAATTGCAATATTCTGCTAGATTCTTTCTCAACATGGAGAAAAAAAAATTCTATCCGTATACCTTTAAATCTACTAAGCAATTAAGTTTAATGTCCTTTCAGGCATTTTAAGGTATCTCTTTTCTTTTTTTTTTTTCCTCCACGGGTTGGCACTTGCCGATTAGGCATTGCCCACTACAGCTTCTAGATTGGATTAATCCGGTAGTCCAGATTTGTTATGGTCATTCTGCACTCAATGGGTGGTCAGTGTTACCATCTATGATGGACAAGTGAACATCCATGCCCAAGCCGAGATTCGAACCTGGATCCAAGGCGTGATAAAATGGTTACTGAGCTACTACACCGCCTGTACGGCGGTATCTGAAAAATCTATGTTTAATGTGCGTTTTGAGAACTTACTGTGAGAACTGATTAATGCATCATTTGTGTGACAACCGTCAGCTTCTGCAGCATAGAGTGTAGCTAACATTCAGTATAACCGACTCTTCGCTAGAACGACAAATTTTGACAGTTTCAATAATTGAACTATTATGTTAATTAAAGGTGGAAACAGTTTACAATAACTGATTGTTACGAATCACTGCCTTCTGCCGGGTGTTGTTGTTAATTTACCACTCTACTGCGTTTCCTCCAAGGACGTATCCGATATTTGTTGAGTTTCTCTAAGTTTCTTTATAGTATTTTTACAAAAAATATGAATATAAATATATTAGTATATATGGATAAATATGTTACAAATTTAATAAGTGTGTATTTCAAAGACAACTTCTACAAGAAGTGTGTTAAGGATTTCTAACAACAAACTTGAGACAAAAATGTGTTAATAAAATGGTATTCGAAAATAGTTTTTTGTACTAAAATGGAATAGGCTTTTTGGTAAGCATTTTCTGTACGAAAAAGGTAAGCTACTTTTACATAAAATTTAATTTTAATCCTTATTTTTTCAATTATTGTAACTTAAAATTTCATTTGGGAAAATTCTAAAATATAAGATAAAATTAAAATGTGCCTGTAACTTAATGAAGTACTTTTAAAGATTTTCTTAAACACACGTTTTAAAAAGATTTCTCACAAAAATATGGTTAAAGCAAAATATATAGATTTTTTTTTACGTTCAAATTACATTTATTTTTAATATTATTCTTTTATGACTAGAGAGTAATGTAAATTATAAATTGATTCCTCTTAATTACTAATGTATCCGCTGCTCTTTCCAGGTATCACGAACTTGCTCTTGAAGTGTTATGGAAACATACTGGAGTGCATAAAGATTTTCTTACTATTATGACGTTGTTTACATGAAAGTAGAGTGCTGTGAGAATTGTTACGGCGCCCAAACAAAATAGTTAAGTCGATGGTTATTTCTGTATTTAAATTGCTATGTTAAATGACGCGTTTTAATCTTGCTCAGCTTAAAAGGAAACAGTTGCTACGTTCTTAAATTAATTTTTGTTAGTGAGAAAGTTTTTGTAAGAGAAAGTAAAAAAAAATCAATTCCCTACAAGGTACATTAATTCTTTTTAAAACTGCAATTAGATTTTTTTGAGAAATTTTTAACATTCTTTTCGTTTCTAAATATAATACTCCATTATTTGAATTTGTTTCACGAAAATCAGACTCTTTTTTGAATCATATGATAGATAAAACGACATTCAGATACTGGGCAGGTGAATTTACCAATTTTCTACTATATAATTGAAAAAATATTATTTAACAAAGAAATTAATTAATGAAATTAATATTTTTGAATATCCACAGAAAAGGACCTACCTGTCGCGTAAAATTAATAAGTAAATAGAGGGAGGTAACTATACTTATTTATCCTTACAGTAATCTTTAAGGATAATGTGCCGAGAATATTCATTTTCACAATCATTAATTAATTTTTATTTGTTATTTAGTATATGCGCGTGTAGTAAACTTTAAAACATGAAATGCGGGAGCCAGTGTTAAAGCAAGGTCAAAACATGACATGGTAATTACTAGGTCATTCATGACATATTCTGCTGGACATAGTGACTCATCTTCTTTTCTACCAATTGAAACATATGTGAAATTGGAAAATTTCTTTGCCATTCTACCATGTTTTACAGGAACCCCCTCCTCCCACACAAAAAAAAACCCAAACCTTTAAAACTTATAAGCTTCTAAAATTTTTTTACATGAATTAAATGCAACTTGCTTGATCAAGAGCTACAGTTAAAAAAATTATTTTTGAAAAAACGAATTGTGGTAAAATGTTCAATTTTATAGCTAACTTTACCCTATAGGAAATTTTTCGGGAAAGATCGCTATTGCAGTACAAATTTTCCGGCTGTACTACATGACTTATAATCCAGAATGGTTAAGTACGGAGTGATCGAAAATAGTTTGGATAAAATCGATATTACCTTTTAAAAGTGAAAATGACGTCACACAATTAGTATTCCAATTCGTTTAAAATAGTTTTTCCAGGTAACATGGTTTAATTATTTTTCATTAAAATAATCGTCTGCTGAAGGATTAATATAAGAGGTGCTAAGTACAAAATACGAAATCGTTCGAATACGAAAACTTTCTGCTCATTTCCAGAAAAGCATGAAATTCAATTTGGGTATATAACAAAAGTTGAATATTAAGGTTATTTATTTTAAGTGGACGAAGATTAAATACAATGATTGTAGACATATCATCGTCAAAGGTTTTTTCTAGCGCCCGTTGTAATTAACTCCACAACGGGCTTTTTCTTCTAGTAGAAATAGAATGGGAAAAAGCTGAGCAGAAAAATGCACAATTCAAACTGAATGAAGGTTTCAAAAACTTATTCAGGTGTATTCTTTATCCAAGTTAGGCATAGCAGACGATAAAATGACGTTTAGTCATTATTTTAGCATCATTTAACGATATTCTATAAGTTTGCGCCATCTGTCAACTGATCTGCAAAATAAAAACTGAAATTGTATTCTTCTTTTTTTTTTTATAAAAGATAGGGTTTTTTGTATATTAACAGTGTTCTTTTTGCGCAGTAAAAAGTAGCCTATGTTAATCCAAAACTCTCACTGTCTTTATTCCAAATTTCATCCAAATCCGTCCAACCATTTCAGCGTGAAAGAGTAATAAACATACATACAAACATCACATTTATATATTAGTAGGATAACAAAAGACTTCTGCCTCACAATTGCATTGTGGTTAACGCAGCTCTCTATAGAATTATCGGTCAGGGCTCGGACTTTCGCTGTTCAATTGTCTGCTCTTTTTAGAGGGCAACGTTGGGCCCGTACTACACTGTTAGAATGACCTGTAATTTTACCACACATATTGCTGTAAAATAGCTGTGTGTTGTAAATCTACTGCACAACAGGCGGATAAACATATAACGCCAACATCACAGCGTGTTTGCGTTACGTTTACCCACACATTGTGAAAAATAATATAGCACTGCGTGTTGAAAATCCACTGCACAGCATGCGGATAAACGTATAACGCCAACATCACAACATATTGGCGTTCTTTGGCATAGCGTTTTTCGGACCACTTAACCCAGGTATGGGCAGCCTTTGTAAAATTGCGGGCCGAACTTTAGGATGTTAGCGAAGTCGCGGGCCAAACTTCAGGATATTAGCGGAGTCGAGGGCCGTATAATTGGGATTTTGAATGGTTTACATGGGGGTTTTGATATGTTCTGCAGGCCGGATCAAAACTCGTGGCGGTCCGGCGGTTGCCCATATGTGACTTAACCCCTTCGGACCTGACGCCCTAATATTAGAGCGCATCTTTTCATTACTCTATATTCTTAATTTTCAAAAATTTTAACACCAAACCCAGAGTCCTACTAATAATACATGCAAGAATAGCATAACGTTGTCATTTTTGCGCGGTAGATGCCTGAAAATCTCCAGTAGAGAAGATAACGGACATGTCAAGCTATTTGAAACCAAAAGTTCAATGCATCTTTATGAATGCATGAATGAATACATGCATGCAATCAAAATGATTGTGAAGTGGGAAGTATTTTCATGCTTTCACCCACAACGAAATTGTTTCAAAAGGTTTCATACAAAGTAACTGTAAAAGGGTTTTCTCATTTTGCTCAACTATACCTCATGTCCTATAATTGGAACATTTTAAAATTAGTTTGGTAATTGGCTGAATGTTACAATATTTCATATTTAAGATACTTATATATAGTGCATCACATCTAACCACTTATTGATATTCTATCTGCTTTAGTCGAAGTTCAGGGCTGAAGGGGTTAAAAATGATTTCAACAGAGTGTGGAACAAATACTTGAAGGTGAAATTCATGAGATTTGATTCAATCGAGAAGACGCGTGTGTCGGAGTTAACCTGATACTTGGGTAGTCACACTACAGGGCAATGTTTCTGTCTCACACGCACAAAATTTCCTTTTAAACATCCAAACCCATTCAAGTTTGTTAATGTATCTATCCTGTGCGTAAAAAAACTGTACAGCAAAATAATCTTTTATTTAAAGGATGAAGTCATTTTACACTATAGGCAAAACCATTTTTCCTTAAGATGCCGTGATTTCCCCGGTTATGAATATTATGTTAGTTTTAGTACCGTTATTAACAAAATAATACACACACCTTTGCTATAACTATACGGATATATTGTTTATACTAAAAATAAACGAGTTCTGTGAAGATATTTTTTCCTTCTACATATTTTACTATAAATCAAGATTGTTTTTCTAGAGAGTGTATTATTCTTTATTTAAACTGATATGATTTTTGTTAGCATTAGCTCAAATTTCTTGACAAAATTAAATTTATATTATATTTTAATCATTAAAAATATGTCCTAAAAAATAAGAAGAAAATTTAAGAAAAACATATCATCTTTTTTCGTTTATAATTATTTTGACAAAGCATTTTTAAAACAAGTAGGCAATTAAAATTTTTATACTTTTTATTGAAACTTGTTAATGTTGAATATAAATATTTACATCTAAAATGATTATGGCTAAATTCATTTGAAGTTCTGAATTTAAAACAAATATATATTTAAGTATTATTATTGAAAAATAACCAGTAGTTAATATAAATGATTGAAGTGCATGAGTGTTTGCCACATTTTGCAAAAGAAAAATAGCTCAGTCTTTTACGACCTTCTATCTAAATAAAGGAAACATACTATTCCTAAATGTAGCGATAAAATCTGAATGTTGACATTTTTTAAATAGGTGCTCAATTTTCATTACACTGTAAATGTTTGCATTTGTAAAAGATTTTAAAGTGTTTTCGAAGTATTGGTTAATAGTGTGCAAAATTAGTGTCCATTTCCTTTCACTATCTAGAGTTTTATGAGTTTATAAAGGACACCTAAATGTTTAAATCTTTAGCTATGATATGGGCTAGAGTTATCAACGAATGTTCTACAATTACTTCTTTACAGTTTTGTGCACATTTTTAAGGCGTTGATAAATTTGTTTGTTTGTTAAGCATCTTGACACCCATACCATTATTTTCAAGTATGTGCGTTTAGTGTAAACTTGAGCTTTATTTTTAATAAGCTTCAAATTAGTGAGTTCCTACTGTGAAATCAGAAATTAGTGAATGATAGGTCTGACATAACCAGAGATTTTTTTGGGAGAAGAGAGAATTTTTACAGAAAATGGAAAACAGCAGTTCAGGTACAAATGAAATAGAACATACGCACTGTACGTCTGGCAGTCGTCAACAATAAAATCTCGATGTTCATCATCGTTCTAATCATCCTGTTTAATCATCGTTCGTTCTGGGTATCAAAGGGTTCGCATTCTTAAATGTACTTGGATTAAAGTTAATAAGTAGGTTTTAATAAAATATGATCCATTTTGAAACTTGCTAAAGTGTTATGTAGAAATTTTATTTTTAAATGAATTAAAAATTATATTTCTGTACAGGAAAAGAAGCTATAGTTTACACGTATTTATCATAACGCTGCTATTTCCATTTCAGAAAAGTACAAAAATCATTTCTTTTAAAATTTTAAGTCATTTAGTGTACGTACTTTGTGTTTCAGTTGTATCTTAGTAATATAACAAAGATGCATACGTATAACATAGGCCCATGCCACTCTAAAGAAAAGAAAAATACGACGAATTCCATAAATAAAATCCAATTACAAAACTATTCCAGTAGTGAGATCCTTTGTCACTGACAAATTCCACTCAAGGATGACAGAAAGTAAAATCTACTAAAAGATAACAATCGTTCAGAGTCCACGGAACCGAAGAGGTGTCTCCATGGTTTTATTTGGAAGATATTTCTGCTTGCTTATAACATAAATATTTGTGAATTTTATATTTAATTTTTTAATCTTTGTTCTGTGAATAAATAATTTCTAATTTTATTTTTAAAACATCGTAACACTATGAATCTATTGAAAAAAAAAAAAAAAAAAACATTCTATAAACTGTTGTGCAGTTCGTTTAATTGTTTAGATCATTTTTAGCACAATTTATAGCAATTATCGTGCCCCTACCCAGACAGCACAGCAAACTTGCATCAAACTTGCAGCAAGCTTGATTTATATAGTCAATAAGCTTGAATTACGCTGAAAATTTCATGCGTGTTAGCTTAATGCAAGCTAGAATCAAGTGTTCTACTTTACACTTGCCCAGCTTGCATTAAGCTTGACTTTTCAAGCTTAAATCAAGCTTGACATTTCAAGCTTAAAAAATTTTCCTAAAAAATTTTTTTCTAAATACACGTGGTGTATTTAGAAGGTTGTGGGGCGAGTTCACCGGTCGGCGAACTCGCCACACATATTTTACTTTGCCACGCATTTTCCCCCTCTACGCTAAAATTTCAATTTAATTTAATCTGTTCCCATCAAGTATTCGTGGCTTGACTGGAACCCGGGACCTTTCGGTTGGGAGTCGGGCGCGCTATCCGTTCAGCTACCAAGCTTCACGCAGCTACGACTAAAGTTTGAAGTGACTTATCACGCCGTTTTCTCGCCAGATTGATAAGTGGGCGATGTGTTATTTGTTTCCTTTATTTTTCCATTTGATGCATCAAAATTAAAATAATGTTAGGTGTGATTTAGAGACTCTACTAATAGGGAAATAAACATAATATAAACTTAAGAGCAGCACACGTTTTAAAACTTTCAGTACCGCAACACTCATGAGCAATACTGCTGGCCAAAATAGAGACAAATGACTGATTTTGAAATCAATTTCGTAGTATAATTCTATTTTATTTTGAAGAATTTCCATATTTGGAAATATAGAATGGGTTTACTTACTTAACACAAATTTTGTGTTAAGTAATCTGAAACCAAAGAAACAGATAGTTAAACGTTACTTCGAAATGCTATATCACAGTTGCTAACATGTATGGAATACAAACACTTTAGTCATTTTTGTAAATATTTCTTAAAATAACAAATAATTGAAAAATTTTGCTATTTTTTAACGCTAAAAATTCTCTTTACAAATGTGGTTAGTTATTTTCCTACATATTGGTATGCTATATCGATATAGAGCATTCTAAGAATTAAAAATAAGTTAAAATTAATTTATACAAATGTAACTTCGAATTATTTTCATTGTTCATACTTTATAATTAAAAAAATTATTTAACTTCTGAATTTTTTTTTTATCCTTTGTAATTTTATTTTAAAACTACAAAAGTGTAAGATGTAAGATTTTTGGGCCCTAAAATATGTAGGCCCTGGGCAGTTGCCCCGTTTGCCCTGCCGGTAGTATGGCACTGGTAATAAAATAAAACACATCTTTTACGAACTTTCAGCAAATTTGAGGAATGCTGGAAAATTAATGTCCATTCTCTTTCACAGATGGCGCCATCACTGCACACTTTGAAAGCTAAAATCAAGCTAATGTCAAGCTTGTATTAATACGTCAAATTCAAGGAAATGTTAAGCTTGATTTAAGCTTATGTGCTGTCTGGGTAGGTTGAATGTTTTGGTTCTTTTTGCTAAGAAGCCTACCGAAGCCTTGCTACTTTTTGCAACTTTTTTATTTGTATACATCTAATGGTGACGCCTGAAGGGATGCTTTAGTAAATACAAATAATCATTTTCCATTTCAAAGCTATTTTCTGCATTTGTCCTGTCACGTGAGATTTTTTTGGTAGGTTACGACTTGTGAATCTATCTTTTGTCCGTAAAGTTTTTGGATTCTTCATAAATCAGGCACTTAGCCAATAAAAGGGAAGGAGACAAGAAGTGGAAAAGGTAAAACTTTCACAAATAGGCATGATTACTGACATGAAATTAACAAAAATCCAAGTTTCTGGGGCGGGGGGGGGGCTTTACAAAACTTCTGTTTTTTATAAACTAACCTAAAAACATAACTTCTTAATAAAGTAAAATTACACATGTGTTTGTCTATTCGGTTTTAGAAACAACTACACTGGGAAGTAAATATATTCAGAGAAAAAGGCTTTAGTGATCTTAAATTTTTACTTGTTGAACGCAACATGTTTTTAAACATAATGGTGTTTGGAATATCGAGCATTAGACAACACGTGATGCACAGGCTTTCATCGAAGTGCACTTTGTTCAAGACGTTAGGGTATAAACAAACTCTAAGAAGTCATATACAAAGGCACTTTAGTAAGACTCTAATGTTTGCGGATAGCAACCATTATTTTTGCACGTGTGTTTAAAATTTCTACGTATTTTTATGTCATCAGAAAAATGGCTTACTGTTCAATAAAATGGCTTAGAATATCTTTATTTATTTGCTTGTTCTTCTTCGTTGTACTACCTGTGATGTTTTAGCTGGCATTAACTTATGGGACATGTCCTCCTTATATCGCGATAATTGTTAATTTGTAATCATTTGTAAACTCTCGAATATTCTTATTTCTGTCTTTTACCAAAGCTATTTGTGAAAATTTTAAAAGCATCACCTTATCTTTAAAAAAATGGAAATTGTTTGATATTAGTACGAAAACAAATGTTCATAAGAATCAATCGATTTGATGTTATTCAATTTCAGTGTTGTTTTACGAATAAAAAAAAAATTCTTCATAAAAAATGAGATCTATAAGTATAAAAGAAAAATATTTTTATAATTAAACAAAATGAAAAAAATCAAAGCAATACAGCGAAAAATCAAAAGTTTCAATAAATTTTGAAATTTTATATAAAAACTTTTTAAATATCTTTCAAAAGAAATATTGATTTTAAATGAACTTTAAAATATTTGTATGTATAATAATTAGGAAATCTGAGAAGTTTTAATAACTAAAAGCTCTTTCAAAATATGTGCAGTTAATTGTTATATTACGCGAAGAATTATTTTTCTGGAACTTTTCATGTAAGAGTCGAGTATTTGGACTAAAAGTTTGATAGCGTAATCGTAAGCCCGATTCAAAATATAATTCGATGTTTTTTAGTGCTTTAAAATTTAAAAATTTAAATTTTGAGTATTTTTGTGTGGAGAGTAAAAAATCGAAAAAATAAATCATTTTTGCTTTTAAGTATAAGAAAGGAAGTTCAGTATTTTTTTTCAGGAGAAATGGAAAATTAAAAAAAGAAATAATATTATAGTTTGAATCATAAAATATTATTAAGCTGATTCATTACAAGTAAAAATAATGATAAAAATATATTTTATATTTTAAAGAAACATCATTTTTATCATTCTTACACTTTTTCATTAAACAGCAAAATGCAAAATATCATCTATTTATTACATTAGCAAATTATCAATGAAGTTTTCATAAAGAAGCACAACTGCAAGATAAAAAGTCTATTACGTTTGTTAAGAGTCTAATTTATTACGATAACAATAGCAGAGTTTTCAAGCTCTCCTCCATGGAGCACTATAGGTGCTCTGTGCAAATTTAGCATGTGCTCAGCGAAAAAATATAGGGCAATTCAAGA
This sequence comes from Cheiracanthium punctorium, assembly GCA_038373885.1. Classification (NCBI taxonomy): domain Eukaryota; kingdom Metazoa; phylum Arthropoda; class Arachnida; order Araneae; family Cheiracanthiidae; genus Cheiracanthium; species Cheiracanthium punctorium. Next base: position 284,834 of record JAWZYV010004564.1, read on the forward strand.
ATAAGGCATATGCATATACTATATATTTAAAATTATATGAAATGCATTATTCTTTGGCTTTGGCTAGAAGCTTGTGACTATAACAATGAGTAACTTATTTTCATCATTTTATAATTATTTTGCACATGTGTGTGTATGTGTGTTGATATTTGTATTATCCTATATTTATTCACTTTTTGTAGATTCAAAGTGAGTAGAATAACGTAGCTGCAAATATTTGATTCTCGTTGAATATTTACAGATCATATGTAGAATTTGCAATTACTATAATAGAAAACATTTACCTTTAAATTTCTTTTTAGTATTTTAATTTCAACCAGTCCGACCAATGGCCTAGTGAATACTGAACATTAAGAAATGGCTGAATTGAGCAGAAAAAGTGTTCTGACCTCTCGCACGGCTGTCGATCTAACATCTTGAGTTTTGTGTGATTTTCTAGAGATATAAGGTAGATATGCGTCAGAGCCCCCTTACAAATTGCTTCAGACCAAGCCCTCGTATAGATTTGCCTTAACCCTAAAACAACAACAACAATTTTAAACAAATATGTCTCTATCGTTAAGACTAATACGTATTTTACATATCGTTAAGACTAATACGTATTTTACATTAAGTTTCAGCAATTGCTTAAAAATGGTGTTCATCTTTAGATCAAAACGGGTTAAAAGAAAATATATATATATTGTCTAGCTAAATAAAATGCACCTGCAATCAAAAATGCTATTTAAATTATTTCAACTCAAAAAACAAAAATAATAAATAAATAAATACAGATATAAAGGAAACTAAAACGAACCAAATAAAAATCTAATAAATTTTAAATGCGTGTTTAAGTTATCTCTTACTTTTTAATCACAGAAACTCTCGAAAATGTACCGTAATCAGCCTTGATTTAAATTACATTAAAATATTAAAGATACATTGTCACTTTAGTTAAAAAATATCTTTATAAAGTATTCAAGCACGTTAATAATATTTTATTGCCACAACATCTGTTAAAAAGTTTATCCTGTCCATTTAATGGGATTTAATAGGCGTAAGAACAATAAAACTTCCTCGAAATTTCTTCACCTAAACCTAACTTTTGTAAAGGTAAAAATAAAAACATGGATGTTACAAGTTTAAACGTATTTAACTTGTTGCGGAGAAGCTGTAAAAGCTTTAGACGTTATATAAAATTACGGAACAAAGATAATTGTGAAAGATTAAATTTTATTGAGATGAAAATAAAGTACGCATAATCTTTTAGTTACTTAACGTTGTATTTAACTAATCAATTTCGATTTCGAAAATGTGTACGTTCATTTCTGTATACTTTATCTAGTTTCGTTCAACCTTGTGAAACACTATAGTGAAAGCAAAGCAAGGACTATAAGTCAAGGCAAACGCACCTAAAGTGATTCCCCTTTTGTGTTCATTGTGATTCCCGGTGTGGATCATTGATTTCTTTCCTGCGTTTTGGACGGTAGTGTAACACACTGGTCAACGGAAGCAATGAAGTTACATGTCAGGAAGCAACAGTGGCCAAAGGCTAGGGAACATGTTAAATGCACGAGTTTAAAGTATTTATTTTGGTAATTATGAGAAATATTTTACAAGTTCCTAAAGAAATATTCGACTAACCTTTTCGACGAAATTTACCCAATATTTTAGGGTAAAGCGATCTGTAAATGAACACGTAATCAGAATTTGTTTTTTTAAAAATCATGAATTTTTAACTGTAGCATCTTGTATTTATTTGTGTAAATACATATTTTATATGAAATTTAAGTAAAACATTGCTGAAGCTTACAAGTTATTGCATTTGGATTTGGGGGGTTTTCAAGTAAATACTACAATAGCCCAAATACATGAATCGACAATGACATATATGTTCATTGACTGGAGTTGCATAATATTCCCAGTAAATTAACACAGTACCCTGAAAATCTGTTTTGTTGAATCAACAAAATTATTCGGTTGAAATAGCGCCAACAAAAATTTTATTGAATTAATAAAATTATTTGGTTACTATAACAGAACATTTTGTCAATTTAACCAAACAATTTGGATGAAATAACCAAATGTTTTGTTAATTTAACCAAACCATTTGTTTAAATGGTCAAATTATTTGCTTGAATCAACATTTCTTTGTTAATTGGTGTTGTGCTGGCTAATTAACAAATTTTTGATTATGTTTTTTGACCCACAAACAGTTGGTAGATAAGACGAAAGTTCAGTGATAAGACGAAATAATTTATCTGTGCATCAAAATTCATATTTTATTTTAGTGTTTTAACATATTTATAAAGATAAATAAAATAAATTGGGTGTCAGATTATTTTTCTTAATTCGAAAACTTAGTAAGGTAATCAGAAATTTCTTTAAAATAAATGTGTATATCTTCTCAAACTTTCTAGTTTATTTGATAATGATTAAGGACGGTTTCAGTGAAAATGAGAAATGGAGTATTCGCGTCAACTATTTTGAAGCTGTGTTTTGAAGTGTCAAACGGTCCGACACAAAATCAGTAGTCTTTATTTCATACCCAATCACTTATCCAGAGATGAAATCAGCTGCTCTTATAAACATAATAAATAAATAATAAATAATCAACGTAATATAATCATTTTTAGCGCCGGAAGGTTTCATTTGGTAAAAGAATGTATTTTCTCTTATAAAGGATATAAAAAAGATAAAGTGCTAAAACCGTAAGTGATTTTCTTTCCTGCACGGTATGCGAATAAAATTGTTTGTACCATAAAAAAGAAATGGATTTTAAGAATATTTGTACCGCTTTAAAATATAAACTACATAAATATTTTCGAAAAAACACAAAAAAATTATAATTCGGTACAGTCTAGCTTATTCTACATTCAAGATTTTTTTCATCTATCCTATATATAAATTAATATATTTGCGGACTAAGATTTTTTGCATCTTTCGATATTTTGTGGCCCGTTACATTGTGGAAAAGGGATTCTGATTGCTTTAGCTAAGATAGTCTAACGGACACTGAGTGGCTTTTGGCTAAATCTGTAGAAACTTGTAAAAATACTAAAGTAAAAATCTAAATTTTTATGAATAGATGAACTAGGTAGTTTCACCTCTGAAATTTCCAACAAACTGAGAAAAAACCCTAATTTATTTTACTGTTTGGTATGTGTGATATTATCCATTTTTAAATGAATTAGCAGACAGTGCATACCCTTCCTTATCTCTTCGCTCTTCCTACGTAAATAATTTAAAACTTTCTCCTTAGTGCGGGACTGGCTGTCTTTCGCACTCCTAAGTATGTCCTAACGCATGCGTAAATTGATTGTCGAACGATTTCAAATGTCTGAGATTTTATCAAAAACGCTTTGTTAAAATTCAAGATATTTGGTCAAATCAATTTTGTTGAATGAAACAAACTTTTGTTAAATCAGTAAAACAAAGCTACCAAACTACTTAACCGAACAAGTTTTGTTGAATTCAACAAAACACTTTTTAGCGTGTGCAATATACATCAATAAATTATTATTTTTCAAGAGAAGGGCGTAAGAATAATGAAACCAATAAAGTGTGAAATCTCTCTCTATTGCATGAAAGGAAATCACTTTTGTCAATCCATAGGCTGGAAAACTCTTGAAAACTTACTTTCTTAAAATACATACGTTTACTCTATATTACTTTTATTTTGTTTAAAATAAATAAATGTCTCAAAAATACAGTTTTAATTATTGCTGCGCGTAATGTTTTAGATTTCTTTTTGGCTCTTTCACAGCACCAACATACACTAACATATTAGAAAACACTTCGTTGAGGTCAGTGCGCTTTGACGGACCACGTGCAGGTCATTTAGACCACGTACAGGCAACCTGAAATCGTAAGCACTTTTCAATTTTACTGTAGAAAACGTTACCAAAGTAACGTAAAAATATTGACGAGAAAATTTCAGTTCTATGAATGAAATCTCCAAAAATCTGGAAGCAGCATCATCATGCTTGTACATGCAAGGTAGTTTTGAAAATATACACAATGTTTGTAATTAAATACTAATTTCTAAAAACTGGCATGCACTTGGCAATGTATTGCGTAATGTTGCGTGGGGTATTCAATTTGTCGTGGTAGGTAAAACTGTCAATTTTTTCAGCTCATGTACGTGTGGTTGTTGATAAAGTGTCAAAGAGTCATGTGCAGCTACTAAACCACATGCAATAACAGTCGTAGTTTGGAGCCTTGGACACTTGCAGAAGCTGGTAACGGTCATTACAAACACATACCATAAACCTCTCAGTGCCAAAAATATCATGCCAAGGCCAATTTCATGAGACATGAACTAGAAAACAATAATCTTTGATACTTTTTGGAAACCTCTGTGCAAATAGCAAATGATCAGACTTCAGCAAACGGTAAAAAAGTTCAAAGCCTTAGGTAATTTGAATTTGAATTTATTTAAGTACATGCACATTTTTTACTAGTCCTAATGATTACATTAAAGAGAAGAGCAATGAAAAATTCATACTTAGTATAAATTTTGCAACCTAAAGATTTCTTTTGTCATTTAAAATAATCCAAAAATCACAATTACTCTGCATTCAGAAATTTAAAATTTCAATATATTTTACCAGATGCATAATTAATCGTCCCATTTCTAAAATCTTTTTATAAATTTAGAAATGCATTAAAATTAAACTAAATTAAATTCCACTCAGACTCATTATTCATTTTTGTCAATAACATGCATAGGTAGTATGCATTCCACGCAAAAATTTTAAGTTAAACTTCAATGAATAATTTAGAAGGCATTAATTTAAATTGTTTTTAAAGTAATTTATGGGGAAATGTTTATCGTTTCATCGATCAATATATAAATATTTAACTGTTTTATGAAATTCAAAATGAATTGTAAAGGGGGTATTTACTGTTTTATCGCAAAACGCATTCCATTTCAAAATTTCTTTAAAAGCTCGAAGTTTTCATTAAAATTTATACATTCACAGTTCATTCATAATAAAAATGCGATATTCTTCTTTTTTTTCTAAATATAAATAAAACTTCTATTTAGATGAGGTGGATGTGTTTAAAATTCATCATTCATCCTTCTTTATTTTACAAGAATAAACAGAAAATAATGTACTTTATTAAATGCGTTTCAAAATTGATTTTTCGTCCGTAAAGCCTTATATTGTAGCGCATGTGCTGTATTTAACGGGCCAAAACATAAACTGATAAATATTCGATCTAACAATTTAATATGAATTTTCAGGAATTTTGAGATGTGAAATGCCACAATATATGTAATTCTTCAGAGAAAAAGAGCGAATGCCTTAAATCCTAAATTAAAATGGTTATCATCCGATACTTAAAGCAAAGAATAAAATGATTTGATAAACATATGATTCTACAAAAACATTTTCTATTTTCAAGGGAGTGTTAAAAAAAACAACTGCTGGTACAGAACATTTAATCCTATTGATCGCGCTTTTGCTCTAGGCTATATTACATGTTTTGGAGTTCATGTATGCCTCACCATGGCATAGTGGTTGTGTCATTGGAAATGGTAGACGGGCGAAGTGTGAAGGTCCGGGTTCGGAGTTTTCCGTGGTTTCTTCCGAAACTTACCTAAGAGTAAATACGGGTTAGAACCCCTTAGAAAGGCCCAACGGAGGGCATCCCCCCCCTTGCGTTTTTCTTCTGACGAGAATTTATAAGCGGTTTTGCACCAAGCACGCAAATCCAATATACATGTTCACCGCAACAACAAGTTCATATAATAAAAAAGAAGATATTTGGCATACAAGCTAATTTGCTATTTGGAACTTTCTGCCTTGTTCTTGCATGTACAACATCACAGGAAATATAAGTTAATTTTTAATGCGAGAAATCCTTCTCTGTGAGGACATAATACTGACATTTTGACTGTTGGCCGCAAAAATACTCAAACATGAGTCAATTAATTTTGCAAGTTTTGATTCACGAAGAACAAATTTTGTTTCAATAGAATACATAGCGACTCAGTTACATGAGAAGCCTTTACTACTAAGCATAATGAAAATATCAATTTATAAAAGTTATCAATTATTAGTACAATAATTGATAAAATTGATGTGCTGAAAAGTTGGACAGTGTGATGAAAATGCATCGATATAGAAGAACAACTGGATAGACTTCCCAAATGAACCCCAACGATAAAAATTATATCAGTTTCTTGATTTAACTACCAGCTACATGGCAGTCAATTGTATCTTCAAATGAAAAAACACTCTGTTCCTGTAATATGAAAAAAAAATTACCTTTTATCCAAAAAAAAAAAAAAAAAATACAAGTTTTTATTTTGCAGAGCCGTCGACAGATGGCGCAAACTTATAGAAAATGCAGTTTTTAATAAATAAAAAATCAGATTTCCTTTCTCCCAAGCGAATTTGAAATAATTGTTAGACGTTTTCATTTTACGTTATGAAATCTTAATTACATGGGTCACGTGACAAACCATCAGTAGACTTTTTCTTTTCCACGGCATGCAAAAATACAACCTTTTTTAACAAGTAGATGTGCAGCATTTAATATACATTTGTAAGAACCCCACTGTATTTGTAATAAACCCACTGTATTACATCCAGAAAAAGGTTAAAAGAAATATCAATTTTAATTTTGTTTAATCATACTCATAAATAATGATACAATTTCCAGCTTAATGGAATAAGGAAAGAAAATAGGGAAGACGCATGGATTATGATATGCATGTAAATATATTGCACTTTCGTGTGTATTTAAAATGTGAAAGTGTTTCAGATTTTCTTACCATTTTTAGCCCGTTTTTTTATAATAGCTAATATATCCAGAAGCTCTTCAGAATTAATAGAGGACGAAAATAAATTTGTACCTTTTTGTAGTTTTTTATCATTTTTTATCATTCATTCATTTAGTTTTTTATCATTAAATCATCTTATTTTTGTAACCAGGGGTGGCCCGGCACAGTAAGCATTGCATCGGGGCGCCGGCTTCGTACTTGCGTCATTTCGAACTCAAAACTAAATAGAGCATAAAATAGGATGTCTTTTTTACGTTGGCAGGGGTCGCCACTTACCCTAGAGCCAACCCTGTTTGTAACCATCTTAATTTTAAATTTCATTCAGAATCTGAGAAATTTCAGTGCCAAGGAAGACAGTGAGAAACAGGAATCTCTCCGAACAACATTTATTATGATCGCGAACCAACTGGTCCTGATCTTAATATTTATATAATTAATAGTAAATAGAGTAATAAATATTATATATAATTAACAGTAAACTTAGGATTTATATAATTAACAGTAAATAGAGTAATAAAGTAACAAAACTTGTTTTTTAATTGATTCTTTACAAAATATAAAACATAGGGAGATATATATATAACTTAAAAAAAAAACATGGTTTTTGAATTGTTAAACTGATGATAATTTTAATCTATCGCATTCAGTATTACGTGATCATCATGACCTATTATCTGTGTTTCTGCCCTTAAATTTTTTAGAAATATCTTGTTCTTCAAATTTTTCTCCAATGTCTAGTTTAGCTTGTTTGTAATTATCCCCTGTTGACAATTACCAAGGTGATTCTAATTCAATTTCGATAAAAGAAAAAGAAAGAAAGAAACACTTCAAGTGAGTATTTTTCGGTTCAACGATTTAGATTTGTATGTGACAGACAAACAAACGCACAGATTTTCACTTTTATGTATAATTCTCCAGATCTTATTTACCTTTTTCTCATTTAAGGAACATTTTACTGTGCATTTGTTTCCGGCATGTTGATTTTGCAATTCCTGAAGATATTTACGTCATCCCCGAAATAAGCTTAAGTATTTGCTCAATCCGAAACAAGCGACCATCAATATCAAATTACGACATTCTTTGTAAATATTTATCTGGAGTATTTAATCTAGTACATTATGTACAAAAGTTTCTTATGCTGCAAGTTTCTACTTAAACAAATAAGACGAATCGACAGAGAAATTATAATGGGTGCATGCGCATAATCACTATGAAAATCTAGTTAACCCTTTGAGGCGCAACCCTTTCCTAATGCTGAAAAAAGGGTAGCCGTTGCCATCGCTCGACTTAACTACCATAAGATGGCAGACGATCGAAACGTTCATCGCGTGCCCTTATGGTAGTTAAGTCGAGCGATGGCAACGGCTGCCCTTTTTTCAGAATTTGGGCAATCTATCCAGCTGTTCTCGCATTCTTCCATTTTTCAACAGATGTCAGTGCTGTTAAAAATAATCGTGACCATTTTTTTACGGGAAGAGACGTGCTAAAAAGTAAAGGATTCTCGTGAAGCTATGTTACTCGCAACTATTTTTATAGAAATCAAATCTATTCTTCGTGACTGGCAACAGTCAAAACGTCAGAGTTTGGTGTTCCCAGAGCATGGAACAGTGCGCGTTAAAGGGTTAAAGTAATAGTCAGAATTCCAACTAAAGTTTGGAAAAGACAACTTGATATCCTACAAAAAGCATTTTACTAGAAATTACAGTTTAGGAAACCTTTTTTTTATTTTAATGATAGAATAATCGGACATAAGCCCGTTGCTTACGAAACGCAGTTGAAAAATTTGACTGATGCTTTATCGCTTATTTAAGTGATAGTTAATAATTGATTCATGAAGAGAACATTTGCAGCCCTACAATCTTGTGTTATTTGAAGTCGCCTTCGCATACCCTAACACTGATAAAAGTTTCTAATTTTGGAGCTGAAATTCTGTGTATAACCTCCATGTATCAATAGCAGGAACAACGTAGTTAGTCTTTTGCAATTTCATTCCAATTAAAAATACGATAACCCATGGTTTTGTTCAGGCAAAATTGTAGCTTTGGAGGATTTGATTTTACAGAATGCCCAATATACCGATAAATTTTGAAAATAAGAGTTTGAATTTGTGTTCGTAAATTAAAAACTAATGGTATAAGTATTTGGCATAAAAATGGGTGAACAAACTTTTTGAAAGTTAGATGGTTATTTTTTTTAAATAAAATTTTCTAGATTTCCGTTAGGGAATATTAGAAAACTTTCAGTGGAAAAGTGTACCTAATTGATAAGTAATGCAAAAATATATATTTATTCTTATGCGTTAAAAGTAATCATTTATAATTTTATCAGTTCGTAAAGCAGTATTAATTTTCAGAATTTAGCGTACCTTTATATTCTAAGTGAAGCGTTTTCATTTTCTATTTTCTTAATAGTTTGACCTTTTAAAAGCTTTAAATACGTTTTCAAGCTTTAAGTACGTTTGTTACAATCATGAAAATAATACTAAGTTATATATGGAAATCAGTCAGAATTGTTATCAAATAGTTGATTATAATATTTCATATAATAGTGAATATATATTTCATATAGGTTTAATCAATAAAATATAACAGAAAATTGTTTTAACATTATAATCTTCTCAAAAACCTGCTTTTAAAGCATAAACGTATTATTTGTAAAATTAACAAATTTGTGTTTTTAAAATGTAAAAGAATATTTTGATATTTTTCTAAATTTACATTGTCTATTTTATGCATTTTTGAGCAAGAAAATACATATTTTTGTAAATTTATAGCCTAAAGAATACAATATATTCTTAAAATGTAAACGAAACTTTATTTTAAAAAAATGAGTGAAATGTTTTATTTTTTTCAAATTTAAACTTTTATAAATTCCTTATTCTTTCTAGTTTATTTAATAAATTTAATAAATAATAAATGATTAGTAGTATTTAATAAATAATAAATAAACTGAAATAATTAAATATTGTATTTAATAAATTCAACATCTATTTCTAGTTATTTAAAAATTATTTTATTAATAAGACACATTTTATATTTAACGGCACACCGCATATATATACATATGTATACATACATAACAATTAATTCTCATAATCGTAAATAAACAATGTATGCATTTACATTTAAAATATTATTCATGAAATTCTATAATTTTCTAGAATTTTCTCACTTAGTTTAATATGCAAAATGATGTCTTTTTATTTTAATTAAATGTTAATTTGTTAAATATTAAAAATAAAACCATTACACATTGTAATTTATCTATTCTCAAGAAATATATTCTTGAAATGAATCCCATAACCCTGACCTAAAAGCTACTAATTATTACAGTATATAAAGTGTTTAGTTATTATTTTACTTTATTTCAAAAAAGTAAATATGCAAGATATAACAATATTTATACTGCAATAAAACTTTAGTAATATTTTTTAATGAACAGATAAAAAAATTTCAAAATTTATTCTTATTATTGAAAATTATCAAATTTATGACTAAAAGTAAACCTGAACTAATTATAAAACCTTTGAATACATTTATACAAAACACGACGTAACATGTTACACCGTCTTAAACTCGCCGTTTACACTATTTTTCAATAAACGTTTTTAATGTACATTATTAATTATATTTATCTCAACTATCAATTAGTTTTTATTTTTAATAATCAAGCATCTTTTAGTGTTTCAATAATGTAACTTAACCCTTTATGTTGCAGATCAGCAACACACCAAATAAAATTATAGAAATTAATCTTAGTGGGAAAAAAATTGAATGATTTTTTCCCCCAAAAATAACGTGAACATAAAATAATTTTCAGAAAAGTGTGACAGTTAATTAATTCTTTAACACGAAACTACATTTTGTCCTTCAGTAGTCACACTATTTTTTATTGCAGAACTTATATAAATATCTTTTTTTCGTGGGTCAACCCTACAAGAATACTAATAATTATTTAAAACGCTCTTTTCATAAACTGCTTACAAATACTTAATTACACTTTGCCATGCTACAGATATACATATTTTCGATTGACAGAAAAATAAAAATAAGCGTTTTACTGAACTCTACAACGAACACGTTTTTGTCCATAAACTTCTAAAATAACAAAATTGCAAAATGAATTAAATTTCAATACTTTTATATTATATTTTAGCACATCAAAGTAAAAAAAAATTAAATTCCAAGTCCGTATAACTTCACAATTTTTATTTCTTTTGTTTTTAATAATTTTACATTATGTAATTTACTAAGAAGCAATAAATTAAATGCACAACTTTTCCATAACATGTTTATGATTACAGTAAATTATTTGCCAACAACTGAAACTTTTACACCTGTCAGTTAAACTTAGTTCGATAGTATCTTAAAATAAAATCATTAATCCACCAACAAAACGCAAAGATCCATCAATGAATTCACAAATTGAAGCGCGTTAAAATAAGTATTCACTCACCCCTCCGATGACAATCGTACTTCACGAGCCGGGACATTTTTTTAAGACCATCCGTTTGGGGGGATCTCAGATCATCACTGTTAAGAGAAGGAGCGATTTGAGATACGAGCTGCGAGAGCAACAGCTAAATTCAAACACCGTGGAGCGTTTGAAGGGGATCCATCCATTTTCGCCCCTGGCACAGCGCCCCCTTGTAGACAGATCTCTAGTGCTGCTCTCTCGTTCAAGAGGGGCTTGTCGCCTTCCTCCTACAGATTACACTCTTACAAATTAAAAACAAAGGAAAGCAAGAAAGAAAAATCATGTGTAACGGATAGATTTTATTTTTTTTTCCAACTCTATATTACTTGAAAGTGCACTACGTCCCTGGTCATCCATAAGTGATGTCACCTACCCCCTCCCTTTTTTTAAAAATATTTTTGATCCTCCCTCATCCTTTTGTCACAAAGTGCCACGTTTTATGGTAACCCTTCTCCGCCCCTGATCACATGTCACGCTATGTTACATAAGCATATAGTACTTGCAAGCAAGGGCGGATCCAGAAACTTTTTTCGGAGGGGGCGCAAATCGTGAATACTCATTTCATCTAGTGTAAAGCACACTTAATATTGGTGAAAGCCCCATTTATCTAGTGTAAATACATTTTTCTCGGAGGGGGCGCGTGCCCCCTGCGCCCTCCCCCTGGATCCGCCTTTGCTTGCAAGTCACATTCAAGGTACTATGTCGGTTCTATTTCAAACTTTAACTGGGTTTAAATGACATTAATGAGCATATTTTTTTAACTGGAGGAATTACGCAGCACAGTATTTTCACAAGCAACCTGAATGCCTTTCTCGGAATAAAGAATAATGTGAAAAATCCCAAGAAATTTGTTTTAATCCCATTAACAAAATACTCTCCAATTCTGCTATTTAAAAATAACTTAAGAATTTAATTTATTTATGTCAAATATTTTTATTTTAACCAGAACTGGGCTAACAAATGCACTCAAAAGAAACTGGTGTTGCAAAAGAAAAAAAAAAGATATATATTTTTTTAAATAACACAAATAAAAGGTATACTTATCAAACGTGTTTCGTTCGAAATCTTTTTCAGCAGCAGTAGAAGCATGTTTCTACGTTACCCAATTTTCTTTTATTTATTAATTTTTTTCTTAATCAATTTTCGGGAGAGTTTTGTTTTATGACAAAAAATATCAACTATAAATTATACGAATAAATCCAGTAAAAATTCATACTTTTGATAAGTGAATTTTATGTATTAAAGATTTAAATATATCCTGTAATCTAAGCACAAAAACTGTGAACTATGATTGAATTTGTTGGATTTCAAATTTTTCAAGTGACGTCATAGGAATTAAAAAGCAAATGCATTAACACACTAAGGTGTCAAAAGTCATGGTATACCTCTTAATAGCGGCTCGGACCTCCTTTTGCCCGGCGGAGTGCAGCAACTGGACGTGACTTGGACTCAACAAGTCGTTGGAAGTCCCCTACAGGAATATTCAGCCATTCTGTCTGCATAGATGCAAACAGTTGCTTTTTTTTTTCTTAGACGGTGGTGGAGTTTGAGCACGAACGAACCTCTCGATTATGTCCCATACGTGCTCAATGGCGTTCATGTCGGGTGATCTGGGTAACCAAACCATTCGCTGTTCATCTCCAGAATGTTCTTCAAACCAATTTCGCACAGTTCTGGCGCAATGACATGGAGCATTGTCATCCATAAAAACTCCATCGTTGTTTGGGTGCATGAAGCGCATGAATGGGGTAAATGGTCTCCAAGTAGCTCAACATCGTCATTTCCGGTCAATGATCCATTCAGCTTGAGCAGAGGACGCAGTCCACTCCATGTAAAAAAAAAACCATACCATTAAACAGCCTGCACAGTGCCTTGTTGACAACTTGGGTCCATGGCTTCGTGAGGGCGACGCCACACTCGTACCCTACCGTAAGCTCTCGCCAGCCGGAATCGTGACTCATCCGACCAAGCTACAGTTTTCCAGTCATCTAGGGACCAATGGATATGATCACAAGCCCAGGAAAGGCTCTACAAGCGATGTCGTGCATTCAGTAATGGCACTCGAGTCGGTCTTCTGCTGCCATGGCCCATCGAAACCAGATTTCGCTGCACAGTCCTAACGCACGCGTCCGTCGTACGACCCACATTGATTTCTACGGTCCTTTCACGCAGCGGTACTTGTCTTGCCGCTGGCAGTTCTTCGGATGCGTCGCTGATCTCGGCCATTCAAAGCACGCGGCCGCCCGCTGCGTCATCCATAGTGGGTGGCTATGCCTGAAATTACATATTCACGACATACTCTTGACACTGTGGATCTCGGAATATTCAGTTCACTATTTCCGAAATTGAATGTCCCATTCGTCTTGTCCCAACAAACATTCCGCGTTCAAATTCTGTTCATTCTCGTCGTGCATCCATGGTCACTTCAAACACCGCATCAATTAGTTGACTATAAATGAAAGTTCTGCTAATCCACTGACCAATGATACCTGTTATACGCCATACAACCAACATCTGTAAATTTGCATATTGCTATCGCATGGCTTTTGTCACCTCAGTCCTCAGTGCATTTTGTGCAACAGAAACTTTTAACTATACAATCTAAAATAAAGCTTTTTACAGTACATCCAGTTAAGTGGATGGGAGGCTTCTATGAAGGCATTGAATCATTTGTGGGAGTAAAACTTTTTATATTGATAACGTTCTAACTAAAATATGAGAGAAATTTTTAGAAAATATTTTTGGATATTGCAATATACTAAATGATTAAATATCGCTATTCTCACTAATATTCAAAGTATGGGTGAGCGTGGGTCCTCTTAAAATTTTAAGAAAAGCAAACTTGTGTTAATGAGATATTTCAACATAAATATTGATTCTTTAAAGCCTGACACTTCGTTAATGAATCAAAAATCCAAGCTCAAGCTGTTAACTAATATGACATAAATTGTAACAGGTTATATAACATTAGAGGTTCAATGCTTAATCAAAGTATGTGATCTTATGTGTAAATTAATGTTATGAGCATACTAAATAGAATATATTTTTTAATAAGGACTCTCAAATACTCAGATTTTCTTTTAAATATCGGTTATTATTTTATCATATTTATTTATGCTGAATCTAGTTTTGCCTTCATTGGAATTGAAATTTTTCTGATTCTGAATAAATTTTTAACTAAGATGGTTAAAAAAAGGCGGTTTAATGATAGAAACCTAAAATTTAATATGAATTAATTTCGTCCCATAGTAATTTTAAAGAGCTTTTGGATATATTGGCCGTTCTTTCCATTGGAACCAAGATCTGTACATTTTCATTATTTGCAATAAACATTCCTAAGTAAACACACATACTGACACTACACCATGATAACTTTGATAAACATTGACAGTTTTGTATTATAAAATCACTTAGCTGCATTTAAGAACGGACTGCCTTTCTTTATGTTATTTCAAATCTATAACTTTTTTAAGCAAATCAATTCTTATTACATTTGCTACTTCCTTTTCGGAACTCGGGCCAAAGAACTTTTAAGTTATCGATGGGGTGGGTTGGATAATTGCCATACATGGTGACTTTTTCCTTCTTTGGCGATTGACGCATGTGCATAATCGATAATCATTTCCTTTTTACGGTTACCAATAAAACACTTCTCCATATACTCTTCTTAAGGCATAACGTTTTGCAGATTAGCGTACTTAACACACCAAAATATTTCATCTGGCCATGAATGGCAAATGCGCAAGCTACGCCGTTATTGAATCCCGTGTATTTTTGTAATCGAAACAAAATATTGAATTGCATGGTGTTTTTTTTTTGCGCAGCTTTACAAGAATCACAGTGCATAATATTTCACCAGACCCCCTTTCCTTTATTGGAACTTGAATCTTTAAAATTGGCAAATGTAGGAAGTACCACCAAGATCGATTCATGTTGGGGAGTTACTTTTTGCATCAAATTTCACTGTAAATCTCCAAAAATGGTCAACATTGGCGATTTCATTTAGTAAATTACATAGCTGGATACGTACTTTTAATAAATATAAAATATACTGAAGTGCCTGTGAAGTAATACCAATGCGTCACAGCAGGAAATACTCACTATGAAAAAAAATCTACATAAATTGTGAAATGACGTTACGAAATACGCCGTGGTATAGAGACCGACGTTGTTTATCGTTTTTAAACTCGGTGGTACTCTGTGGTTCGCCCAAAACGAATACCTCGCGATTTACCAGTTTCATCCCAATTTAACTAAAGAAAAACTGCTGGCCAAAGTCAGTTCACCTACTGGAGTTAAAGGCCTAGTGCTCAGGGCACTCCTACAAGAATATTCTATCAGTTAGTCAGTCAGCCCAAAGTTAGTTTTTATAGTTGACTCAATAGCTAACTCAATAGAACGAAGATTAAAATAAAAATCTGGAGTGACATTACTTGTCTCTTCGAACACTTGATCTTTTCCGATTTTTTAAATAAATTTTATTCAACTCAATCGGATCTAGCGTTCAAGCGCTAGTGCGCTTAATATGATTGGCGTGTATAGGCCGCAATGTATCCGAATGCTTTCTTGTAGTCCTGCATCAAATTGTAAGCCGTACGCTTACTAAACTTTATGCAGTATCTAAGACAGTGACCTATAATATGCGTACCTAATTTTATCTGAACCGAATGCACCATTTAGTCACTAGCTCACTTTAAATTATTTGCATTCTTAGGCCCTAATATATTAGAATTACTCTTTGCAACCCTGTGAACAAACTGCTAGCTCTACACAGGACAAATCTATGCAGGTCATGAGGCCGTGACCTATAATACACTTACCCAATTTGAACTCAATCGAATGCATCATACAGACACTAGCGCAATTCCAAGAATTTCCGTCCGTAACCCATAATGTAACAGAAATCTTTTCTATTGCCCCGTAAAAAAGCCACTGAGTCCTATACACAACAAAACCTATACAGGTTGTGTGACAGTGACTTATAATACACATACCTAATTTGGACATATTCGAAAGCACCATTTAAACACTAGCTCATTTGCGTCGAAAGACCACAATGTATAAGAACTATTTTTTGCAATCCCGTGAACAAACTATCAACTCTACACATACCAAATTTTACGCAGATCATGTGACCGTGATCTTTATCTACATATCCAATTTGCTCTCAATCGAATGCACTGTTTAGATGCTAGCACTCGTTCAAGAATTTCCGTTCAAAAGCTGTAATGTAAATCTTTTTCGTAGCCCTGTAACGACGTCAGCTTTAAAACTATAATTTTTGGAATGATTTCATGAGTTTCGAAATTTTTACGTCACAGTCTGTTGCCATAACGGTATTCCTAAAGCCTTTTTAAAAATCGAATTTCGAAATTTAGGTCGGATGACCGACATCCCTGAATTTTTACCGATTTTTTGTGACCGTCCGCATCTAAATTTTCTGGTTCAAGCGAAAATTGAGGAAAACGGTGCTTTGAAGTCACTCTTCCACAAAGTTTCCCAGCTAGAAACTTTGTTTTCTCACAGATTTTATTACATAAGATTTTTTATAATATTGTTCAATGATGCAAGAACCGAATAAAAATTTTTGGAACGACAAATTCTCATGAAAAAGGTTTTAACGCCTTGACACGTATATATTACAGGGTATCCCCAAAACAGTGACCTGGACTTTTATTCATTAAAGATTAATCGTAGACATATACAATAAGCCACAAAGTTGCGTTGAAAAAAAGGTACAGAATTTTATAATACAGATTTTAATTTTCAGGGGATTAAATTTGAGTGTAAAATGTGTCCAATACATTGTTTGGATAATGTGCAAAAGTTGGCCATTTTGTCTTAATAAAAGTCCAAGTGTAAAAATGAATATATGCTGACTTAAATCTTTTTTCAGTAGTTCGCGAAGGGAAAAAAAAAAATTACATCGGATGCTCTCGTTTGAGGGGTCGGACACAAATTACAAAAAAAAACAATAATTTCATAAATCCACTCGCAAAATTCTATTAAACTTGGCAAAATTAGATACCTAGTAGGAAAATTTGGTAAAAAAATATTAACGAAAACTATCATTTATTTTTTATTTCTTATACATTTGGCAAAATTACACAAACCAGTTGGCAAAAGTAAAAATTTCGTAATATAGTTGATATAAAAAAAAGCTTGTGAAAAACTGATTTTTGACTTGGCTTCTCCCCCCCCCCCGCCTAAAGAAAGTCTCCAGTGGCTCTGAATGCATAATGATTTTGCTATTATTGGTTCTGTATAGACCTTCACAAACTTTGTTTGAACATATCTCTGGGCCTTTTTATCAGGAAAGGCAGAAACTTTGTCTATAACCTAATGAATGAATGCATGGGGCACATCTTACTGACTGATAGTTTTTTGTGCTGGGTCGTATAAAAATGAAAAATTTGTATTTATTCACGTTTAATCTCAGGAAAATTTTAATCTATACCATATAATTCTTTATTTTTTATGTAACTTTGTAATTTATTGTACAAGTGTATGATCAATTTTTAACCAATAAAAGAGTAGGTCAGTGTTTTTGGGATACCCTGCATGTATTGCCAATTTTGTTTGCATGAAGAAAAAATAATTCTAAGGAAAAGCATTTTTCAACAAATGCCTTACCACTGGTATAGCGAATAGCGCTTTGAACTGGGAGACAGGAGGTGCCTGGTTCCAAACCAGGTTATGTCCGCTGACCTAATTGTTCGGTATTTCTCGTGGTTTCCTCCGAAAGGACCCCTTAGAAAGACCCCCCCCCCCAAGGAGCGCATCTCACCCATCTGCCTAGATCTCACGTGTAGATAACTGACCGCAATCCCACAACACAACACAGCAACATGAATTTGATACAAAATACATAACTGAGATTGTAATGTATTCACAATAATCAGGTTTTCAATTTTTGCTTAGAAAATTAAAAAAACTCACTTTAATGTAAGTATACAGTTTATTTGCAAAGCATTAGTACAGATAAATCAGCTTTATCCATTTTTTGATAGTAAATTTGATAGTGAGTTGCAAGAAAGAGTTTTGAAACGTCTGCTGTGTTCTACATACCCTAAAAGCGTTGCATTGAAACTGATCAAATCATAAAATGAATAATCGCATTAAAAAACATTATGTCTCCAGTAACTACAATAACGCACTTTTACCATCTCAAGACACCAGAATTTTTTTTTCCAAATAAAAGCAATAACGAAAATAATAAAATAATTTCCACGTGTTCGAAATACTGGTGTGCGGCTGAAACACGTGATATTTCACTTTGATCCAAGTACCACGTTTTCATATAAATTTTTGACGTGAAGGGAAAAAGTATAAAAATGTATAAGGGAAAATTTCTTGGTAAGCGAAAATCAATTCCCACCATTTGACAAGTAAAGATAGGCTTCAAAGAATCTGTGATAACAGTTTTTCTCTTATTTTGATCAAATGGTAAGACTAATTCATTGTGATGTGATTCCGTTACACAATGCATGATTATTCCTTTGTGGATAAGATATCTACACAATTGTTCATGTTTCTCCGTGCATTTATGCTAGTGGAGGAGCGCGATATAAGATTATCAGTTCTTCTACAGGTCGATTTTTAAAGCAATGTTATTTTATATAGAGGAGTAAGTTTTCTATAACAGTCGGAATTTTTTTTTTCTTTTTATCGAACGGATTTATAGGTTTTCGGTAAATAATAGTGATGAATTCAATATTCTTTAGGAAAATCGATTGTAGTTAAGTTTACGGGCAATCAGTATACTTTCCTCAATGAATCTTAATTCTGTTAAGTGACTATACAAACATTTTTAGTCCTTATACTATTTGCATTTTCCAGGAGTATAAAATACACTTTATATAAATAATCATTTTCTATGTATACTTATAAACTTCTATAAAATCTATGTACAGAAAAGAAACAATAATACAGTATAACTCCAGTTATCCGAATCAACTGGAACCGACCCCATTCGGATAATCAAAATTTCGGATAATTGGTTTTTCCGAAAAAAATGTCAAGTATGAATTTTAATTAATTATCGTATGTATGCATGTTGAAAATGGGTGAAATTGCATGTGTTCACACTCTGGCTGACGTTCCATCCACTTCAAGGCCGACAAATTCTTCACTAGCAGATGGTCCCGTGTCTGCTTCAACTACAGCATTCAGGTCATCTTCCTCGACACTTTCTTCTATCACACTTTCAATAAGTTCATCAGCATTTAGAATTTGAAACCCAGGGTCTGAGGAATCATATACCATTCACTCTCCTATATCTTAAGCACTAACTTATGGCCATCCAGGAATTTTCAAAAGAATGTTTCTGAATTCCTCAAATGAAAAGTCATCCTCATTTTCTCCTGTCCCTTTCCTTTTCTTGAGCTTTTTTTTTTTCCTTTTCTTTCTCATCTTTAGCTGATATGCTTTTCAACTTGTACCACGCACGACTTAATTATACGTACGGGGAGAACAAAAGCGCACGTAGACGGAATCATTATTTTGCGAATCGCAGTACGTTTCCGTCTTAATATTTTCTTCTGAAATTCTGAAATTGATTCGGATAATCAGCGATTCGGATAATTGGAGTTCTACTGCATTGAAATATATAAATACAGAGCAAAGATCTGGAAAAGTTTTAACACTCGGGAAGTAACTAAAGTTAAATCAACAGCGAATCAGTTTGAGTTAATTAGTATATAGAAACTACCAATTTGATAGTAGTGTGACAACAAATCATTGGAATTGAAATGACATAAAGTCCATCAAAAAAAAAAAAAAAAATAGATTTCACATACACTGAATTTCCAATTTTCTGTGTGCAGATTAAAAATTTTGCCGATTATTCGTGAAATCAACCAAGCATCTGTTCTTTTCTCGATCTTCCGAGAGTCTAAAAAAAATCGTTGTAAAATAATTGAAACTAGTAAAATCATACGTGTATTGCCAAAATAAAAACGTGCAATTCATTTACTCTATATTATTGCTGAAGTTTGATATTAGCCTGAGTATTCGTTCTTTTCTCGACTTTCCGGCAAGCTAAAAGCAGTCGTTCTATATAAATATATAAATTTACTTTTATTGCTTCTAAACTTCTCTAATTAAACCGATCGATATATATATATATATATATATATATATATATATGTATAACATTACGAATCAAAAGCCCATGAAAATCCCACATTTCTAGATCTGCGCAGTTTAATTCAGTTGGAACAAAGAAATCCGCTTTCAAAAACAGCTATTACTACACGGTCCCTTGCAATTAATTTGTAATTTTGTAGACGGTCCCGGCAGCCAGCCACAAAGGCGTCTTGAACGTCATAATAAACCTTGAAAAACCGCTGCCCAGATTTAGCTTTTGGCCAATAATTGCAACGCGCTTTGATCATGTGACACGACCTCAAAAGTTGTTAAAAGGGCCTCAGGAGCAAATCTTCAGCGTGACGCAACTGCCAAAAAAAGATGTATCGAATCCCGAATAAAATGATGTAATTGTAGTTTGGGAATCCGTCTCATTTCATCCACCAGTGCGGCCAGCCAGGGGGGTGGGGGCTCTAAGCCAGAGTCCTTACCCAACCTCTCCGCCTCGCCTCCTGCTCAAACACCGAAGGTTATCTTAAGCCGGCAAACCCTACGACGTTCCTCTTTTTAATACATACATACATACATACATATATATATATATATATATATGTATGTATTAAAAAAATATCGTGTATATATATATACACGATATTTTTTTTTCGGTGATCCTTATTTATTCTTACTAACAGGGTACAGGGTGATTGTTTGGTTATTTGCAAAAACCATGCATTAACGCGAATAATCTTGAGTTCACTGTAGTACGAGATTCGCTTGTGTTAAGTTGTTTTTAATTTAATGAGTACAATTTAAATGTTGTAAGTATGCGTGAGTTTCTTTATGCTGAAATTGAATGAATGGTTTAATTTTGTTTCTTACTTAAATTATTTTTAAAAATCAGAACAATTCAATTCTTTGTTGAATATTTAATTACTCATTATGCTATATTTAAAAAAAATACCTATTATTCAAGCAGAAAATCTTGTTTCGAGAAACTTCGCTTTAATGCAAAAATTTGAAAGCGAGTTAATGATGCTCTTAAACTCGCGAGTTAATGATGCTCTTTTATTTAATCTAGCATAAATGATTTAATATCGGATCTATAAATTTAAATGTCCGAAGTATGAAAACTCAGAAAAGAATACAAAATAAAACTCCTTTAATGAATGCTTCATAAAATTTCGTTTATTCTGCAAGTAGCGTCTTTGTAACGGGGTTGTAAAAATTTTTAAATTCAAGAACTAAAGAAAACTTTATTAATCTAAGGAAATGCATTATTTGAATAAAGGGGATTCTTTAACAATAATGCTCGTCTGGTTAATAAAGGAACAAAAACAAGTATGATTAAAAAAATAAGAAAACCGACCTCAAACTACTTCACCGTAAGGAAAATTACTCTTAACTAAATAAGTAGGGTTTAGCAAATTCTCGCCAAATATAGAAGATATCGCCAAGTTAATTTTAGTCTTGGGAACTTATTTTCGTACCCCAAACTTGGCAATAAATTGCTTAAAAGTGGCCCACTATGGCAACTTTTGACTAATGCCAGTACAGGCAAACATTTTTTAGTTATACCATCATTCCCATTGAAAATAAAAGTTTTGACAAATCACGCCAAATACAGAACATATCGCCAATCGGAGTTCAGTTTTGGTAACGCATTTTGTCACGCCAAACTTGGCGACAAATCACCAAAAGTGGCCAACCTTGACAAGTTTTGCCATTAAGACCAACGCCGTTACTAGAAACCTTAAAGCAATGGTTTAAAAACGCGGTTTTTTTCCGATTTTCGAAATGAAATTATGATCAGAACGTGACCAAATTTATATGGGACAAACTCCCTTTCCAATAAAAAGGGATTTTTAAAATCGCTCCACACCGTAAATTTTTTTCTCTGTAGATACATTAAAAAAAATAAATAATAAATAATAATAATAATGTACTTATATAATACGCTAACGTATGCGGTACCAAAATCGACGATATTTCTATCTTTACGCTAATGTTTACAACTACTAGAGGTAAACATTAGCGTAATAACAGTGACACACGCTCAAAAATCCAAATTAACAGTTCAATGACGTCAGGTGAAGCAAGCGTATTCATTACTGGTTACGTATGTCACGCAGTAGCTAGATCACAAAATAAAAATGCATACGCGGAAAAACAAAATCTTGCGGATCTTTAACTCACATTAAAAAAAAATCGCTAAGCGTATTTTAGCCATTTCCTGTTTCTTTTATATTTTTGCAGACAAGGATACATAATAAATAATGCAACCGTACTATAAAACACCAAGTTGATATTTTTGGCACATTAACCCTTCGGCTACTGCAATTAAGAAGCATTTCTGTAGGAATTTGTACAACACGTTATCACCCAATACAATATTTTTAAAATAATTTATGAATGGAAATGTCGCCAATATCTTTTCATACATCTTGCTATGTTAGTACTTAGCTTTCCCTCCATGACCACCCTCAACATTTATCATGACACCCAACATTTTTAGCAGCCCTAACCTAAATAAACTTAATGACAAACACTCTTACAATAATGAAACATAATTTTCGTTAAATGACTCCGATAATTTGGCCTAAACTTCACGGAGTATATAGAACAGTAAGGCATGAGGCTGCGAAGCTGGCCGCCTTGGGGACTAGTAACAATAAAATACGCGTTGAACATAGTGCCTCCTCCTTTTTTTAAGTCTGTAAAAATGAATATTTTTAAAAATATAATAAAATAAACGAAAAGAAATGTAGACCTACTAGTATGCCTAGATGTTGTACATTAATTTTAGAACACGTTACGTATAATTCTGATCGATCTCACTTGGAACAAAAATTTTCTGGCAATAAAAGTAAATAAATTACCTAAAAATTTAAAGGAAAAAAATCCGTAAGTGGAAATCAATTCTCACTGTTTGACGCATACGGGCACTTGAAAGAACGTGATATGTTTTCTTCTCCTTACTTTAATCAAATTATAGGAGCAATTCTGTTGCATGATGTATGTTTGTACCTTTGGATGAAGGAAGAAAGCGATACGATTGTGCGTGTATGTGTGTGCATTCAGCTATCGAAAATATGTGATGTATGATTTCAACGTTTTGCTGGAAGGTGTCAATTTTTACCTTTTTATCTATTTTTAGAAGTGATAGTAGTGAAGTAACGTACTTTTGACTGAAAATTGCTTTATGGATTTCCTTGAGAAATGCAGAAATATTGTGGCTTTGACTGAGAATTTTTTGATTTAAAGTTACTTGTAATTGTTCAGTTTATATATTTCTTCTACAGTATAAAATAAAAAATCCTAGATTACAGCACAACGTGTAGGTAAAAGATAACGCCAACACGTTGCGATGTAAAGACTGTGTTAATTTGTTATACAAGACTCTTCGTGATTGGCTTACACAAAGTCATTACATCATTTCGTGAATGGATTTACAGCACACTGTGCTATATTCTAAAGTTGCAGCGCTTTTGCTGTATTGTTTACAGCAATATGTGTGATAAAAACATAGATATTTCTTACAGTGTTTCTAAATCAAAATAGGTACCCTTAATACTAATATCAATAGCTGTGTATTGTTTTAATGAGGAAAGAAATTACTGGCCACGAAGGATTAAGCTGTACTGCTCCTAATTTGACATTTACTGCAATATGAATAAAAATAAATTAGAAAAATATTCATTCGTAACAAAAGCGAAAAAGAAACAGACCTTTTTCAAAGTATCCCCTTTCTAGTAAACCTAAAATTGAAATATTGGGTTCTGTAGTTTGAATGCAATGAGTATTAACTAGTAGATGTGACCTGTAACAATTTGACCGAAAAACAAGGTCCACGATGCCCGAGCGATTGAGACACTGAATATGGTGGATGGCTGAAGTGTGAAGTTCCGGGGTTCTGGCCTACCGTGCGATTGTCGATCTAACGGTATAGAATTTTATACGGTTTCCTCCAAATGTAACGTGAATGCGCTTTAGAACCCCTTAAAATATTAGACCGCCAAAGGCAGCGCAATAGGCAGATAGCGTTTTGTCTTAAACACAATACGCAATTGACGTAAAACAGCTTCATAGTTCTACTGAAAGAAAATAAGTAGAATCTCGCAAAAATGTTTAGCAACCCTTTCCTGGCGACGAATGAAATACATTTAAAACTCTTGAATCTATCGGACCCGTAAACTTTTGTTTAAAAAAAACATTGTACCTTCTTGGGATCGATCACGCCAATTGCTGATTTACTGGAAGGTAGACTTAACGCAAAATTCTACGAAGTCATTTTATCAGCAGAATTTTCTAGAAGCCTAGTATTTTACGATGGGAGAGTCCCGCACGCTCAGATTTCTCAATTTCAGTCTAAATTTTGAGATTTGATCTTTAATATACATGGATATCTATTTATCTGAAATGTTTTAATATTATAATGCTTATAATAATATGTAAGAGATTTCATTCACCCAAATGTGGGGATAAACGTCAAATACCAGCGTTAGTTTTTCAAAGTTAATAATTCTGGATGTCTAGTTTATTGCACGTAGGTGTCCAAAATGAAAACACGAAGACGACGATTATCTGGAAGAAGCAAGTAATCACTGTATGGTGCAACAAACGAAATCGCCAGACGTCAATCCCATATGGGGCACTTCTCTAGATAGAGCCATTGCTTAAGAGCAATTCGATCGCTACACTTGTAAAACTGTACGAGATAGGCACGCCTCTTATTTGATGAAGCAATAAAGAATTATAATACATCCTACTTAGACCAATGCTGTTGTCTTTTGTATACTCGTATCAGACAACATCAAACTCCTGAGCATGTTTCTGTGTTCCCAGTTCCTGTCTTGCAGCATGTATTAGTATACTCTTGCATTAATTAAACTTACTTTTTGTCAAAAAAACCCCATGTTGGTGATCACAGCAGTTTAATTAGATATTCAGATGCTCGTTTTAATACGAAAGAACGTGTTCTATAATGTAAAGACACACAAATGCACAAGATACTTCTTCCACTCTTTTAGTCTGAAGGTCTACTGTGTTGCACATCTTTACAAACTGTTTATCGCATTGAAAATGAAAATATCTTGATCAATGGTTCGTATATAATTTCAGAATGGGAAATAGTATGAGAAACGGAAATTTGTGTGAAGGGCTTATTTATTTTCGAGAAGTGATCACCTTACCTAGGTCAGACTGCATCGAAATTTCTATACTTTTAACGGACGATTGCAGGTTTGAAAAAATAAAACTTACGGTACTTATAGGTTAAAGATTATAAGTACATTTTTAGGTGTGTTATTATGCCAAGTTTTGTTTATCTCATCTTTCAACATTTTCTTTCTGAATGCTTTTTGTTACTGCAGGTTTGCTTTGGAGAGTGTGAAGTAACATACTAATTGCATGTAACTAATCATTTGTCATTGAGAAACGTAAGTATTGGGGCATAGTTTGTGTTTAAATTCTTCTGATGGTTTTGACCTTCATATTTATTAGAAGCTTTTTAATGAAATTCTATTTTGTCTTTTCGTCAGCGTGCCAAGCTTTAAAACACGGCGCCTCTACTTTATAGAAGTTAGAAGTATTGAAGCCGTTGGTAGAACCCTTTAGGTCCAGTGGTTAGGACACCTAGCTCTCGCTCTGGAGACTCGGGTTCGATTTCAGGCGAATGAACGGAAGTTCCATGATGAAGTGATATGATAATTATAAGAACTTCATAAAATAATGTCTTTTTGCAATTATATTGCTTACAATTTTTGGATTCCTCTCAAAACACTGGACAGAATTAAGAAGTGCTGCCATCTTTTGGATAATGGTAACATTATCCAAAAGATGGCGAATCAAGAAAATGTGTTTGAAAACTTACCTGGAATCTTGCCTCACTATGGCACAGTTGTTATGTCACTGGAAATGGTAGATGGGCGAAATGTGAAGGTCCCTTGTTCGGGTCCCATCGCTCGTCTATCGACCAGACCGTTCGGAATTTTCCGTGGTTTTCTCCGAAACTAAGCGTAAATACGGGTTAGGACTAGGACCCCCTTAGAAAGTCCTCAACGGAGGGCATCACCCTTGTGTTGTCCCACTGACAATGATTTATAAGCGGGATTCGAGCCAAGCACACAAATCCCATATACGTGTTCAGAATAACAACAACAACAACCTGGAATCTTGGCTCTCACCTAAGAGACCCGTGTTCGATTCCGGCGGGGGAAGAGGGGTTACATGGTGTAATGGTCAAGTTTTTTTTTTAAATTATATTGCTGTCATTGTACTTTGTGTCTTGGTGTGACGCTAAAACGAGTCGCCTTTACTTTACTGAAGTATGTGTATATATGTGTGCGTGTACTTCACTCTAGAACTCGTCACTCTCTTTCTAGAAAGTTGTCATCGTGT
Organism: Cheiracanthium punctorium; assembly: GCA_038373885.1. Lineage (NCBI taxonomy): Eukaryota > Metazoa > Arthropoda > Arachnida > Araneae > Cheiracanthiidae > Cheiracanthium > Cheiracanthium punctorium. Next base: position 311,568 of record JAWZYV010004564.1, read on the forward strand.
CTTTGTCTCATTAAAAACATCATGTTCTGCTTTTATTAAACTAGCAGTTGTTCTTTTTAGTTCCAAATAAAACACGTGTTTCGTTTGTAACTAAAAGGCACAAAATGAACATTAAAGAAAAATGCAATTTTTAAAAGTAGAATCTTTTTATTTCGGAATCCTAAAAGGCATAAAAGAAAGATTTATCCTATCAAAGATATGCTATAAATAAATGAAAGTTCCAAATCTAAGAAAACAACATAAATATAGACATTTCACTTTTGCTAGAGATGAAAACTTCTAACTGTTCAAAATATTTTTAAAGCATTTGAGACCTTTGCGATAGAACAATTAATGTCTAAATCAAATACATTACAAGCAAATGCAGCTCAAGTGGAATATTGGTCTCGAATGCTTTCTAAAATATTTTGAGCATTTAAAAATTTTCATCACTTGCAAAAGTGAAATACCTATCTTTCTCAAGTTTTCTTAGATTTTAAATTTTCATTTTTCTAGCAAATCTTTGCAAGAATAAATTTTTATTTTATACCTTTTAGGGCTCCCAATAAAAAGCTTCTTCTATTAAAACTTGCATTTTTTATTTAATTTTTATTTATCATTGTTGGATCTCGTTTCCATATGTAACCTGTGCCTGCAGAAAGCTGTCAGGACAAGATTCTGGTCCTTTTATCTACTACATTGGGCTAGGCTTGTACACTCATACCTTATGAATCAGGAGATCTTCACCTAAAAGTGATCTTGTGTTAGCTTTGTCCAGTGCAAAAAAAGGGGAAAGCATTATTAATAAAGCTAAAAGTTATTTAATTCTTAGATTATCTTGATAAAATGCAAAGTCTTTTGATTTAAAAATAAATTCAGGAAGTTAGTTTAAACCACTCATTTAACTTAAATTTAAGTTGCTTGGTTCTATTGTTTTAAAGATGCTGCATTGAATAATTCCTTTTCCAGCACAGTTTTGATTCCCTAAATTAGTACTTGGACACCCTAAAGACTACTAACTATACTCTGCAGGACATTTACAGAATGAAACTGGAATAAAACTAGGAAATAATACTAGACACAGAAGGACATACATAGAATTATATCTGTTATATTTTTGCAAAGATGTTAGCGAAAAGGGGTCTAAATCCGTTAAAGTTGACCTCGTTTTTTCTTTGTTTCTGTTTTTTTAACTATGTATGATATTACTGGCAATTTTAACAATATAAAAGGGAAAAAAATGATAAAATGAAAACTGATAAATTATTTTTAAGTACTACTGTCATGTATTACAGGTGGGTGTACTATTTTATTACACGTATGCATTTTACTTTATATAATGTGTAGGTGTATTGTGATGTAAATTACAGTTAAAATTATTAAAATTAACGTCTCATCCGCTCATAAATTTTCAAGAAGTGAACATTCTCTTCAATGTTCATATTTTGTAAGTCTATCTTGAAAATATACGTCCCTGGTTTATTTCTAGTAAGAGAATATTTTATACAAAATTTCTTTCGAAGTGTTTACTCGCATGACTTCAAAATTTGAAACAGGTGACAGGATGATATACACTGGGGAGGATCTATTTTGCTAGAAATAATAAATCTTGATTATGGCTAAGAATCTGCTAAATCTCGTAATATTTTCTTTCTTAATGCAAGTATGTGATAGCCTCTTAAAGATCATAACTCGCCGTAGGAAGTTTTAGCCGTTGATCTTATTTCTCTATGGTAATGTCCCCACTTCTTATGAGTGTGTATATGCATGTATATACTAGACAGGAGAAGAGAGAAAAGCGGCCCAATTATTTTCGTCATTCCCAGACGGCAGTAAAAGGAATCATTTTTCTTGCAAGAGAGCGAGGAAGTGCAATAAAAATGTAACGTTCGGACAAAAACGTAATAATGCTGATTTATTTTATATGCATTTGAAATAAGCATCGTTTGGAATTAGCTTAAGCTACTTGACGATGCATTCCAGCAAAGTTATTCGTTGTATATCCGTAATTAAAGCACGTGTGTAGAAGTTATAAAGACTGTTTAAAGGTTACTCAAAGAATTTTTTCTGGATATATCGTGAATTTTCACAGATTTTAAAGAAAAAGGCATCATCTTTTTTTAATTATTGTTATCATTATTTGTGAAGACATTTAAAAGTGCAAGTAGATCGAATTTTTCTAGAAGTAAGATTAAAATGAATTTAGAGCAATAACATATTGTCATATGAGGAAAAAGTAGCTGAGAAAGAGCTGTCAGAAGACTTGTTTCCCGCGCAATCAAAATCGACTATTTTAATATAGCAACAATAGTATTTTCAGATTTCTTAAAAGATCATTCTTTAATTATTTTCATTCTTACAGCCTTTTTTTCCCCCTATTATATTTCTATATAGAACCCGAGATGGCGTATACCGCATAGAAAACTAGGAGGCAATAAGTAATGCCGTTTTAATTCATTTCGGTCTTCTTTCTTTCGGTAGTCTAAAGTGAAACCTTTTCTTGAATTATTTGAACAATTTAATGCAGCAAAATCACCCATTTTTACAGTACGTTAAAGTTATGGTTTGTCGCACATGTATTCATACAGAATGGGAACAAACATTATAGGGAGTGATTCACCCTGCATTAAAGTAGCTCTAGTCCTATGTAAAGAAAAATAAATTCTCGATGTCTTTTTAAGGTATAGGATTATTTCAAAACTTGCTTTCGCAAGATTAAGTTGAGAACTAGACTACGTGTAAACATGTGATAGGTATAAAAAATTCGAGAAAAATTTGGAGATGCAGATGATTCAGATTTCAAAATTCAAATTATTTTAGACGATATTTACAAAACCACTTTTCAAAAATCATCATTTCTGCCATGCGTGGCAATTTTTGCCTGCATAAAATGATTTAGGTTCTTTAAACTAAGCCATAGATTGAATGCCAGTCATGAAAATAAGAGTAATCTTGTATCGTCAGTTTTTATCAAAATACTGTCAGCATGCGAAAACAGAGCAAAAATTAATTGCTTCAGGTAAGAAAATGCGTTTGTATTACAATAACATATACCTAAATTTAGGTATATTGTTAAGAGTTTTGCGAAAGAATAAAGGGGCTGGTTTGTCAAGTTCAGAAATTTTTAGAAAGTCAATTGTAAATGTTACAAAGAAGAGGTATGAAGAAGTCCTACATTAGTCCTATAAGAAGTCCTACATTAATACACTCATGTCCATAAATTAAGGATAATGAAGTTCAGGCAAAGAAAGAGAAAGAAGCAAAACAAATTTGACTTATTTGTAAAGTCTATTTATTAAACAAAAAGTAAAGAGCAAAAAAGATGCTATATGTTTGACATAATTAATAAAAATTGCAAGTTTTACTCCCTTGACCAAATTTCAAAAAAGAACCTATTTACAAAAAACAGTACAACATGGTTAGTAGGATGGTTAATACGGAGTATGTCTCCCGGACGATGCAATACAGGCCTGACAACGCCTAGACATGCTGAGTATCAAATGATCAATCTGATCTTGGGGAATATTACACCACTCATCAAGCAATGCACTCCGAAGTTCCGGTAGACAGGTGGGAGGGGGTTGACGGGCTGCAATTCGTCGGCCAAGCATATCCCACACATGCTCTATTGGATTCAAGTCCGGTGAGTATGCTGGCCAATGCATACGGGTGATATCCTCCGATTGAAGGCATTCGTCTACAATGTTTGCACGGTGAGGACGGGCATTGTCATCCATAAACACAAATTCAGCACCCATGGCTCCCCGAAACAAACGTACATGTTGTTCCAGAATGACATCCCGATAGATGTAGCCTGTCATCGTTACACTCTGAACATGCAGATCAGTTCTGGAAACAAGAATAATTCCTCCCCAAACGAGCCATCCTGCACCACCGTAACAGTGTCTTTCAATGGTGTTCTCTTGGTGGTAACGGGTACCTGGCGCTCTCCAGATGAATGTCCGGCGAGAATCAGACTCCAAACTAAACCTGGTCTCGTCGGAAAACATCACACAAGACCACTGTTGCGGTGTCCACAATGCATGCTCTCTACTCCAGGTTAATCGCAGGTGACAGTGAGTTGCGGTAAGTGGAACACATCTGACAGGCCTACGAGCATATAGACCAATGTGCCCTAAGCGTCTGTACACGGTCTGCCTTGAAACTGTCGTACCGGTAGCTGAAGAGAGCTGACGAGACAGGTCTGATGCTGTACTCCGTCTGTTTCTTTTGGCAGTAACTGCCAAATAGCGGTCCTCATTCGGCGTTGTAACTCGGGGGCGACCTGTGCTGTAACGTCTACTCACATTACCATCATCTTGGAATCGTTGCCAAAGCCTGGAGATGACACTCTGGGCGATTCCAAGTTCCTCGGATACTTCCAGCTGGGTACGTCCACATTCCAGTCGTCCGATAATTCTGTCACGTAAAACATCATCCAAATGCCTCCTTTGTGCCATAACTATGCGGTTTTTGCACTGAAAGGCTTTCACAGCACTTGTGAACAATTTTACTTCTTTGCCACGATTCCTTATATACCCCTCTCTTACACTCTCGTCATTGTGACGTACCATCCACGCCATCTGGTGGTTTCCTGTAATTTGAATATTCTTCTTCAAGATGTGTGTGATCATTCCACAGGTGAAATTTTTATTTTAGAGATCAATTTCTGTGTGATTCTGAATTATCCTTAATTTATGGACATGAGTGTAAATCTTGCGGTAGTTTCAACAGAAAAGAGTACCTGAAAGTCCTGTATTTCTAAGGTTGGGCATGGTTGTGCTATGCTAGCATGTATTTCTTCCATAAATGAATCTTAATATTCGGCAAATCGAGGATCAATACTAGTAGAATATTATTATGAGGAAAATTCCATTTTAAGCAAGGCATTATGGTAAAACTTAAAAGGAGTAAATGGAACTCCCATCTGTGAACGATTTAGAGGAACAAAATATCGGTGACTAAGAGAACTCGCTTAGATTAAGTGTAAAGTAGTTAAAAGTTAAAAGCTGAGGAGCCGAAATTTTGATTGAATTTCGGCTTCTCATCTTTTAACTTTGTGCAGCTTTTAACCCTTTAACGCGCAGTGTTAACTCTGACGTTTTGACTGTTGCCAGTCACGAAGAACAGATTTGATTTCTATAAAAATAGTTGCGGGTGACATAGATCCACGAGAATCCTTTACTTTTTAGCACGTCATTTCCCGTAAAAAAATTAGCACGATTATTTTTAACAGCACTGACATCTGCTGAAAAATAGAAGAATGTGAGAACAGCTGGATAGATTGCCCAATGCTGGAAAAAGGGCAGCCGTTGCCATCGCTGACTTAACTACCAGTAAGAGAGCGGCGACCCTTTTTTGGTGTCAAAAAAGGGTCTCTAGATCTGTGGCAGGCGATGAACGTTTCGATCGTCCGCCCTGTTGCTGTAGTTTAGTCGAGCGATGGCAACGGCTGCCCTTTTTAAGCATTGGGAAAGAGTTGCGCCTCAAAGGGTTAACAGTGTTGAGAAAACGTAAGAAATGAGACAACATTAAACAATGAAAAACCACAAAGACAAACAAAAAATGAATCTCTGAGTTCTTTCAAGAACATTTGTTCCTCGGCAAGTCCGGTAAATAATGAGGAAATTAATTGGTACAGTCTGCGAACAGTTGTATAATAAAGATTGGACACAGTATGGGTTACGTAAGGTTTGGCTTGAGAAATGTTCCAGTTAGGAAGACACTAGAGCAGTGTTTTCCAACCTTTTTGTTTGACGACACACTGAAAACATCTAGAATTATTTACGACACACCTGAATGTAAAAATTTCAAAAGTCGTATGAAATAAAAAATTGATAAATATAAGTAACTATAAAAAATTATTTATTTACAAAAAAAAAACTCAATGAGAGGGCTGAGGCTGTTTTTACATGGGTCTTGCTGCAAACATCTCTTTCAACATCGCCAGAATGGTTTTCCACACTATGAAATAAAAGTTTCGCACTTGATATTGTACAAGCTCGGTGAAAGTGAACAAGACAGCACATGGCAAATAGAAAATGTCATGTCGCTGATACGACACCATGCAGTTGTAATAATTTTTCAAAGACCTTCCGACACACAGGTTGAGAAACACTGCACTACTGGATATGCATGTAATTATTGCTAAATTTTCAGAGTACGTGCTTTTGACTTGATCTGAATATTATTAAGGAAATTCTAATATTATTAAGGAATTCTAATTGGAAGTAATATTAATATTAATTCTAATATTATTAAGGAATTGTTTATCTCCTTTAATAATGCATGTTTATCTGTAGTTATGATTTTCAATTTATGTAGTTTTCTAAATTCATAGGTTATCTTTCAGTATATTTTTGAATCTCTTATCTTTTCAACTCTCCTTATTATAGTACCAAAACACAATTACATATTCTTAACTTCCTTACATGAAACACATGTAATATAATAAAATGTGTAACGAACTATGTGATAAGTTACATTTTGTTGAGCAAGCTTACAGATCGAATTTTTCTTCTTTTCTGATAAAAAAACTGATTATTTTTAAAGACTCTTTATATTCAAAAAAATTTTGAGATCAAACATGGAAACTTTGGCATAAGTTTTCTTCCGGTAATTTGGAAGAAATATTCTCTAGAAAATGATATAGCCAATATTTTACATTAAACGATATTATCAATCTAATGCTTTATTCATAGTAGACGGAATTCTCCACCAGCGAAGTTATTAAATTTAATAATATGCTTTTATAGCGTATTCATGAAGCTTATGCAAAAATATGTTGCCTCAAGGCGAAATTTTCTTCCCACGAATAGCTGACGTGATTTAAACCTTTCCGGAAATGGTTGCAATCAACATAATAACATTTTATTGCTTATTTATAAAATATTCATTAAGATGATGTTGAATATCATTATTTATGTGCTAAAACATAAAGGCAGAATTGAGTTAAATTCTTTCATTCCTTCTACTTTATTCTGATATTGAGGACTTTAAAAGAGTTACCTGATTTCTATAATATGTTGTACAATATATGCTCTTTTATGTGTTGATTTTACAGATTATCTAAATTTTTACTTATTCTACTTCTAATTTTAAAAATTCTGATAACTGAATTTAAAAACATGATTGATTTTCAGTTACAAACATAACAATGATTTTTCACTACGTACTTTTTTTTATAAGTTTATGTATCCTCGTAGATATAAATTCTGCAAGTTAAGTTAGTGAAAAATATATATGTTGCCTTCTATGAATTGCTTATTACAGTTTCTTAAGCTTCTTAATCTAGTGTTAGTAGTTTTAAAAGTGTAGTCCAAGCATTTGGCTAATCTCTTACGATTTGAAAACCGTTGGCCAAGGCTACTACCAGTCAGAAAAAATACAGAAAAAAGTGGTAAATTTCAGGAAATTTCATTTTAATAAAAGAAAAAAATAAAAAATCAAAGAATTTCATTTTGACCAAAAAAAAAAAAAAAAAAAAAAAACGAAAAAGAAATCATAGGAGGAAAAGTCAGGGAATAATGCAAATGCTGATTAAAAACCATGAAAATCAAACTGTTATATCTGGAAAATTAACAGATGTTCATATTTGTAAATAAATGATCCCTTTTGTCATCAGTCTAGAATGTTCCAAATGTGATTTCAAAGGGTTAATGATGATCTCTATTTATAAGGCAGTTGTAATTTTCATGTATATCATAACAGCATAATCTGAAATATTACCTAACAAGTTTTGGAAAACCTGAAAAAGTGAAGGAGTTTTTTTTTGTTTTTAGAAATAGCATGGGAACTCTTTTTATCAAGTAGAAAATCAGTAATTTTGCTTTAAAATGTAAATTTGAATAGGATGCAGAAAATAAACATCATAATAATAAACTAACTAAGTGACAGTTAAACGTTTACATTAATGGATGAGGTAAATAAGAATATTTTAGCTTTGTAGAAATTTAATTTATTAACATTTCAAAAATATATTATTTATCCGCAAAATTATGCATAAAATGTCAACACTATCTTCCTTTCCTTCAAATATGTCCCATGAATTTTAAGTGTCCGTGTATTAGATTTAGTTTGCCATTTAATACGGTGGCACATTTGATTTTATTCATCTACATCTTACAAATACCATTAAATTATTTATCAGTACAAAGATTTTTTATTTAGTTTAACAAATATTTTCCTCTTGCTCTATTATTCTCTAAACAAATATTGCTGAATCAACTATTGCACTAGTGATATCTTAACTTCGACTGTACTTTTTGGCATAGTGCTTCAGAAGCAATCAAATACATGACAATTTGCGAATTTTAAACAAATGACATTTCCAAAGTTTCGATTTAGTTTCTCTTAAAAGTACTGAGCTTAGCACATTAACTGTCAAAAACTTTGTGACAGAGTTTTAACGCATTTATGATTTTCTCAGAAAACTTTAACACCGTTTATCGAAAACTGCATTATATCATTGTAAATGAAATGCTTGATATGAAGAAGACATCTCTAGGATTTTCGACTGTCGTATTGTATGCCATTTCAACTAATTGAATTTCTGTAGAATAACAAACCGGAGTGAAGTCATTCATATTTTCCATGACTGATAAAACTGGATAACTTTTGTAGCGCTTAGTATGAATAATGCCGAGCTTTTCATAAATACACGCTTTGAAAAACCCCGAACTTTATTGAAACAGAATATGCACCTGAAAAAAAAGTTAATCTGCTTTCTTAAAATTCTAACCAATACTATTACTACATAGGAATTATCGACATATAAGTGAATGGTATTAAACTTAAATGTATAGACAAAGCGTTATTCTACAAAGTAGTAAGTCCAAATTTAACAAGGTTATTCTTTTGCAGTGTTTGCAGTGTCAATGTTAAATCTAAGGTTATTAGAAGGGAAATTGAATTCACTCCTAGAATTGACACCTTTCAATTAACATCAGCGCTGTGGGAAGATCTTTCTGATATTTTAAAAACACATGTCTGCTCAGAGCCCGATTTAAAAAATTCGTGACTATAGGCACAACTCGGGATGGGGGCCCCCGAACTCCAATGTAGGCAGTGTGGAATTTCCAAAGGTAAATTACAGTCTGACTGTGCCCTGCTGTCAAAAGTCTTCACTTCCCTACCCCTCTCCCCCCCAAATGACGGTCATCTATGATTTTTCATGATGAATTTAACTAACAAATTGAAGCTGTACATAAAATACCATGAAGAATTTACAACTTTTTCAATCCCTGGTTATGAATGCCATCCAGTCATCAAGCAGGTTGACAACTTGTTTAAAATTTGTTTGAAAAAATTTTAAAACACATATAAAAATCTGCTATTAAAAATGATAAATTTAAGAAACATTTAATTGGGATTTTGTTTGTGGGGACAGGGCCTGTGTCTGCTCATAGTACATGCTTTTGTAAGTAATTATGGTACATTGGTTTGTTTGAAGGAGATGTTTATATGATCACCACGGTCTTGCAAAATCTCATATATTTCAGTGTTCAGAATGTCACAAAAGATATATTTAAATATATAGAACACTGAAAATGAATCTCCTATGCATCACGAATGGTAAATGTATCATGATCATATTCGAGAAGTTATAATTTTCAACTTATTCTGCATGAGGAAGCGGCTAACCAGTGCACCTTTCATTTCAAAACTCTCAGCGTCTTCTAAGTTTTATCGCGTTAGCTGCGATTTCCGCATGTAAATTTATTCCGTAAGTTGACCCACAAGGCAATGCGTAAGACACGAGCAAGCTGATTAAGTACAGAGAACATTTTGATCGAAAACCATGTTTCTACACCTTACTGCATTTTCCGTTACACCTTGCATTAGCTCTTCTGTACCGGTACTAAATGTTATGCTTTCTGTCAAAAGTAATAAAACAGTGATACTGGTTAAATATTCGCTATTCTAACAGACTTCGATAATTTTATTTTGTGAAATGAAGCGTCTGTATTTGATATTTTCCATTTAGTTCCTGTAGTTTCCATTCAGTTTTTTCCATAGGTATTTAAATTTTTATACGGACCCAGCATAAAAAATTCCCACTTAGTAAAATGTACCCCCATTCAATGAAGTGATGTAGGAAATGTAAGCTTTTCATAACAAGGCTCAGAGATTGGTATGAACAAAAATATTGAAGGGCCATGCAATCCCAACAATAGCAAATGTATTATGTAATGCAATCATTGTTTCATTTCATAATTTCTGTACAGCCTCTGAAACGCGATCTTTCGATGTGACTTTTCCTGTTCGAGAGCCATTGAAAAGTGATTTAAGTAAGCATATATTTATTTTCATATAGAGCCTTTTTATGAAGAAAACCTGGAATTTTGTTCATCGTCTAATTAAAGCATAGGGCTCATTTTATTAACAGAAACTTTCCTCCAGACATTGCACACTGGTGAGGTTTAGAATATTATAATGTGTTTGAATTTTTCTACCTGCAAGTCTAGCCTGGGGAACATGGCAGAGCAAATTCTTTAATTTCAGCAGACATTTACATATTTTCCTTTACATTTGTTCATCCTTCCATCCAATTTCTAAGAAGAAACGGGTTGAATTTTGATAGCATTATGATTTAGATATCTAAACAATTTAGTGACTGACAACAAATATAATTTTTTTAACCAAAAGCACCCAAATTACACTAAATGTAAGTACATAGAGATATAATTTGGAATGAATGAATGAAGATACCTTGACTATATTATATACAGTGAACTACTCCTTTTATTGCTTTAAATAATAGATAAGGTTTATTCAAAATGTAATTTTTTTCATTGTTTATCATTTTGCCTAGTGGATTTTTTTTTGTAAGTTTTTATTAATGGTCAAGATGTAAAAGAATGAAGTGAAGATAGTTATTGTTACATTTACAATTAGCAGTTGATGTCTCATTTGTTTTATATATACGTATTATCTGGAAATAGTCCATGATTAGTGAAGTAGATATGTAAATTTCGGTGTTTCTAATACTATGGTTTCAGAGACTGTTTCAAAATATTGGAATGCGTACCTACTTGTTTTTATGGAGTTCCAATGAAAGTGATAATATGTTAGTTTTTTTATGATATAGAATGTACTTCGGAATCGAAAGAGGTTGAAGAAGAACTGTTGTAATGTTTACTAAAATTTGATTACTTACCGAGTCTTTGTGCATCCTGCTTGGCCAGACCATCGGTTATTGCATGTGCTTTTATCCATTTAAAGTGTATTGCTTTCGCTGTTCTATTGATCTCGTTAAGAATTTTGTTTGATAGTTTATTATTCAAAATATTATTCTGCTAAGTTTTTATGCTTAGCTCACTATCTAAAATAATTATACAACTATGAAAATTCGATTAATAAACCATCGTAGCGATTTATATATCGCTATTAATTCAGTCTGATAAATTTAATTATTTTGATATAACGATATTTTACAGTGGTATATTAATAAATTTTTATACCCTACACAAAATGTTCTAAGACAACCTGTTGATAATATTGATTCGTCAGGGTAGATATGAACTGGTATTGAGTTCCTGTTATCTTCCGTAAATATTGTTAAGAATTTATACAGGTTTTCTAATGCTTTGTCTATATCATTGTCTATATGTTTTAGATGTGATACTCATGTAAGCTTGTTGTCAAGGGTGACTCCTAAATATTTAATGTGTGATTTGAATGGAATTCTAATATTATTTAATTTGAAATAAGAGTCTCGTATCAATGGCTTAACTATACTTTTAGAGAAATGAATAGACTTTTACCTTTTGATATTGCCAAATAACTACTTTATGTCCATATATTTATTGTATCAAGTGCGTCGTTTATTATCTGTTTCTAATGTTCTTCATGAGTGACCTATTAATAATAGATCCTCTGCAAAGGCTACTAAGGCTGTGCTTGGACTGTTGAAGATGTTGAGAAATGAATTTATCAGAATTAATCATTATTGTCCAAAGGAAAGGTCCCAGACAAGAGCCTTGCGGACAGCTTTTTGAACGATAATGTTTGTAGTTTGGTTGTTGCCAGTCCCCTATTACTGCTCCATTGTTTAGGAGATTTCCTAGGTCTTTTGATATTTCTAAATGTGATATTATTTGACAGTTTCTTTCTGTAAATTTGACAGACTTTTTTGCAATGAAGTTATATATTAATAATCGCCAAGGTTGACCATTCTTGGTGATTTATTGCCAATTTTCTAGCAAAACACTAAGTCACTAAAACTGAACCCATCTTCGCAATATCTTCGACATAAAAGCGAGAAATTACCAAACTGTACTGTTATTCAATGAAAAAATAATTGGTATCTTTTTAACCGACTTTTTCTTAACGTTACGTTCGGTGATAATTTTGTACCACGTGGACTAATTTCGATAATTCTTTATTCCCATTTAGAAAGGGGGTATCTTAGGGATGGGTCTGTATTAATTTGGACCAGTTCTGGTGCTATATAATCAATGACAAACAATAGAACTTCTTAATTCGTATAAGCACATTAAACAATATCCGGGCAATTTTCTTAGGTATCGAGATATATGAGTTACCTTAATGTTGTAATGGCGTAGTAATTTATAATAATTTGAAGCTAACATAATTTGTTTTTTTTTATATCATGCTTGTTATTAAATGACTTTGAAGAAAATGCTTATAATATGTGAACACAATGAGTAACTGCCACTGAATTCCAGATGATAAAGGCAACTTGGTGAAGTTAATTTATAAACCTATCATTTGTGTGTGAAGCCGAATGATAAACTCACATTCTATCACCTTCTCACAAAGAGGATTATACCTCATGAATGCCCTTCAGGAAAAAATAAAAGAAGATTAACGTAAATATATCCGAATGTAATTTCCTTGAATTAAGATAAATAATAAAGAAGCACTTTTAGATTCCAGAGAAGATGACGTTTTTGCTCCTCGAATAAAGTGAGGACCGGTAAGGTATTGTTGAGATCAACTCTCGTAATTTTAAATTAAACTTTCCAAACAAAATTAGGCGTGGAAGTGTTGTGAAGGATGGTTCTGGAGAACCAATCTTCCTTTTACTACTGAAACTTAAAGATTTTGCGTCCTGAAATGAAGTGCGCTTTTCTTTCATACTCGTAGATAATCTTATTTGCATAAGATTTGAGAAAACTACAAAAAACTTAAAAGATAGAATTAATGATTTTTTTTATGAACAGAGCGTTTGAAACTCATAAAAAAATATCCATACGGAACAGTTTAAGAGCAATTGAAGTTTTAATGAAATGACTTCGCTTTTTTTCTTTTTTTAATCAAACGGATGCGATTGAAACATACTTTTCATTTTACAAAAGGCACAAGTTTTACTATCTCGCATTTCACAGATGCTCCATCAACTTGTTTTTTCATAAAGTGATAATTTTATTATAGTGGTCGCCGCTTATTTCGGTCTTTGGTTTATCCGGTGAGCCGCCTAATCCGGTGAAAATCGGTATGAACAGACTGAAATGGCCAAGTTACACTTGTTTTCCGCCGGTTACCTCGGTAGTGAGTGCCGCTTTATCTGCTCAGGTGATATTTGAAGATTAGATGAAAATCGACGTAATTAGCTTTTATGGAGAAATGAAAGCCAGTCGAAGATGGCTCATATTTGTGCGGAGGTGTTACGGTAATTCAATCGAAAAAATTGTTAATACACTTAATTAAATTTTAATAAAAGTAATGATCAATCCGACACACGGAACCAATAAGACACCTGATGATGATGACGACGATGTACTACCGAACTATCTACGTGTCACAAGAGTAGATTTTGTGAACATCAAAGGCACTGTACTTAAGTAGAGCATTTGAGGAGAGCAACGTAAATAATCACCTCTTTTCAACATCAAGAGAAATTTAATTTGTGCCAGATGACACTATGCCCCTAAAACGCTCTTTAATTTTATATTTTTTCCCTCAAGAAGTTGTACATATATATTTTTAATATATAAATCTACCTGTGTATATTTCCACTTGTTCACTTCTTAAATAAATATGTGCATTAGGGTGGATCGAAAAAATTGTTTTTTCGAAATCTTTATCTCCTGAGGTCTCAAAAGTTGTATATTGATAGGAATAAGACATGTGTAAAATTTCAATGTTCTACGACAACGTCTTTGGGTTGCGCATCGAGCTGGAAATTTAGAAATTTTTGAAAAATACGACTTTTTTTAAAAATCGACCAAAAAAAATTATTTTCCGAATTATTAGGCTCCCGAGGTTTTAGGAGTTGTATATTGTTATGAATAATACGTGTGCAAAATCTGGAGGGGGCTACGACAATTTCTAGGGATTGCACATCGAGCTTGAAATCTATAAATATCTGAAAATTAAGTGTTTTTTGAGAAAAATATGCAGAAAAAAAACTTATTTGTTAAAAATAATTTGTTCCTTTTATTATGTATAAAACATTTTACATATTAAGCTCAGTAAATCACAAAAAATAGCTTTACGAACAGTTTGATACAATGCGCACGTTATGCGGTCGTTTCGTCTTGAGCGGAGTACGCAAGCTGCGCTCTAGACAACTAGTGCCCGTTTGCCTGCCGAGTGATGGCGATGCACATGCGTTCGGTTAAACCAGGCACGAGATATTTCGTTGAAACAGGCATTTAGTCTCACGTTTCAGATAGATGGTTCTTTCAGTTTACTCCCCCAAAAAGCTAAAAGGTAGTTGCCTTGCACTGCTACGATTCTCAATAGAGTGAAACTGTCTGCAACAGGACATGGAACAAAATTTGGTGTTCTTAGAAAAGCTGGGAATATCGAAAGAATTACCTTGTACCAAGTTACCAACCCAAGAAGACATATTCGTACTTCTATATTACTATTTTGTACTTACGAAGAAAAATTTCTTAATATAGGGCAGGAACCACTGGAAGGAGATGTAACCTTAGTTGTGGCGATCAAAATACAGGAAATTTGGATCAAGGCCAGTATCCCTACTGCTTAAATCCAAGGAATTCAAGAGATAGTTAGAAAAGGTCATGAACAAGTTCAGCAGCGAAATAAATCGTATTTTGGAGACGGACAGAAGGAATTGTTTATGAAGAAAGTTGGAAAAACGCTCCTTTACCGAGCTATTGAATATCGCACTTGCAAATGCACTGACTTTTTCCGGTGCAGGTTTGGCTCAGGACCTCAAATACCTCACACAGAACGGGAGTCATCAACAGACAAGAGGGGAGCTAGATATGTGACAATCGATGGAATTGTAAATAAGAACAGTTATGGAAAACGAGAGAAAAGTTGAAAGGTTGGAAAGAGAAATTTCGAGATTGGTGGAGAAAGAGGTGAAAGTTCCAATATCCAGTCTCCAACTTTAGTCATTGATTTGGAAATTGAAAATAATATAAGAGAAGTACGAAAGACTGAAGAAAACGCTGAATGCCTATCTACCGCCACTTTGGGAGACGCGTTCACAAATGACCAAGTTAGAATAAAAATCTCCTTTCACAAGTGTGCGACACAAAGTTATTACGGACTAGGCAGCAGAAACTCTCATATCAACTTTATTTCACAATCTAGAAAGCGGAAGGAATGCAGATGGAGAGAAACCTTCTCAACTGAGAGGAAGGCTAAGATGACTCGCAGTGAAACAAACGGAAGAAGGATTTAAAAATTTCTTTGGATTGTGTTTTGATAGGAGGAAGTACAAAACCAGATAATTAGAAATATTTGTTGACGGCAAATTACACACAAGTGTTTGTCCCCAAGAACATATCTCGTTGATAATGGTCACGATCCATATGTCACGATCTTGGCCATATGTCACGATCTGATTTTAAGAATTTCACTGGAAATTTAAGAACGTTTGACATGAATTCCATTGATCTTGGGACGCTCACAGGCATTGCCAGTGGTGTCGAATAATCGAATTCCGGAAAGAACAAAAGAGTCATCCGAAATCTAGTAAAGGCCAGCGTCCATGTACGTCCGTTTCCGGACGCAGCGGGTTTTTTTTTAATGGTCAAGGCATTGTGAAAGGGGGGATACATTGCAGGGGCGAAGAATTTATTGGCTTTTAATGACCCGTCGGGTTCGCCGCCAAAGGATAACGCGTGAAACCACAGAACCACCCCAAACACACAATAGGGCAACTTTTCTCCGCAATCCGTCTTGGAGGTACGGAAAAATATGTAGAGTTCCCATTATAGCGTACTGAAACGCACGTAAATGGACGCTGAGTCTAACGCAGTACTCTAATCTAACTAAATCTGTACAATGTCGTATTTGCCATCTTCACACTATAGCAATCAGCCACTCCGGAATTTGCTGTCTATCCATCTATCAGATGATGGTTTCTTACGATCTAGATTATTACACTTGACATAAAATGCCACAGTTTGATCTGAAGTTGGGCTTTACATTATTCATTAAAACGCATGCTCCAATAATTGGATGCTTGGGCTGGCACGAGCAGGACTCGGACAGCATGCAAATCAACGAGGTGGATCCTGCGTAATGTAGTTACGATTGTGGTTGTACTAGAGAAGAGCTACGAATGTTACCGACTATTTTTCAACAGGACTGCTACATTAAAAATATAATTTTTGTTTTCTACATATCTTTGTCAAAAACGTATATTTTTCAGATATTTATAGATTTTAAGCTCGATGTGCAACTCCTAGAAATTGTCACAGCCCCTTCAGGTTTTGCATATGTCTTATTCATAACAATATACAACTCTTAAAACCTCGGGAGCCTACTAATTCGGAAAATAATCTTTTTGGTCGATTTTAATAAAACAGTCGTATTTTTCAAAAATTTCTAAATTTCAAGCTCGATGCGCAACCCCAAGACGTTGTCGTGGAACATTCAAATTTTACACATGTCTTATTTATATCAATTTACAACTTTTGACACCTCAGGAGAAAACGATTTCGAAAAAAATTTTTTTTCGATCCACCCTAATGTGCATGCATTAAACTATTGACTAATATATTTCATATATTTTGATTTAATTTTATTTATTTCTTAAATTTTCTGACTTTTACTTTATTCCCGCCATTTATTTCGGATTTCGGTTAATCCGTCCCGATATGACCGGAATAAACGGCAACCTCTGTATTAAGAAAGAATTAACAAACCCCTCATTCCTTTAAGGTTATATAAGGAATGCTATTGACTTGGATAACTTTTGTACGTAAATATATAAAACTAAACAGTTAATTATTTCCTACCTTTACAATAAATAGTAATGCTTCTTTTACTAGTAATTCAGTTAAGTCATCTAACATTAACTATATTTCATCTTTTACATAAATACATTATATACAGGTGTCCCAAAAAAGGTGATCTCGGTTTTTATTCTTTAAATATTAATCAGAGACCTATATAATAAATTACAAAGTTGTATAAAGAAAAAGGTATAGAATTTTATGAAATCGATTAAATCTTCAAGGGTTTGAATTTGAATGAATACAAAATTAAAATATTTGTACGGCCCCTGTACAAAAAAGTTCCCCATTAGTAAAATGTCCCCCATTGAGGTGACGTACAAAATTTGAGCATTTACTGTAAAAAGTCTTGGGTATAATTCGAAACAAAGTCGATGAGAGAAATAAGTTTGAATTTTAAGTATCCCAGAAATCAATGTTTGCTTCCGTTATTTGTGCACGACCCCTGAAAAGTGATCGTCCGATGTGATTTTTTTTTTCCTTTGAGAGCTACTGAAAAGTGGTTTAAGGTAGCATATATCTGTTTTCATATATCTGACACTTTTTAGGGTAATATTTTTAAATTGTGTTCATCACCTCATTACAGTACGCTGCGCAAATTATTAAAATTTAAATTTTCTATCAACTCAAATTTATATCTTTGGAAAATTTAATTCATTTCACAAAGTTGCGTGCCTTTATTCACGAACGATTTTAATTTAATAAATAAATCTATTAAGGAGTAAAAGTTGATGTTACTGTTTATGGCACACCCTATATATGTACATGCAAGTATGTAAGTGCGTTTTTGCAATATTTCAAAATGATGAGAGAAAAACATCTACACTCGTAGATGAATGTTTTTTACTTAAAAAAACTATAATAGCTGAGCTAGCGGGAGAGACTCAAGTGGGTTCCTAAACAAAAATTTTCTAAAAATTTTTGACAACAATTTTGATTAAAGCTCCATTTTTTTTTGCGAAATCATCGTAGATGTTTTGAAGTCACATGATCTCATGTGATCTATCGGGCGTGAACTAAAACTAGAATTATTAATGTAAGTATATTACAAAGTAAAAACAAGATAAATCCAATTAATATGCAGTGTTGTTTAAAGTAATTATTTTATAAATCTTTAAATACGGATCACAGACATATGCTCATTTTAAAGTAAAACACGGGCAATGCTAACTCAAAAGAAATTAAGTGATGTTTATTTGTGCTAATACTTTTAATGCGCTTCAACACAATATTATGGTGACGCGATATCTTTTAACATTCAATGTACGTTTCGCATACATCAAAGGCTGTACTAACTTAACCCTTTGAGGCGCAACCCTTTCCCAATGCTGAAAAAAGGGCAGCCGTTGCCATCGATTGACTTAACTACCAACAAGATGGCGGACGATCGAAACTTTCATCGCGTGTCACTGATCTAGAGACCCCTTTATTGACGACAGATGGCTGTGCGGCACAACCAGCTGCATCAAAAAAGGGTCTCTAGATCAGTGACACGCGATGAACGTTTCGATCGTCCGCTATCTTGCTGGTAGTTAAGTCGAGCGATGGCAACAGCTGCCCTTTTTTCAGCATTGGACAATCTATCCAGCCGTTCTCGCATTTTTCCATTTTTCAGCAGATGTCAGTGCTGTTAAAAATAATCGTGACCATTTTTTTACGGGAAATAACGTGCTAAAAAGTCAAGGATTTTCGTGGAGCTATGTCACCCGTAACTATTTTAATAGAAATCAAATCTATTTTCGTGACTGGCAACAGTCAAAACGTCAGAGTTTGGTGTTCCCAAAGGGGGGAACACTGCGCGTTAAAGGGTTAAGACGGAATAACATAGTTTAAGAAAATTCTGATAAATTATACTGCAAATGCATTCAAGTGAAACCAACATGAAATACTTTTCAGTGTAACTCGATTAAGAATAGAATTGCATTGCTACGGAACTACGTTTTACAATGTACAAGCTGTTAAAATATCCATTTCTTTTTCTTTCTTGTTCATAGGCTCGAGAATTTCAAATTACGGCTAGAAGGCACTTTATGAAATTCCTACAATTAAGTTTTCCCTGTCCTCTAAGTGATCGAGTTTCGAGAAGGATGCAAGTTCTAAAAATATCATATTAGAATTTTTATAAATAGTCTGCAAATGTTCGCAACGGTATTTTAGGCGGATACCTAGATACGAATACTTATTTCAAAAATGCTCCTTGTCATACCGGCATAAATATTTTCAGATTTTTGAGGTAAATATTGAATATAACGCCCGAGATAACAGTATTTTAATGAATATAATGTGTTTGGTATGGTGAAAGATCATAAAAATACACAATAATATGCGCATACGCATATTTTTTATAAAAAAAACTCTGCGCATGTTTGGTTACGCACGTAAGTTGCACATATTTTGTTCAAGAAAAGCAGCCTAAATACTGTTTGGTTTGAACTCAACTTCCTTGTTGAGTGAATCGCCAGTTGAGTGAATCGTGACAATACCAATTTCGTGAAGATGATATTTTTCACCATAATATTCGAGGAAGAAAAGAAAGCAGCATAACTATATGAATAGAAATCAATATCAATTTAGTAAATTACAATTTTTAATAAAACTTGTATTTTCGACTCAGTTAGACACAGAACAGTAATATGCTGTCTAAACATCATGAACTACAATGTTATTATATGATGTGACGGCCAGTGTTGCAGTTCAAACTTTTGTGTCCTTTTATACATTATTTTGCATATAAAATGATTTGCATTTTTTAATATATTCGTGTCTGTGGATCACTCATTTTAAAAAAGTTTTAAATTGTGACGTGACAGTACATCGATGTTTTCCACATTGGAGCACTCACTCTGCATTTATTTAATCCAGTATACAAAACGAGAGCGAGAGAGAATTACTTGCAGTGTAAAGAACACCTGCTACTTCCAATGTAAAGGGTTGGCCACAAAAACTTTGTTTAGAAAAACTAAAACAATGATTTCCTTATGATTTCCTTTTATGTAGTATCCTGGAGGTTGTTTTATTTTAAATAAAAAAATTGTAAAGACCTTAGCAAATGAAATTTGGAATAGTTGATAAATATGGTGGATGATTCATCATTTTTCAACCAAGCTGCACCAGTGATACTCTGGTCATGGGAATAACATACTTTTTCACATTAGCATGACGAAGGATTTTGCGATTGAATCATCTGGATGCTTTTCATTATCATCATGTGCAGCTTTCAATATATCTACTTGGGATCAGTACTTCTGTAGTTTAATCTTTTGGCTTTCTGGAACAAGCGCATAGTACATGGACACCTTTCTAATTCTACCATATATGCAATATCTCTTTCTTCAGACGAAGATCAACCATCTTTACGAAATGTGGTGATATCTTTCATCACCATTTCCTCTCTTCCGTTCCAGATTTTTGTACAAAATCCTCTCTCCATATCTAGTCACTATTTATTTTATGTACAGACACATATTTCGTTTTGTTGAATTACAGATATGCGACTAAAGAAAACAAACGTACTTTTAGGCCAGCGCAATATTTAAATATAGGTGTCTCACAAAGAAACCTTCCCGGAGCTCAGTAACGAAATGTAACGAATTTTATTGAGTCACAAGTACACATTTAAAGAAAACTAAAGAGTAAAATTTGGCAGCTATCTCTTTTTAGAAAACCAGATATTAAATGTTAAAATGTAGTTAAAATAGCGTTAAATGTAACCCTTTGGTTAGTATTTGGCGATAGAGCTAATTCGTGGAAAAACTCATGTGAGTTCTTATTCGAAATATTTGTATCGAAAGTTCTTAATCGAAATGTAAATATACAGTGTTTTTTTTTTTTAACGTGTTAGATTTCAACGTATTGGATTTTGAAGAAGCTGACGTCTTTTGTTATTCTGTTTGCTAAACGGAAGTTCTACATTCTTTTTATTTTATTTATAAAAGTCAGAGCAAAAATTAATTTAAATTAAGGATAGATATATAATATATATTATCGCATATATAATATATTATCATGCGGATATATATATCCGCATGATGGAGCGATAACATGGAACAAGAGGTAAATTACTTAACGTTGTTTTTACGCTTTAACAGGTATTTATTTCGAAAAATTTGTCTCCATATAGATAATTAGACATTAGTCTTAAGAATCCAATATTACGTTTTGCAAAGTTAATGGGAAAGTAAATACAAGCAAATGAAGAACGTTTATTACAAGCATCTTTTTAGAAAGTACTTACGTGAGAAATTAAAAAGCGCCAAATCTTGCCCTAGCCTGTCTTGTGTCAACCAGATTAACTTTTCATTAATTAATGTAGACTTAATCTGCGGATATTTCTACTAATTTTTGCATAATAAGTTTCTTTTAGTGTGTTATTATTACTTAATTAAAATCGTTACGTTTCGTGTGTGTGACCCGTGGTGGTTTCCTTGTCAGTATCATAACTGAAAATTTTTAGCGTTATTAGGTTATACCTAGATGACTCGGAAACATAAAGGAATGCAGATTGTTAAACGTCGTTTCCATGCACCTACTAATAATCCCTAATAAAAAAGAGATGAAGCAGCAGTCAAATTCCTTAAAAACGTTTAATAAATAATGGGATTATACTCCGATTATTGCGCCTTTAAAATTGAAAAGGATTTCTAAATTGTAATTTCAGTGAAAACTTTTTTGTAGAACAATTTGTTTCTTTCAAACTATACTTGGAATGTTTACTATTACTTCAATAAGATTTCCATTGCTATTATTAATCGCTGCACGAAAACGACGTCTACTTTTGGTAAACAGTATTGTATTCTTGGAAAGAAAACTGTAAACACTAAAAGAATATTCAACCTAAAATACCCTTTCATTGTAACTGTAATTTTAAAAAATACAATTCTGCTGCTTGGAAACTTCATTGTAGTCACTGTTAAAATATCTATTTCTTTTTATGTGTTTGATTTTTTCCTTGGGAACTTCAAATTGCATTTAGAGGGCCTTTATGGAACGCTTCCAAATAAGTTCTCGGAGTTTTCTGTACGTAATTGTGTTCTAAGAAAGACAAAGCTCCTAAAAATATCAGATTTAGAGGAAATAATTACTTTCGTGTTATTTACTTAAAGGGGAATATGTAACATACTATTCTTTCACTTCCTGTTCCTCTTTTTTCTCTATTTATTTGATAGTGTGTTTAAACAATATCGGAATGTTTCCTTTGTCTGAAAAGAGCAGATGTTTATTTAGATATGAATACTTAATTCATTTAGTGCTTGTTACATCGAAACAAGAAAGTTATGGATTATAAACAAAAGCCCCAACTCCTTTGTTCATATCTCCTTGAGGCATTAACCAGCATGTTAGTGGAGAAATCCAGAAATTTGAAATTCATTTCTGATATTAAACGGATTTCTCCAAGGGGTGACACGTATTCGCGACGATTTTTAGTTTTTATGGGGGTTCCACAATGCTTCCACTCAGCTCGCAAACGTAGACTTCAGCGCGTGGACTCAGAATCTGTGTTCATATAATGCAGGAGTAGGCAAACTTTCTGCATATCATGAGCCAATTTTTGTTTCATAGACGAGCTCAGATGCACCATACAACTCAAGTACCTTTATCCTTCCAATAGTTTAGATATGCTGGCAGGCTTTAGTTTAGGAGAGGAAAAGTAATAACGTGTGAACATGAGACTGAAATTTTTGTTCTGTGGTAGAGAATTCGAGAATTAATTTTTCGAATATTTAGTACGGTTATCAGGGATGTTTCTATTTTCATAAGTGTATTTTGGAATGTCCAGATTCTTCCTTTCAACATGGCTTCATAAATTATACCAAATAAGATATTTTTGGGTACGAAAATTATCTAAAAAATCGTCAGTCTATCTCAAAATAATATGTAGGTACAAGGATGCGATGCGCCCCTAGAAATCATTCAATGCGCTAAGTTTAGCGCATGCGTCGCGATTTGATCACCCCTGATATAGTAAGTCCTCGCGCTACATGAATAAATTTCAGCTGACTAAAGATATCTAGGATTCCTTTTGTTCGAAATAAGTTACACTTACATTAATATTATTGGAAATATAAATTAATAGATGTTCAGCTTCTCCATTTTGTTGGGGCTTATAAGGAGTACTATAACGAAATTCAGGTCCCATTTTCTGCAGAAAACTCTTAAAAGCTTTGTTGTTGCACTCCAGACCACCATCACTGAGGACAGCCTTGATTGTTTTTGACGTTTGATTCTTAAAAAAGGCAAACTACTCTTCAAAGTTATTCATCACCTGTGATTTATGCTTCAAAAAATATACTTTTCTATACTGAATAATCATCAGTGAAACAAACAAAATAGTTTGAGCCACCTAATGACTCTTGCTCCATGGGTCCACAAAGATCAGTGTGTATCAGATCTCCAACATCCTTAGCACGTTGTTGTCGACTTAGGAATGGCAACCTCTGCTGCTTTCCTAAAACACATGCTTCACAGAATTCTTTGTTTGCAGTCACCTCTATGCCTTGAGCATGTAAAAACTTTTTAACATACTGCATGTTCAAGGGTCCAAGTCTCTCATGCCACAGTTAAAGGGAACTTGGTTCTTTTGATTGAACTTTCGCAGCTGCAATTGTAACATTTACTATTTTGTCAGCTTCAGGTAACTTCACTTCGCACAATAATTTAAACAAGTTACCAGAGCGTATTCCAACGGCAACAACACCTTTTGGCTTTGTGAATTCACATTGGACATGCTAAATTTTGAGCCATGGTCTAGAGCTTGACTCACCGAAAACAAGTTTCTTGAAACTTCTGGCGTATATAGTACATTTTCCAAAGTACAATCATTCACAAGCATTCTAACAAATATTACACCATGCCCATATGCTTTCATTGTAGACTTGTTTCCAACACGCACTTCTACTGGACATTCATATTTTGTATAAGCTTGGAACCAGTCACACCTGTTGGTAATATGCTGTGTGGCTCCTGTGTCTATAACCCATTTGTCATCCGTTTGTGCAGTTAGGCATTCACTGATAAAAACATCATCATTATTTGGTGTTAAATTATGGTTTCTTTGCACAATACTTCTATGCAGCCTGCAGTCCTTTTTCGTATGGCCCTTTTTGTCACATTTAAAGCATTTATATTGATTACCTTTTGGTTTATTTTCTCTTTTGTCCGATTCTGAGGTATCACCACTTTTACAAGAGTTGAAAGATTGATTTTTATCAATACTAGCTTTAGCTAGCATAGCAACAAGATCCTCTTTTCTAGCACACTCATATGATCGCCGTTGCTCTTCTGCAACTAAGAGTCTCTATAGTTCATCTAGTGTCTGTAAATCATAAGGTCGTATACACCATGACATTTTCATTGGTTCAAAATCACTTGACAGAGTCACTAAAGCTTGCTCATCACCACAATGTCATTAGGCTTAATGTCCAAGTCACTCATTCGTGACACAGGATGATCTAACTTTGCATAGCCATTGTATATATGCATAAATATGCATAGCCATTGTGTCTGTTGAATCTCGTACAAATGACGAGAATTGTAACTGGCAGGCATATTGAGCTTGGCTATTTTTCTGCTCCAATAAAGCAGTAATCGTGCGAGTAATCGTGCAGCTTCAACCATACTTCTCTGGCTGTTTTACACATAGACACTAAGTCCCAAATTCTAGAGTCCAACGTGCGGAAAAATATTCCACGCGCAGCTCTATTCCCTTTGTCGTATTTTGTCAGAACAGCACTATACGTATTCTGGATAGCAGCAGCAGACCCTTGAGGAACCGGCTCTGGTTTGAGTAATTCGCCAGCGCACACCTCATACGCTCCTTCTTTTTCCATAAGTAAGCCCTCGACCAAGGGCGACTCCAGCGAGGGGGCCATAGGGGCCATAGCCCCCTCCGAACTTTTTGTTTTTGAACTTTAGATTCGTATACTTTACGACTCCTCGCGTTCAATTGGCATTTTAAACAATTTATAGACTATCTAAAGAGCTCAATGGTCCCCTCCGAAATTTCAGCCTGTAGCCGCCCTTGCCCTCGACCATCCACTTCCATCTGAACCAGTTGTCAGATCCAATGAGTTTTTCAGGTGTATATACTTCCATAATTTACCAAACGTTTTCTACAAAAAAAAAAAAAAATTAATTACTATACCGTTCGGAACAAGATAGGCTTAATAAATTTCAAAGTTCTTTGCGCAGTTGAATTCGTCAATCTGGGCCCCTAACCTGTTACAATTTTCAGCAGAATATTACCCAGAACAGAGTTCCTTAAGTTATTTATTTAAAAGAAAAACACTGGAAAATACAACTTCATTAGTGGAAGAAAAATACAACATGACAGGACAGACTCTCAGACCTCAGAGTTGTTCTTAACTGCAACAGCAAAGGTGTTGCCACAACACTTAAGGGAAAAATTGATACATAGTTGTTGCCAAACAAAAAGAAACTTAAATAAAAATAATTTCTTTTAAATGTTCAGTATTTCAAAAACTGAAATATCACATATCAGTTTCAAAACAGCAAAACAAATAAAAGATACATTTGAACAAAAGTTTTATGCAAAATTTGGTTTTTAAATTCTTCAGTGGCATTCAGGGAGGAAACTCATACTTGAATAATAATAATAATAGTAGTAGTAGTAGTAGTAATAGTCGTAAATGGTGGATCAGTAGCCGACACTCCAAATACCATGCTTTGTAAGTACATAAAGTGAATTTGAAAATAAGAACAAACAGATAAGAAAAAAGAACAAAATATTGAATTTACGTTTACTGCGATAATCCACAGTAAAATAGCATGCTAAGTTTGTACTCGTGAAATTAATGTAACCTTATTTTCACGCATCGCATTTATTTGCAGCTTTCTTCGATTTTTTTTTTTTTTTTTCAATTCATTTTTATAGTTCATTTTAATAATATAAATTTTGTGATTTTTATCATATTTTTACAAAACTTTTAGATATTGTGTAGTGTGAATGCATTCTAAAGCGGAAAATAAATTGAACATACATGTGTCTGTCTCATATTGACGGGTTATCTCTTATCTCTTATTGACGGGATTTTTATTGGGTCTGAATTGGGTTAAATGCGTAACGCTGTTTAACTTCAAGCTGATTTAAATAAAATTTTGTATAATAACACTCATAACACGGTACTTAGCTGTGAGTACGATCGTTTCGGCCGAAAAAATCTTCGTCCTTCTTCAGATGTCAACACACAATCTAACATAGATAGGGACTGAAACAACAGTGGCAACTGATCTTTCAGTCTAGATCTTTCATTCTCACTATTCTGTGAGAATGTGTGTTGACAGTTAAAGAAGGATGACGATTTTTTCGGCCGACATGATAGTACTGATAGTTAAGTACCTTGTTTTGTGTGTTATTATACAAAATTGTATTTATATAATTTTTAAACACAAGTTTTTGGAGTGGTTTTTGCTATTTTCTTTTGATTCGGACTGTTAATACTTACTTTTTTGCTCTCAATTTCCCTTTCTTTCTTCGTATTCTTTTTCATGCTTGCTTCTCAACTATTTTTGCTATTTCTGTATAGATTCATCTTTGTTTAATTGTTTTTACCGGTTACCTTTGAAACATTCTCGTTTCTTGAATCATTTAGGTTTTCTTGTTCGATGCAAATTCAGTAATATCATTTATTGAGATTAAGTGTAGTACTCAAGGTTTTTCTCGAATCGATTAGGTTTTGAAGAGGTCTAAGCGGTCGGTTTTACACACTTTTATCTAGGATATCCGATATAAAGTTTCCATTCTTGAATCTGAACTTTATAATCTCCATTTATTTTAATAAATTTGGTCTTCAGTCCCCACTATTCTGTGAAACAGTGTGCTGACAGCTGAAGAAGGCTGAAGACTTTTTCGGCCCAAACGATAGGACTGATAAAAAAGTATTTTGTTAAGCTTGTTTATTATACAAAGTTTTATCTATATAATCTTTTAACACCAGTTTTTTGTTGACTTGAAACTGGTTTAGGGCAGTAGCACATTCGTGAATCAATCTTAAAATGATGTACTAAAATCTGGAGTACAGCGAACCTCCCCTCTATTCAAGATTACCTAATCTGACGTTAAATGTTTCAAAGCAATACATTAAGCAAAGCTTTCAGTTGTGGGGATTATTTTCGTTGAGCGATTTAGAGGGTTGTTTAGCATTACAAAGCCGATAATTTTTCTACTGAAACTGGAACCCTGATAAATGAAAACTTTCTATGAAACTTATTATCCACAAATTCTTGTAATGTAACGTAAGTTTTATTTAGATTAATATTTTTCCGTAAAAAATGATCAAAATCTGTATTTTTTTCTGTCTTAGACAAATTTTTATTTGCAATTCCTGTCTACTAGCCGAGAAGGCGGGCAGCTTCGTCGTTCCATACCTTACTTTTCTTTATACTCAGTGCATTGTTGAATAAACTACTGAGTCATTTCATTGAAAATCATGTTTCTTTGTTCTATTAGTATTTGTCATTAAATTTATTTATGTTAGGTTTGCTACACATAAAAGCCGATGATGAAACAGTAGATAGCTAAAATGTACTTTAGCCCAATGCATGGTGGCATTTTTTAGATTTGCGATTAATGAGCCAAGTATTGTAAATTCGATAATTTTAAGCTGCGAAAAAGTCCGAAAGATCGTGCACTCTTGTGTGTCCATCATTATTTTGTAATCTAGCTACTGCCTGTAATCTAGCTATGCTCGCTGAATTTGACGTCATTGAACTATTAATTAGGATTTTCGCGCGTGCGTTATTTTTATTGCACTAATATTTACATCTAGCTGTTCCCGTTCTCAGCGTGGAAATAACATCGGTTTTGATACCGCATAGACTAGCGTATTATATAAGTAGATGTGCATATTAAAGAAATTTTACCCCTTGGGAATTTTGAAACTTGCTAACTGATTGTTAAACTACACATTCTACATAAAGTAACTTTGAACAACACATTATCACTTAATATTTATTATACATAAAGACTGACGTATTTCAACACGTTCAGACAAGAACCCATTCATTCGAAAAGCCATTAACAACAGTTGGGGGGCAATAATTTTGCACGTCAAGAACATGTTTGCACTTATTTACGAGCAATTATTCAAAAGCCGAGCTTAAGAGCAGTTGCTTGTTAATATTCATAAAGTTGAAGAGGTGTGGCAGGCGAGCGTTCATTTAGTGTGTGCGTTCATTCAGTATCTCACGAATCTCAGAAATCTTTAACCACAAACTCACGTTATTCAGTTGAGAGAAATGTTGAAGTGGAGAAAAATTCATCTCAGTTTGAATTGCACGCTCTAATGATGTTTTTACTGGAAACCACTGACCTAAAATATTGATTTACCTTTTTCTCAATATCGGGCTCTGAAGTAGTTGAAATAAATCAGAGATTTTATATTGAACTATTTGAATGCCCGTTCTTCAGATTGGAATTTCTATAGATTTAAGAGCCTATCAAAACTGTTTAAAATATACGGAAGAAGAATTAACTAATTTTTTCTTTTCTTCTGATTAAATTTTCGGGTATACTTGATGCATTTTAACAATGTCGACCACAAAACTGATTCAAACACTGTGCATGCTCATCAAGAGCCATGAATTGGGCATGCTTTAAAGTATAAAGGCAAGTTAATCAGATATTAGTAATAATTATATTGACCAATCTATGTGCCTTTTTTGCCACAAAATATCCCATGGAGTGTCTTAATACATTTCCAATATAAGGTAAAAGATATACTTAATAAAGAACTTTGCTGTTCCTGTAAAGTAGTTTGTGAAATATTTAATTTTACTAAGTTATTAGAGCACTAGTACTAATAATTATTATAATTTCTTCAGATTAATAATTCGGAAACGACGAATCCTAAATAATGTTGCAAAATACAGATGTTATATTTTCACTATGCGTATAACCTGTGATATTTTTTTTCACTGACTTTACTTTGCACATCTACTTTAATGATCTGTAATATCGAATAAGTAATCATGTTTAGATGATTTGCGTAGTATTCCTTCGTACCGATAATATACCACAAATTCCTGAGTAAAACTTAAAAATATTTTGACACCATTTAACTAATGCGGTTTATTTATCATTGTATGTTTTTGAATTATCTGATTATGAAATGTACCCTTTCTTAGTCCTATTTTTGGGACACAACATATACAAACTTATATTTTAATGTACAAAACTTTTCCCAGATAAATTCGTTTTACGACTAGAAAACTATTTTATTAACATGTGAACTTTCATAAAATCTCGTATAGTTTGGGAGAATGAAAATCATACGGGTAAAATATTATTTCCCTTAAAAACATTTTTTTTTTTTCAGTTTTCCACTTACGCACGGATCTCACGTTACGGGGTAATATAAATTTTTTCCCGCTATATATATATATATATATATATATATATATATATATATATGTATATATATATATATATATATTGTATAATCCTGACGCTTCAAGGTCTAATGAAAATATCTCGTGAACAGAATTTTAAAAGTGTTGCTGCATGACTTCATTTTCCAAAATCTCCACTCTCTGGATATGTGATAGTAAAAGATTTACTTTATTTGAAAAAATAACACATTTCTGGTTTATATTCATAATAAATATTGTAGTACGTGCACTAGTTGCAGACATACTAAGCATTTATATTTGAATACAATCAACATTTTTATAGACATTATGCTATGTTTAATAATTAAAACAAAAGGTTGTGTAGATCCACAAAACAAATTTTGGTATTGTTCAAAATATATATATATTTTTTTTAATGAAAACTTGAGTATGTAGAGTATTAATTGTTTGCAAAGAATGATTCTGCTTGCTAATAACAAAGTGTTATTGTACGACAAGCAGCGCAGAGCTCTGTGCCCTAGTTGGCATCTTACCACCGGACATGTAGGTTGAGAAGGAAGCTCATCTCGAAACTCCGGAAGATGGGTCAAACACTATCCACTTCGGAGATACGAGAGTCGTACCCTCCGACGTAGAGGGGAAAGCACCACGTTGGGTCAGGGCCACTGGGCCTCACCTTGGGCCACTGGACCACACGAGTCCCGGGTCAAGTGGCCTGGGGTTGCGGGAGGAGGAGGGACAGCGTGGAGAGCGAGGAGATCCCCCAGACTCGCCATTGCTGGTATCGATGCCAAGCACTGTGGCCTTCGTGAGTCTCAGTCAAGGGTTTCCCTTTGTCCTTCGCTGTAAATATTTAATGCTTTAAACTTAATAGGTAGGCTGCTCTCAGAGGTTATATTGACCATATTGTCCTTCGCTGTAGCTAATTGCTATGTGTCTATTGTCCTATGGTGTCCTAAGATCTCATATGCCCCTGGCAGGTTTGACAGTGTCCTCGGGCTAACAGCCGTTGATACTGGTCTGAGCTCCAAGCACTGTGGCCTTCGGGGGCTGCAGGCAAGGGTTTCCCTTTGTCCTTCGCTGTAATTAATTGCTATGCGCCTAGTAACCTCTGGTGTCCTAAGATCTCATTTACCCCTGGCGGGTTTGACAGTGTCCTCGGTCTAATAGCCATTGATACTGGTCTGGGCTCCAAACACTTTGGCCATCGAGGGCCGCTAGCAAGGGTTTCCCTTTGCCCTTCGCTTTAACTAATTGCTATGTGCCTAGTGTCCTGTGGTGTCCTAAGATCTCATTTATCCCTGGCGGGTTCGACAGTGTCCTCGATCTAACAGTCGTTGATACTGGTCTGGGCTCAAAGAACTGTGGCCTTCGAGGGGCGCAGGCAAGGGTTTCCCTTTTCCCTTCGTTGTAACTAATTTACATGTGCCTAGTGTCCTGTGGTGTCCTAAGATCTCATTTATCCCTGGCGGGTTTGACAGTGTCCTCGATCTAACAGTCGTTGATACTGTCTGGGCTCCAAGAACTGCAGCCCATCAAGGGCGACAGGTAAGGGTTGCCGTTTATCACCCGGGTGACATCCCGGAGCACCTGATGGGACCTCTCTGAGACTTCTCGAGGGTTGTGTAAGCGGAGTCCAGTTTGTTTAAAACCAATTTTTTACAACAGTATGTAGTAATCCCCTTACGTTGTACAGTTCCCGAACACTAATGAAAAGGGGGGGGATATTTTATTAATATGTAATAATACTCTATAACACGTTCCCCTAGATTAGAAATAATAATGTAATTTACAATAATATTACGAAAAAAAATACCTAGCCAGCGGGGAAGCCGTCAACACGCATCCATAAAAACAAGACTCAGAAATACGAATTTTGGTGCATTAGAGAAGGTGCACCAGTAATTGACACTTTGCAGATAATGTATTAGAATAAGCTCTTATTTTAAAACTGTTACCAAGTAAGCTATCTAGTACCAATTTAAGCATTTATCTTACGCTTTATGCAATTTTGTTTTCTTCCAGAAGGCTCTAGGTATCAGAAATTGAGATTTTAAACTCAGTACTAAAAGAAAGTCTGATTCTCAGTAGCTGGCTTAATCCTAAAATTAATATTCGTTTATTATTATCCTGATTTGTATAAGATAATAGTACATAAAATGAGTCTGCAAAGACTATTTTTAATAAATAAATTTATTATTTATTTTAAGATGGGGGTGTCAATTACTGGGTAAAAATAATGTATTTCACCATCAACTGATACTAATGCTAGTTATTGGTGTTCCATTCAAGATCATGATAATTGCATAAAATTTGTAGGAAATGCAGTTAATAGCTATTCAGAAGTCTATTTTTATATAATTTATATATACAGGGCGTCCCAAAAAGATGGTAACACGCTTTAATTCTTAATCTATTAGAGTTAAGTGGGCAATGTAGCCTTAAAAATATTCGGAATAAGGTAGGAAAAAAAAGATTAGGTTTGGTGCACCAATAGCTTAAGCTTCACGAGATAATTTATGATAATAAGCTTTTATTTCAAAGCTTTTTACAAACGGTGGTGCCCAGTACCAATTTAGACTTTTATCTTCAATTTTATGCAGCATTTTCTTATGTTCAGGGGCTCCAGGTGTCAAAAAATAAAATTTTAAACTAACTAAGTGGAAAAAATAAATCTGATTCTCTGTAACTGGCTTAGTGCTGAAATTAAGATTAAGTTCATTATCAACCTGTTTCAATTTGAGGCAAACATATTCCTTTTTATAAATTAATTTAAATTTAATTGTATCAGTTGAAATACATGTCGTTGACAGATTAGTATGTAATGCAGATTTCAAAAAGGCTTAATTTTTGTCAGCAATGTAGGAATACAAAGAATGGAAATATCATATTGGGAAAAGAATAAAAATCAAAAGATATAAATTTTGTGTATTGTTACAAAATTACAGGTCAGAGACTAAGTAGCAGGAAAGAGCTTTTAATGTCAAGAGGTCGTTCCTCGTTGGTAACTAAATTTTGTTTGATTCACTACAGATATTGTAATATTTTGCCTCCAGAAAACTTTGAATAAATTTCAAAACATCTAAAAAGGCAAATATATGTTTTTAAAAAATCGACGAATTTTTAAAAATTAAATAGAGGACTAATATACTAATTTCAGATGTGTTAAAATGATTCCGTAAAAAGTGCAATTTTTTTATACTTTTAAAGTTTATTCAAATTTTATAAATAATCTGACATTTATCGTTTTAGATAGTATTGATAATCATATTACTAAATTTACTCTATTCTCTAAAGCCGTTTTTGAGGGATGCCAGAGAAATATCTCAAACATTTTCCCAAAATCTCAATATCTATATGAAATACTTAGAACAATTTTGACATCTACAGTTTACATTGACTTACCACATAACGTGATTTCAAATTTTACTCCATTCTATCACTATTTTTCAGGAATGGAACAAACATTTTCTAAATTTGAAGTACTTGAAGAAATCAATTTGAAGTACTTTAACGTTTTACATTTAAGTTTTATTTCATTCCTTTCAGTGGTTTATATCTGATAGACAAACAAATATTAACACATTTTGAATAAATTTCCACAAAATCTCAAAATCGAATTCAATTTTTTTTTAATTCGACAACTATAATTTGAGTTGCATGTTCATTAATTTTATTTCATTTGCTTTAGTCGTTCCTACACGGTGTGTGAACAAACATTTATGCATTTAAAAAATATTTTTCAAAAATCTCAAAATCTAATAACACTTTTTAAAAAACTTGATCCTATAGTTTGAGTGACCACCTATCATGTCGCCAAATTTCGTTTAATTCACTTTAGTGAAAATTACGTGATATGCGAACAAATACAGAAGCTTCAAACGATTTTCGTTGTAATTCGCGTAAAGAGTGATCACCTATCATGTCACCAAGTTTCATTTCATACGCCCCAGTTGATATCATAAAAAAAATCTACGCATTTTCTAACAATTTTCAAAAAACCTAATCAAAATTTTTTAAAAAAGCGAATCTTATAGTTAATTACAGCGATCAAGTATCATGTCACCAAATTTCATTTCATTCGCCTTAGTCGTTATTACGTCATGCAAGAACAAATATTTATGCGTTTTGAAACAATTTTCGAAAAATCTCAAAATCTTATCAGAATTTTTAGAAAATTCGAGGCCTATAGTTTAAGTTAAGTGACCTTTTATCATGTCACCACATTTCATTTCTTTTGAGTCATTTTTACGTCATTGCATTATAAAATAAATCAGCGTCTTTTTCTACTCATGCAAATTATTCTACTTTATTTCTTAGGTGTCAAATTCTGGAGCAGGATATGTCAATCATTGGCGCCAAAGTTTTGGCCTTGATGTCAATTACTACATGGCAACATATAAAATATAGAAAAACTAGATATTTCCTATATTCTGTAATAAATTATGCATAAAAGGAATTTCAGTTTTTTGTAAGTTTTGAAACAAAAGTTTTCTTTCCAGATAGTTTTAGTAATTAACAATTTCTAGTTAATTCTTATTATTGCTCTTAAAGTGCCAATTACTGGTGCCCTTACTCTAGTTATTTTTATGACGCAAGTGCGGACTAAGGATTTTTGGAAGTTCGCATCTGAAGGGATGTATGTCTCTCCCACTTTTCAGAAATGAAAGCAGAACCGTTAATTGCGTCATGTCCAACAGATGAAGGGAATTTAAAAGAGTGTAACAGCCGAAGATGAAGGCTAGGAAAGTCACGGTAATTCGGAAAATGGAGTTGTGTCACATTCAAATCTTCAACAAACATAAATGTTACAACTATTCTAAACCATTAAAAGAGTTTACAAATGGGAGTGCGTGTCCTACTTTATTTGCAGTGTAATTTTAAAAAGTGGAAATATTTATGAAAATTTAACAGTCTCGACGGAATGCAAAGTAGTATATAATAAAGAAAATTTTTAAGTAAAACAAACGTAAGTAAGTATTAGTAACATAGTATAGTATTGTTTAAATTGTTCAATCGTTCTTATTTTTAAGCACTGCCTTTATACAATGAAAAGTACAAAGTAACAAGTAATTTTCGAAAATCTATAATTCTATATTATATGTTAATTTGTTTGTATTTAAATTCATGTTTAAATAATTTAATAAATAATTTAAATAATTGTCGAAGTTACCGAAAATACTGTAATATTTACTTAAACAACTGCAAATATCTATTATCTATGCAATGAAATTTTCTCTGTTGCAAATTTTACAGCTGAAAGCAAGGGCTATAATAATATTCTTCTGTACATAAATTTTTCAAAGAGTCCATTTCATTGCTTCTCTACACAAAAAAGGATTAAGGAAAACTATTTTTTTTCATTAGACCGTTTGTGGCAGATAGCAGCAAAAGAATAAACTTTCTGTAATTTTTTTTTTTTAAGAATAACTACGTTCCTTCTTTATTTTTATGGTGCATTTTCTTTAAGCGATTATGCTACTTTGCTGCAATAGGCAGTTCCCAATGATTAATTTAGTATGCACCCTTATACTTTGGCTTTGCTGAAAAGTGTTTAAAAAGGAACTTGTGAAAATTTATGGGAAAAGTATACATTAGTGGTAAATCTTACACTGCTTCTATCATAGATGTTTTCGCTGAAATTCTTAAACGAAACATGACATTCTAAATTTCCTTTGAGTTATTTATTTTAGAGAAAAACGTTAATGTATATGTAAAACATTAAGAATTTTTTCAGTCAATTAAAAGTTTTCCGACTAAAATTAAGAATACAGAGAATGTTTCTAGAATTTCATTGCCTAATGAAGCTATAGGGATGGACGCGAGACGAGACAGAGATTTAGAGCTTTTTTGCGAGACAAGACAAACATTATTAACATTACGATATAGGGATTTTGCAAGACGATACAAAGCTTTTAGGCTGTTTTGCGAGAAGCGAGACGCCTATTTTTCGTCTCGCGTTCATTCCTAGAAGCAAAATAGTTCAAATATTTTAGACAATGTAAACTTTTAAAACCAATTTTATAAAAAGTAAGTATATTTTGCAGTCTAAAGTATTTCCTTATCATATCTTGCATAGAATGTGTTCGTCGCCTTCAGAGTCTATATAAAACAATTTAATTTAATGTCAATATATGTTTAAAAATTTATTCATCTTTAAAATATGTCTTTTTTGACATGAGACAAGTGCAGTGAAAAAGTGAAAAACCAAGTCTGTGATTCTATAGTTCTCAAACATAAATACCTACTTCTTTATAGTTATTAACTCAGTACTTCCAGATTCTAATTCATCTGGAAAAAAATTCTGTTCCGACTATAAGACCTGGATAACCCTTAGTAACTTTATTGCATATGGAAAGCACAGTCTGATTTACCCTTACACAAATTTGAAAAATATTATAAAACTTGTTCTGAGTACTTAAATAATTTATAACTAGACTTGTTTAGCTGTTACATGAAAAATCAGATATAGACTGATTGATATACATACTGAAGGTATATGTATTTACTATATGGATAATAGATGATTAATAGGGACTGGCAAGAAGAACACCAAACATTCACGAACTATTATGATGTAAGCTTAATAAATAAGTCCGATTCGTAAACAAAAATTTCTTTAATTTGCAAAATAGAATAAATGTAATTTTACTTGTTTTTATATTCCTTGTCTCTCACATTTATAGACAATATTTCAAACTCTATACTATCACTGCAAAACGAGCCTTTAGAGGAAAACTCACAAAACGACTTTGGTCCACTTCCACTTCTGATATTGATCTCACTCCTGTTTGCTTTATTAAAACATCAATCTTTGCATTTCGTGTTCCCTACTGGAAACATAAACAGCAGTTTTTCCAGTTGCATTTTAAATAACTTTGAAATTCAGCATATTGCATTGTCATGCACCTAAAGGCACAGAAACTGAGTAAAGAAAATAAATATATTTTCTTCTCCTTTTTTATAAGATTTGGCGAACTCTATATAATGAAAAATCGAATCAAATATGCATTTTTTCATAAATAAATGTGCTACAGATGATGTAAATATTTTCCTTTGATTAATCTGTATTTCATGTATTCCGTTTTCGAAATCTTCAATTATTATATTTTATATAGAAATGAAATATTCATGTATAAGCACGAATATCATAATAAATTTAATTTTCATCGTCTTAATTATAATAAGCATAATAATTCCTAGAATTCTTCGTCAGTTTTTAGAAATATTTCACTTATGCGTGCATTACTAATTTAACTTTACATTTGGTACCTTTGTTCTCAGTTACTAGATAGGATTGGATCGAAGTTGAAAACATCGATTACATAAAATTGTTTATAACAAGTAAAGTTATTGAAGAGACTGGGGCAAGTGATTTTTTTTTGGGGGGGGGAGCTCGAGATCACTTGCTACTATAATTCTACGACTTTTATTTCTATACTGATTTCTGTTACCAAATATTCCACAGATCAGAGATATCATTCTGCGAAATGCATACATATGTATTCATCTTTCAGAAAACATGAACTATTTCTAGGATTTCATATTGATTTTGGAAACTAACTATTCATTATAAGATATTATCATGCAGCAATTAAGAATATAGATTG
Organism: Cheiracanthium punctorium; assembly: GCA_038373885.1. Classification (NCBI taxonomy): domain Eukaryota; kingdom Metazoa; phylum Arthropoda; class Arachnida; order Araneae; family Cheiracanthiidae; genus Cheiracanthium; species Cheiracanthium punctorium. The sequence continues at coordinate 348,712 of JAWZYV010004564.1, forward strand.
TTAAAATACATTATTACTCGCACTTTTAGAATCTCTATCTCTCATTTTCTATCACTTAGAAAATCATATTCTGCAATGAGTACTTTTCATTCTCCACGCTTTACTTATTTCGCACAATTAGGTTTCCAAAATTCCAGTGCATCATATGCACCGAATTCCAAGTTTTATTACTATGTCAACAATGGAGGACAAATCACGTTCAGCACAATCGAAATGTTCTTCTGAATCATTAGTTAATTGTTTCCTTTAATATTGTGAGAAGCGAAAACTCTTTATTGAAAGACTGTGCAACAGAAAGCAAAACTCTCTTTTTTAAGAATTTACACAATAACAAAAGTTATTTGTTGTTATAATCCTAATATATAGTTATGCTGATCACTGACTCTCTCACAATTTCGGTTCAACCACACCAAAAAGAAACTTTTATCGCAATTATTCCAAAAAGTTTGAAAAATTATGCCCACAAATTTATTTTTTGAGAATTCCATTTGCATACGCAATTATGCAATTCGAAATCTTAAAGTTGATAAATTTTCAAAAGTTCGGTATAAGGATAACATTCTGAAATAACTCCGCCAATGTAAAATTGTACCTCTCTGTGACACTGTCTGGCAAGTTTCGCGCTTGTCAGGTGACTTTTACATACATGTTGCTGCTGTCACGTGACATTTATATATGTGCTGGGAAAATTTTACCCTCATCAAGTTACGCTTTGTTTTGGAACGCTCGAATATGTAGGGTGCCCAGTGCTAAAGGTGCCCAGTGGCTATTTCCTAAACCTTAGTCAGAGACACATATTTCCAGTTGCAAAAATGCTTTAAATTGTATAATCTATTATATCAGAAAAAAAATTGAAGTCAATAAATCAATTCCTATAAAAATTACGGAACTTAAATTTTATACAGTCCCCCGGTCGTATCGTGCACAATTAAAAAAAAACTCGCCCTTCTACGACCAAAATTCATTGAGTTATGGATCAACAAACAGTTATATTTAAGCCACTTTTCCAAGTTTAAAAATGTGCTGTAACGGTAAACCGTTAGAGGACCATATAAATACTGAAATTTAAAATAATAGGTTATAATTTTATTTCCTGGCATAATGTGGAGAAAGAAGCAAAATTAATTTTAGCATACTAATCTTTAAGTAAAGCGTTATATTCAGGCTCTATAAAAATTATCCGGGATCAGACTTACTAAATCATATATGTTCAGTTTCGCTGCCCTTTACGGACTGACAGCGCCATCTGTTGATGGTCGTGTGCCAGCATGGCGAGCTGCGTGTGGCAGCTATGTGTAGTAATTCTAAATGTTAAATAAATGTTAAAGAACAAAACTGATGTTTTTTAGTGTGTGGACTCGTTCAATATACATGTGTAGCAGGCAGATGTGTAACACCGAGTATGCTACACAAATTACAGGAATATTTTGCCACACGGGTGCATATTTGCATTGCAGCCGAAGGAAGCTGTACTTAGAGCAAATCTTACGCTAACAGGATTTTTAGTATTATTTTAAGTTTCTAAAATGCGTATAAAAGTATAATCGCGTATAATCGTACGTATCATCGTACTTTAAAATGCTTCATTTTCTAATTTAATGTTTAATGAAGTGTTTCATTCTCTTGTTTATGTATTTTCAGTTATTTAACGCCAGTTCATTAAAAATTTAAAAAATTCTATTTTCAGTATAAGCTATATTTTTATGTTACTTTATTGGATACACATAGTTAAACATTAATCTTCTTTATTGCTATCTACAATCGTAAAATAGATGAAATTGCTAATAAATATTACAAGGCTCAAAACCACGTACATTAATTTTTGTCAAATTCATTTTGTATAAAACCCTATTTCGCATCTCGAAAAGTGCTTTAACTTTAATCAGCTGTAACTCGGTGAATTTGGGTCGTAGAAGAACGATATTTATTTTTATTTGTGCTTGAAATTGTACAAGAAAAATGTTTCAAAATATAACTGATAGGACCGGGGTGGGGGATCGTATAAAAATTTAAATTTCTTAATTTTTATAGGAGTTCATTCATTGGCTTCGATTGTTTCTGATATTATGATAACAGACTATGAAATTTAAAGCATTTTTGCATTTGGAACTATGTGTCTTTGACTAACAGTTTAAGAAATAGCCATTGGGCACCGTCAGCACTTGACTCCCTGTATATTACAACATATTTTGCTTGCTTATATATTGCTTAGGAAGGGGTCCATGAAATCAGAAAGAATCGCCAAGTGGTCGACGGGATAAAAAGTTTGGGAGCCTCTGCTCTTGGTAAATCACATCCTGCACTGTCATAACTCATCCACGGGCCGATAGCAAAATAAAAGCATATATCGTATGAATTAATCCTCAACATTTTGCGACGATGGTAAAGTATATTGGAATACACTCAATCAATTGCATGAATAATTAAAGAACCTATTCAAATCTTGTTAAATATTTATCACCCTATCCTCTTTGAATTCAGATTCTAAGCAAGTCATTAGAAAATAGTAAAGTGTTAATGCCCTCCGGTACAAGAGCCTCTAAAAATCTTTTTGGAATACTAATTATGGTTCTATTCTGGATGTGGTGTAAAATTTTCTCTCCGACAAATTTAGTTTTGACCGTCACAGCAGTTGAAGTAAAGGATTCATCGAGAAATAAGAAATTTGAAAAATAATGAGACCCGTATCTATGCAAAAATATTTACCTCTACTAAAGTTTAGAAGGCAAAAATTTAAATTTCGTGCATTTTTCAAAGGATTTGCGGCAACAGATTGTTATGTACTAGGCCCACATATATTAAAACGAGAAAATGCATTTAAATTTCAAAAGATATTTGTTTGAGCATTGTAATTTCTACGTAGGTGGTTCGATAAATAAGATAACAAGAACTCTCCCGGTTGCTCATATTTCCCAAGAGGATAAAATTAACTATCTGGTTACAGCAGATGACGACAGAAGTCAAATGCCATTAGATGACCAAGGATACCACGTGGTTGGCAACAGTCATCCCGATGAAACGTATTGGAGCATCCGCTTTACAACCCGGATCTCGCATCCAGTTATATCCATCTTTTTTGGGCCAATGAAGAGGCATGTGACAAGATATCATTTCTAAGCCTTTGCTGCAGTTCAGGACATCGTCGTTAACCCTTTAACGCGGAGTGTTGCCGCTCTGGGAACACCAAACTCTGACGTTTTGACTGTTGCCAGTCACGAAGAATAGGTTTGATTTCTATAAAAATAGTTGGGGGTGACATAGCTCCACGAGAATCCTTTACTGTTTAGCACGCCATCTCCCGTAAAAAATGGTCACGATTCTTTTTAACAGCACCGTGACATCTGCTGAAAAATGGAAGAATGCGAGAACAGATGGATATATTGCACTATGCTGAAAAAAGGGCAGCCGTTGCCATCGCTCGACTTAACTACCAGCAAGATGGCGGACGATCGAAACGTTTATCGCGTGCCAAAAATCTAGAGACCCTTTTTTGACTCAGCTGGCTGTGCGTCACAGCGAGCTGCGTTAAAAAAGGGTCTCTAGATCTGTGGCACGCGATGAACGTTTCGATCGTCCGCCATCTTGTTGGTAGTTAAGTCGAGCGATGGCAACGGCTGCCCTTTTTTCAGCATTGGGAAACGGTTGCGCCTCAAAGGGTTAAGTGGCTCAGCAACCAGGGCCCTGATTTCTTCAATGCCGGTTCAGCAGATTAGTATGCAGATGGAACAAATGCTTTGATTTCCTTGGAGGCTGTTTTGAAAAATAATCTGCACCAAATGACTTTCAATACTTGTGTGTGGATTTCTTGAATAAACGGTTTTGTTGAAGGACTTGTCTGCTATCTTACTTTTTGAATCACACTCTTAATATCTTATGCTACTTGTTTCAGCCATTTTTAAGTCCGTGAGAAGTATACTCACGGTGATATTCATCAATTTTTAATTTTTACATGATATCATCCAATAGGCAAATTAGTTATATGCAATAAGCTATATAAATTTCTTCACTCACATCAATTTCAATCCCGAAAACATTTTAATTCTCTTTTGGGATGTAAAATGGCCCTTTAAACAGTTAAATAACTTATAATTTTTCTAAACCTGCATAGCAAACTAAAATAAATAAACAAAAACTGATTATAAAAAATTAGGTGGTTTCATATTTAAAAAGTAAATGATATGATTAACGATCTACTTTTGAATTAATACATGTGTCTAAATAATAATATTGAATACTATTTTGTTATTGAATATTTGTTAACACTTTTCAATGAAAAATAATTTCTTGTTAGTTTATGGGTTTTAATCTTTATGTGTTGCGCTATAGTATTTCACTAATACTGAGATGTTCACATTTACAAAATGCATTTCCAAGTTTGAAGATATACTGGAAAAGTTTCCAACGTAATGCAAATATTTAATCAATCATGAAATTGAGCTACAGTAGATGTGCTACTACGTTTAAACCAATACGTTTACTTGCGCTTGCAAACTTTGTCCTGACACTTCGGTGACTTACCACCTACATTTGTACAATAAATACATGCAGCATTTTTTGTTCTTTTTCAATAACAATAACAGTTCTTTTGTGACTTAATGCATCGTTTTTACTGCAGAGAATAATACATACAGTCATTTTCGAGTTCAGATATTGTTATTTCGCAGTATATACGTACTGTACTGTGTTTTCTGATAATCCAACCATACCTCGTGTCCCAAAGGTGACAGATTAGATGGGTTATACTGTATTTTATAGGTTTTAACGTCTACGTCAGTTCACTAGATGACTTATCTTTTCTATTCATATTTTCTTGTGAATTTTGATTTCTTTATCAATCAGATTAATGAAAATCAGCATTACTTTGCAATACCTGGTCATATTTCACTTTATAAATTAATTTCACTAACTGCTTACAAAAGTCTCGAGTCTTGTTTTGAAGTAGGCATACCTTGCTAGCTGATAAAGAATGCAGTGAAAGTATTGCACATCATAAAATAAAGGAAAGCACATAGCTTGATGCTATAGACCAAACACATATCAGTTGGCTGATTTGACTGTAAAATAATTAATATTATTTTTTTTTAATCCTAATATTAAAAAATATGACTCATAATAGTATGTCAAGGATAAGGTTGTTTTAATAAATACGCATTGTTAACAAGTCACATGAAACTCAAAAGAAAAATAAAATTCATAATAAACTTTTTTACTTTACACGTACTTATGCTTTGAATAATTTAAATTTTCATTCTTATTAATGCTTACAAAGAGATCAAACTTCTACAAATTTCGGATTACGTAAAGTTAACATAAAAAATTTAAATATTCTATCCCTTAGTTTCTTAGGATGGTTCTTTGGAATATTGATTAATGCTATGTTAAATAAAAGGTATTTTGGTAAGCTGTGTTTTGTTTTGGTAAATTGCGGGAATTGTTTCCTCGGAAAGTTATCATAAAGAGCGACCGTGCAGTTAGAAGAGGAAATGCACGAACAAAAACAAAGTCATTATAAAACGGAAAACTGCTCTGGTATACTTCTGCATAATTTAGATGGTAATTATGCACGCATATGTTTCAGTGCGTTTACTTTAATTAACTTCAAAAAATCACTGTGGGGGTCTCTCTTCTAATTTACGATTCAGTCAACATTAATTAAAATATTTATTTTTGCTGGTAGAATAATTATTTGCTAATACATATTTGTTTCGCTTTTAGGAAAATGGATTTTTGTACAATTTTATTTAAGATAAAATTCCGTTCGGTAGCAATGATTAAAGGGCTCCGGTAAAAATAATGTTAAGCTTCAAAATTGATATTTTATAGGGGAGCAATTTAAGGGTTTCAGAAAAAGTTCAAATTCTAATTATTATTCAATCTATTTGAAACTATAACAGAATATTAATTGAACTATTATTTATCTGCTGAGTGCACCCTCTCAAACAAGTATTTGAGCGTATAAGTCATGCCAGTTTCATATTTAAAATATTGTTCTTCGTAAATGTGAATCATATCATGTGCACTAACAATATCTCAGTTTTTTTCTAACTTTTTTGTTTTGTCCAAAAGTTGATTAATTATCTACAAAACTAAAATAGGAGATTCGGCTATTAATAAAATACTTTTTTGATTGGGTGTACATCACTTTAACTTGAAACAAAAATAAGTAGGATAGGGGACAAAAATGTGAAAGGACTTGATTTTTTTCAGGCTTACTATCATCTTGCATATCGTAAAATGTACCTAATAATACAAGTTAATAAGATCTTGTTTTCACTATAAAGTATGGTAAGCCTCACGTTTTTTAAAAACTGTACCTTATCTGGTTATCACTCGATCGAATCTATTGCTGTTAATAACTCGATCGAAATGATAAGATAATGAAAAATACACACTACGCTCTTCAATCTTTAATTTGTTACGTATGTTTATTAACTGCTTTCCCAGCTTGTATATGATTGAAAAATTTAATGTTAAATAAACTCATGTGAATTGTAGTATGTTCCCCATATATACTGGGAAAGTGCCTCCAGTTATTTTGTAAGAAAATAACACAAGCATTTGAAAATTACCTATAGATTAACAATAACAATAGAGAAACAAAGAAATCTGTAAATTGATTTTTCTTTCAAAGTTGTTTAATTAAAACTAATAGGAAAACTAGTTTGAATGTTAGCCTGCAAAACATTTCATTCTGAACATGATAATGATCACTTTTGCAATCTTCGTACAACCATTTCTTGCATTCGATGTGCTGAATCCAATCACACTAAAAAATTATAAGAAGATATGTAACGCTGTAATACTCATATATTATGGGCAGTGAGAATTATTATTGTAAAACATTAATTATCTCCTTAGTTAAAATAATATTAAATGATATATTTCGGATGACGATGTCACACACATTATTTTCGGTTTAATACCGTAATTCTGCATGATAATGGTTGCTTCTGCTTGCCTTCTGCGTGTAACAGAATGGGGAACTCACTTATACTGCTTATATCTTATTTAAAATAAAACATCTAAAACATCCATTTATAACTGACAAGGGCCTTGCTCACGAGATCTGAAATATCGGCTACTAAAGGCGATGAATTAAGATAGATTTACAATCCATGTGTGCACTGAGATCAGATTCCTCATACAAGAGGGCCAATTGGTAACAAGCATAAATACTAGTAGCAAACGCGTGTCTTCCCCCAACTGGCATCTGTCCTCGAATTACCTCATGTCACTATTATCTAATTCTTTTGTGTAATGACCACTTTCAGGGAACCTTTCCTCTCTAAAAGCAATTTCAACAAATCGGGCGTCATTTCTTCTAAAGCTTCTTATGATTTTATAATGATTGCATACCGAAGGAAGAAGAAAAAAAGCAACAACCAATTTTCATGCATTGTAGAATCATTTACTTCTTAGTATAAATTTTTTGTATGTAGTTAGATATGTTGTTGTTTAGATGCTTATAATTTTGGAGAAAAAAAAAATGTTGATTCAACATTATACTGACCCGAATACTTCAATTACGGTTTGTCTCAAGCTTCATATATCAGTATATAAGCTCTGTGTTTAAACGCTCATTTATTGATCACTCAGTGGGTTTTTTAAATGATAATTCACACAGTAAACGAATACTAACTGACATTTTGATACAAAAGCACCGATGATGTTTTTCAGTTAAAACTAGTTTTACAGACAATGAAGGAAGGGGGAAGAATACCGTATCTAATTAAACTTATATTCCAAAATATTACTTACTTAGATTATCAAAATCCAATGAATTTTATTAACTTCGAAATATTAGATTTGAGCACATTACACTGCTGATAAACCTATTTCATTAATGCGGTCTTTTGAAATAAGTTGCAAAATATATTAACGAGCTCTTTTCTAGTGCCATAAAGGATTTACGTAAAATTATTAATTTTTATGTTCTAAATTTTGTATATCAAATCAGCATGGAGCTCAGAGTAAATTAACAAAATAAGTGTGTTTTTTTCTCCCTTCAGTGCCAAATTAAAGATATCCATAGAATATTCATTAATGTTTCATTTTGGTTTCCGTTTTAAATATGCCCCAAAGTAACTTTGTTACAGAGATGTCAAATTTATTGCACAATAAAGCTTATGATGAAGTGGACGTCTCAGAAGGAAAAACCAACATGTTAAACACATCGACAAAATAATTTTTTAAGTATAGAAAAAGACCATGGAAGAGCTCCAGGGCAGTTGAGTTTCGGAAAATGCAGATATGTTGTTCCTATCTATGTTTTATTTATTTATATTTTGTCTGCATTGTTTTAAATGTAATTATTTTGGCGTATATGTATAATGTGTTAAATAAAAAATCGACAGTATTAATTACTTTACAATTTCGTGATACATATACAGTGATTCCTTTTTCTCTAAGTAATTGAAAATTTTGAGTTAATTTGTTTGTTTCTCATAGTAACATTTATTACTAAAGCAACTTCTCGTGCCAGTAGAAATGTAGTTGAAATATTTAATCAGTTCGGTGTTACGGAACGTGGAGTATTCATGAGCATAAAATAAAGTGACATTGCCTATATTTCTACATAGCAGGTTTAGTCTGAGTTTGCATCATTCCCCCCATTGAGAAAATCGCATTACATTTAATTATAGTTTAATTCGGTTTCAAACGTCTTTTTGAGGCATTGTCATTTCTACACAATGACTTACTGACTGGAGGGGGAGTTATTGGAGTACCTTAGCAAAACGAGCCTTAGCTCCGATACAATGATAAAGACATGATGAAAGAGCCTAATCCATCACCAGGCGAAAACTCAGATGAAGTCAGAAGAAGCCGAACAATGAACAGAAAGGGCTGTGCCACAGGGGCAAGGGACGGCGCGTAGGAAACTTAAGTACTTTATAGGAGAAGACAATCGAAATCCCTAAACTTAGCAGGGACATTGTAGGACAATTCACGGCAAAATGGTCAGTATCGATCCCGGAGCAGGAACTGGAGATGCAGGTCCGGTGAAAAGAAAAAACAAAACGGGCCAAATCAATGGGGTAATGGGGTAACGTGCTTGCCTTGTCGCGAAGGAGGCACTGGAATCTTCATCTACTGTCATCGTCCAGTGCCTTCGTTGCCCTAATGGGAGCATTCGTAAAGATGTCACATATATGTCCAATAGGGTGGATCGAAATTTTTTTTTTTCGAAATCTTTATCTCCTGAGGTCTCAAAAGTTGTATATTGACATGAATAAGACGTGTGTAAAATTTGAATGTTCTACGACAACGTCTTGGGGTTGCGCATCGAGCTTGAAATTTAGAAATTTTTGAAAAATACGACTTTTTTTTTAAATCGACCAAAAAAAATATTTTCCAGATTATTAGGCTCCCGAGGATTTAGGAGTTGTATATTTTTATGGATAACACGTATGCAAATCTGGAGAGGCTACGACAGTTTCTAGGGATTGCACATCGAGCATGAAAATCTATAAATATCTGAAAATTATGTGTTTTTTTGAAAAAAATATGTAGAAAACAAACTTTATTTGTTAAAAATAAATTGGTTTTTTTATGTGTTAAAAAATGTTCAGAGAAGCTCAGTAAATCATGAAAAATGGCTTTTCGAATATTTTGATACAATGCACACGTTATGCTGTCGTTTTGTCTTGGGTGCACTCTGCAAGCTGTGCTCCAGACAACTAGCGCCGGTTTGCCTGCCGAGTGATGGCGATGCACATGCGTTCGGTTAAATTTGACATGATATATTTCGTTGAAACATACATTTAGTTTAACTTTTCAGATAGATGGTGCTTTCAGTTTACTTTCAAGATATATAAAAGGTAAAAAAGTCTCAAAAAAGTTAAAAAGCTATTGCACTGCTACGATTCTGAATAGAGTGAAACTGTCTGTAACAGGACATGGAACAAAATCGGTGTTCTTAGAAGAGCTGGGAATTTCGAAAGAATACCTTGTACCAAGTTACCAACTCAAAAAGACATACTCCTGCTTCTATATTACTATTTTGTACTTAAGAAGAAAATTTCTGAATAAAGGGCAGGATCCATCGGAAGGAGAATTAACTTTAGTTGTGGTGATCAAAATACAGGAAATTTAGATCAAGGCCAGTATCCCAAGTGTGTCAATCCAAGGAATTCAAGAGGCAGTTAGAAAAGGTCATGAGCAAGTTCAGCAGCTAAATGAATCTTACGTTAGAGACGGACATAAGAAATTGTTTATGAAGAAAGTGGGAAAAACTCTCCCTTTCCGCGCTATTGAATATCGCACTTGGAAATGGACTTTCCCGGAGCAGGTGTGGCTCAGAGCCTCACATACCTCACACAGAACGTGAGTCATTAGCAGACCAGAGGGGAGCTAGATATGTGACAATTGATGGAATTTTAAAGAAAAGAAGTTTAAGGAGAATGAGAGAAAAATTGAAAAGAGAAATTTCGAGATTGGTGGAGAAAAAGGTGAAATTTCCAATATCCAGTGTATGTTTCAACTTGAGTCATTGATTTGGAAAGTGAAAATAACGAAAGAAAAGTACGAAAGACTGAAGAAAACGCATATCTACCACCACTTTGGGAGATGCGTTCCCAAACGACCAAGTTAGAATGAAAATCTCAGTGCTTTCACAAGTCTGCGACGCTAAGTTATTACGGACTGGGCAGTAGGAACTCTGGTATCAACTTTATTTCACAATCTAGAAAGCGGAAGGAATGTAGATGCAGAGAAACCTTCCCAACTGACTCTCCACCCATATAAAGTTAGAGGAAGGTTAATATGATTCGCAGTGAAAGAAACGGGAGAGGGCTTTAAAATTTTCTTTGTATTGGGTTTTGATAGGAAGACGAACAAAACCAGGTACATAGAAAAATTTGTTGACTTCAAATTACACCCAAGTGTTTGTCACAAAGAACATATCTCGCTGATAATAGAACCTGGTTCAACATACTTTAGCCATATGTCGCGATCTGATTTTAAGAATTTCATTGGAAATTTGGGAGAGTTTGACACGAAATCTATTGATCGTGGCACCCTCACATGCATTGGAGGTGGTGGCGAATCATTGAATTCTGGAAATAACAAAGTCGTCATCTGAAATCTAGAAACGCAGTTCTCTAATCTAACTAAATCTCTGCAATGTTGTATTTGCCAACTTCACACATAGCAAACAGCCACTCCGAAATTTGCTGTCTATCCATCAATCAGATGATGGTTTCCTACGATCTAAATTATTAAACTTAACAAAAAATGCAACAGTTTGATTTGAAGTCGGGCTTTAGATTATTCATTAAAATGCATGCTCCAATAACTGGATGAATGGGCTGGCACGGGCAGGACTGGGATTGCAGGCAAATCAAGGAGGTGGGTCATGGATAACGTAGTTACGATTGTCGTTGTATTAGAGAAGAGCTGCGAACGTTACTGGCTACTTTTCAACGCGAATAATTCATTAAAAATATAATTTTGGCTTTCTACATATTTTTGTCAAAAAACGCAAATTTTTCCGATATTTATAGATTTCAAGCTCGAAGTGCAGTTCCTAGAAATTGTTACAGCCCATACAGATTTTGCAAACGTCTTATTCATAAGAATATACAACTTCTAAAACCTCGGGAGGCTAATAATTTGGAAAAGAATTTTTTTGGTCGATTTTTTAAAAAAGTCACATTTTTCAAAAATTTCTAAATTTCAAGCTCGATACGCAACCCCAAGACGTTTTCGTAGAACATTCAAATTTCACACATGGCCTATTTATATCAATTTACAACTTTTAAGACCTCAGGAGATAAAGATTTCGAAAAAAAAATTTTTTTCGATCCACCCTAATGTCCAATGTGGAAGAAGCAAACGCATACACAATCAGTGACTTTTTCTCGTACTTCTTTTGCTTAAGAAACCTCATAGAAAAAAAAAACGAGCATCTTTACAGCACGCTTCGGTGTGTTCGGAAAAATGGGGGCCATAGGGATTGCGGATTATCCTTTCTTGAAAACGGTGATCGTGTTGGACAGAATTAAAGAAACAGTGATGCGGATCTGTAATCACTGGATGCAGGAGAAACGATGGCCTAACGGGGCCGATTGCACCACTACAATGATTACGGGAAAAGTGTGCGCATGACAGTGATATACCGCTGTACCACTCACCGAACCATATCACAACAAATTCGGTCACTTAAGCAACAATGGATGCTTGCACGTGCTACTCGATGTCACTTCACCAGAGTGAAATGTCCGCAAGGCGTCCATTGCTGCTTTTGTCGTTGAGTCAAAACCACAGCACTTGCTCCGTCAATGGTGCGAGGAACGATTGACATAAACAACCAAATGAAACGGCATTGTTTTTACTGACGAATTCCACTTTTACATTCAACACCACGGTGGTCGGATCAGAGTTTGGATACATCGTGGTGAGAGACTGTTGAACTCTTGTCTTAGGCATCGCCATACTGGTCCTGTACCCGGTATTATGATTTGGAGTGATATTGGATACCACTCCCGCACCTCCCTGGTACACACTACCGATACACTGACCAGGACTGAGGCTGTCCTCCCCGCACTTCATTACTTGCCTGCGGCCATATTCCAACAGGATAATGCGCTTCCACACGGACCACGCAATGTTCAAGACTTCGCCCATCAGATTGCATTCCTACCTCGAACTCCTTGTTCTCCCGATCTATCGTCTATCGGAGACGTCTAGGCCAAGGTTGCAGAACGACTTGTCCGGAACAGTTGCCGATGGTTAGTCTGTCGGTGGGGGCGGTAGTTAGAAGATTGAAATATACATCCATTTTATGGAAGTAAAATAGGATCTTTTACATTAATTTCTTTTTTCTCGGGGACGGGGGGGTCGTCCCCTCCCCCTTTAATCCACCCTTGGCCCGGAATGGAGTCCCCGCTGCTACAGCAGATCAAATTTGTTGATATGTGCGGGCAATTTGGACTGCTATACCTCAACATCACATCCAAAGCCTCTTTGATTCAATGCAAAGAAGGTAGCAGCCCCCTAATAGCACGACTGTACCCTGTGACGGAAATGCGACAACGTAATACAGTCACAATAGAGTTACAAACAGTTGCAGTGGGACTACAGCATGGTTCCTATGTCCGCTCACGTTGACTTGACAATACGACCCTTCAGTGAGACCCCAATGCGACTATGGAAAAATTCGGGGGAAAGAACTGGAGTTTGTCTCTGAAACACACAGAAGATGGCAGCACCAAACCTCTTTCGGCGTTAAACGTCTCGGTATCGAACCCTCGAAGAATCGGTTCCTCGCTCAAAGCGTACGTTCTAAGCCGTGATCATCTTGTTCCGTTTGCTTTAAAAAGTAAACCCACTGCAAAAGTTAGTTTTGAAAACTTAAAGTTTTCTGGCGTATTTTATAAATGGAGGGGAAAATGCAAAATTAACAAATATAAATTAATTATCATTTGGATCTTTTTTCCCCATAAATTATTTTTAGAAGATAATGTGCTGTATTATTTAATTATTCATTCGGAAAGCCTAATGATTTATTGAACATTTTTCTTTTGTCAAGAAATAAATTTATAAATCACGACATATTTACTGGGCTTGATTTATCACATTCATACTTCGTTCCAACTAAAGTTACAAACTCCAGTAGCGTAGTCTAGATATATATATTAAGGTATAAGGTGTAAGACTAATTTTTATTTATTCATTTTATTTTTTGCAATATTTTGCCTAAAAGTGACCCCATATAAGACTAAATAAAATTAATTGAAAAAACATGCATTAGATAAAATAAAGTATTTTTGGCTGAGACATGTTGCTTAGCCTCAAAGTTTTTCAAAGGGAACGTTTAAACATACCAGGGGCGTATTTAAGCGGTGGGGTCGAGGAGGCCCGGCCCCCTTCGAAAATTTAAAGCAATTATTAGTTATCTTAAGAAATTTTTATTTGCTCTAGTAACAATTAAGTTTAAAATACCGAATCGGGACAACACCCGCATGAATTTTCAAATTTATGCACAGATACTTAGTGTTCTCCATTGTGGTTAAAACTCTAATATTTTTCAGAATAACATATTTTTTTAAAGTAGTATTGTTTTGTTTAAACAAAATAATTTATTTTTGAAATTAATAAATTCAACTGAATTCCGTTACTTCACAACCGCGAGATTTTACTCAATTGCAAATTATCAGTTAAAAGTTTTTATTTGGGAATACCTTATTCCCCCGTACACGATATATATTTCGGTTACACACATAACCATCTCCAGTCGTTTCTGAGTGAAACGACTGAAGATGGTTATGTGTGTAACCGAAATATATATCGTGTACGGGGGAATAAGGTATTCCCAAATAAAAACTTTTAACTAATAAATCCGCCGTATTAAATAATATTTTATATGTTTTTACAAATTATCATTTTCGGATTTATTTATTAAACTTTTGACGAAAGAAACTTCAACAAAATGTTAGCAAAAAATAAGTTTGTTTCCAAAGACTAATTAACGGCCATTGACATAATTTCGAAGTCCTAACAATCAAAATTAACAAAATAGTTTGGCTTTAAATATAAGGCTTAAAAGACAAAATTTCGAGAAAATCGTATACAACGTTATAAAAAATGTTCTAATTCGAATTTCGAAAATATCGCTACGAGGTATGTCGTGGCCCATCCTGGCAAATCTCCATACAAATTTTGGTAGGCCACGTCTTGGAGCTACGCCACTGACAAACAAACTAACATTTTACACTTTGTTTTATTTATATAGAAAAAGATTTGCATATTCAAGCAATGCCTTTATTATCGAATACACTGTTAAATATTCACGTGTCAAATCATTTTCACTGAGCCTATATTATGTATTCAAATAAATTTATTTCAATAATTTAATTTATCTTTTGCGTCACGCTATCCAAAAGGGCAAGCAAAATTTCCATAAATGTTTTCTTTGTAACACACCATGCGTTTAAATACATTTCACTTAGTTTGGATACTAAGACACAAGAGTAGCGAAAACTCTCAGAGTAGTGAAATCCAAAGTAAATACTAATAATATTAAATTTAAAACTGTTGTATTATTTAATCAGATCATTGTAAAAAAAAAGTAAAACATATATGCTGAAATACATCGGGAACATTTCTTTATATACTTATTTATTTAACGTTGTCTCTTAACATGTCATTTTAATAAAATTCGTATCATTAACTTACTTATTTTAATCTAGTACCATGAATATCTTACAATAAAATTAATTATACTTGCATATCTTCAGTAATTACTCAAGAGCTTCCATGAAGTAAACTAAATAAATGAACATATTTCTTTTCCGGTGCTTAGGACTGAATTATCTACGGAATACTAATTAAAATTTTATTCTCTGTTTCTGTTAAGTATAGTTGTTGAAACTCTACGTGGGTAGAAAATTGTCAGAACATATCATGAAGATTCAAGCAAATCGTAAATCTAAAAGATATGTGCAAATTCCAACTTTGATAATTAGAAGGCGATAATGAGCACCAAGTTGTGTGTTTACTCGTATGTCCAAGCTACGTATTTTGTCCATATGAAGGTCTCCGTTTCGCGAATTCAGAAAATAAACAGCAAGTCTTTCTCCCATCTCACCAAATAAAATGCATATTATTTATTATCAACAACTTTAATTCATTTTTCTGCAAAATGTTAAACTATTTTTTAGCAGTAGGTACATAAATGTTATTGATCAAGGGATAAAAATTAGCTATTCTGTGGATTAATTTTAAATAGTGTATTATTTCATCATAGGCTTTATGTAACGAGGTCTAGAACATCAATTTGTAAAATATACCTCATACGGTCACTTTAAACTACGTTGATAATGCGTTAGTTTCATGAACTCTTGCTTTAAAGTTGCTAGAAATTTTAAGAAATACAAACTAAAATGATATTTTAAAAATACGAGCAACTTAGCTATTCTTAAAGAAAATTCGTCAATTTTTATTCTGTAAACGTAGAACCTAATAAGAAAAGCATTTATATAAAAAATGTAAGTATATTCGAAACAAATATATCACTTACTAAGCTGATAAGAGAATATAAGAATGATTGGACGAGAATGGGATGCATTATATCGCCAGAAGGCATCGGAAGCTCTATATGCTTAAAATATTCAAACCTTACACTTTATGGCGATATGCAGATGTTACGTAACTTATCCAAGCTGCAAAAGCTGGTTATTCAAAGTGTCATGAGTAATTTCGACTCATCGATTCAAACTTTCAAAAAATTTTTAAATCCAGAACAAGTAGAGGATATTCTGAAGAAATTAATGATAGAAAAGAAACAATTTTGCCTCGAGTAATAGTAAGTTTAAAAGCTTTTTGAAATATAATTCTTTTTTTATATTGGCTTAAATTTTTATGTAACAGACTGGCTAAGGAAATGGATCCCAAAGACTGAAAAACAATGTCGCAGTATTTGGTACAGTCAGTAAATAATGGGATAGAAAATACTGCATCACTTAAAAATATATTGACGGACCTGAAATGCTGTTCCAAGTCTGACTAAAAGGATTCGCACGGCGCTATGGCTAGATAGCGGAGTCTGATACTTGACGATTTAGTGTCACTATATATCGGTGTTTAATTTGTAAAAATGTAGAGTTTGGTTTTTGCTTGTGATTTCGACAGTGAAAATTCTAGGGAGTATATTGTTAAAGGTTTTAAAAACTGAATATCATATTTTGTCAGGAAGAAATGTTGGATAAGAAAGGGTCATACATAAATACTTTCTCCGTAAGAAATTCTCAGTTTTATATGTTTTTCAGAATCATAAATTTGGAGTCATTAACAATTAAATTTAGTTCCAGTAAAATAGTTAGAAATACATTTATATGCTAAGACAGTTATTGTTGCAAATATTTGGGTTTTAGTCACATATATTCGTATTTCTGTCGAAAAAGATGTTATTCAAAGCGAAGAAACAAACGATGGTTTGGCTTGGTTTGACATATTTGCATAAAGCAAAGCTATTCGAGGGCTACCTTCCTAATGGGAGATGACTCGGCTGAGGACTCTTTACGAACAAACAAAATTAATGAAAAAGTTCCCTATTGAAAAAGCCTATCTTCAGGTGTATGTCACTGAAGAAGGTCAGACAAGATTTTGCTCGAAACAGCTGTCTGGCCGTTGAAGTAAACTTCATGGTGTTATTTTGCAAAGTTTTTTATTATTTTAAGTTCTCTATTTTATACACAAGCCTTTTGCGAAGTATCTTTGCTATAAATTCATCTCCTTGTGATCAGCATGTTACATTCTTAAATATGTGTGATTTGTACTCAGTAAGCGTGCAAAAGATAGCAAGCAAGTTACATAATTGGAAACATAACAATTTTCTTTTTTTTTTTTACTTTTAGTAACAAACTATCATTTTGTTAGTGCTTTAGAACCTCTATATTGTGACCACACTCGAAAAGAACAAATCTGGTTACTTTATGAAGGCGCTAAAGTATGGTGGTTGTAAAGTGAAGTCGCACAAAAGTTGTCACAATATACTGGTGGTCTTTTTATCATGGTGGTCACTTTAGCAGGTTCCACGGCATTTTCTTGCAATGAAATCTTTATTCTGATATCCTTGCATGCCCTATAAATTTAAAACATATTCTAGAAAATTAATTTTAAAAATTAATCTTGTTTCAATCGCAGTTAAATTTCCAATGTTCTTTATCATGGGCATCTAAAATCTGATTATATAGTAAAAACACACAACAGAAAACTGGTGTTTAAAAGATGGAATAATTATAAGTTTTGTAAAATAACACAAGTAAATGTGTGTTATTTTACAAAATATTAATACTTCCATGTGCTAAAGTGTGTTTTTCAACAATCAATACCAGTGAAGCTGAATTAGATGCTTTGATTCATTTCATGTTTTTCACAGTTAACAGTGGCTCTACTTTATAATTATAATATTTTTCATGTAGACTTATTTTTTATTGCATTTTTCATGACAACATTTTTTGTGTGTCCTTTATAGAGAAGAGACATGATCATTTACATGAAAGATCTTCTTTCAGTATTACAAAATTGGTGAAGTGGTTGTACGGTAAAAAGCAGCCAGACAAGCCATGCAACTGCAAAAGTCTTTATTTAACGAATATTACAGACATTCAAAGCACAAAGGTAACAGGGTGTACAGATCTTTCACAAATTGGCAACACAAGTTTACTGCAATTCAGTAATAATAACAACAATTGCATAGTCATTTAACGAGCGACCGATTCGTTATGTGAACAAGTCTCTGAAAAGTTCCTCAGTCCTGGTTTGGTCCATTTATACTTCTTTGACAGGATATGAAGCCAAACTGAATTATCTCAAATTTTCTCAGCGGTAAGACGAAAATTTAAATTTCCATGAAAACCTTTGTGTTCTCGCCAAATGGGTGCCAAGTTCATGAAACTTGATCTCTCCAGATATTTAGTAAGAACTTCTGTAAATCTCTCAGCCCAATCTAGTCTAATGTTACGTTACAGTTTTTTACTGCAAAAATGTTTAGTATTTTATAATACAAAAACAGACTCGAAGATTTTTGAACAGGGAATCATTGGAGCCAACCTAATATTAACTCTCTGCGGGCAATTTTTGTTCCAAGTTCTCTATCTCTTCAAAAACAATCTTAAATGATTTTTTGTACATTTTAGTGTTATTGTTGTTGTTAATGATTATATCGTAAACTGCATTATGGTTATTAGCTGCTTACCTTGAAATAAAGGAAGTAAAAGAGTCATTTTCTGATTTTCTACGCTACGAATGCTCACTTAAAAAATAAAAATTTCGAATATTTGTAACGCAAAATAAACTGAAGGGTACATTCGAAAATGTAAGATATTGAACTGTGTCGTCAGAATAATAAGAAGCAGCTGATAAAGAACCGAAAGAAAAATCCGGTAAGAAAACGATCCGAGGAACATAAATAATTCAATTTTTAAAATGAGATAATAATATGCAGTATTTTCCTCTATTGCGAACCTTCAGAAATCTAACCTAATCATCTCTAATCAGAACCTAATCTATATTTCAATTAATTTATCTATATTACAATTAATTTAAGTAGGGGTACCTTCTCCGAAGGACCTTTTAAGAGTTTCTAAGGCGTATCCATGTTGCATCTGGAGTAAACCTACCAAAGCTCCAGACCGTTATATTGACAGGCATGCGATAGGCCAGAACGCTGGAACCTCACACTTCAGCCTTTTACCATTTTGAGTGTCTTATCCACTCAGCCATGGGGAGGCAGCATACTACTGATAATATAATTTTAAATACTTACATCAGGATGACCAGAAAATAGGTTATATTTCAAAGGAAAAAGTATATAAAATTACTTTTCAAAAAGAAAAGAAAAAAGTTGATATTTTAAAAATATTTATCCATAAAGCTTTACATTTTCCACTAAAGCATTAAGATTTGTCTCTCAATTAATGAAATGTTATCTAGCGTCTTTATTTATTTAAAGTACAAATTCATTGCTTCGGAAAATGTCTAAAGCCGCTCCAAATGAACACTTAATAAGAGAAGAAACAATAAAAAGGAAATTTATTGATTCTCTTCTCAAACATGAGTGAGTTTGAAATGCTTTTAGCAATACTAATTAAATTCTGACTTTTTGCCTGGTGTTGAATATTTCCGAGAAATAGTTTTTGAAATGCATTTAAATGAACGATAAATGAAGCACAGCAAAAAGTTTGTAGCTAGTGTCAAGAACTGATAATTTTAATTCTAACAAAATATAATGTTACAAATGATTCCAGAATTAGTTCTTTCAAATTACTTTGAAACTAAAATTTTATGTACATGATTACAAACGTTATATAAAGGTCTGTAGTAAGTTTCTATGCCTTTGAAATAATTATTTACGCGTAATCTCATCTGTGTTGAACAAATCTTTTTCTCTAAGCTGTTCAGATTTTAGCATTTAATAATGATATACACTCATGTCCATAAATTAAGGATAATTCAGAATCACACAGAAATTGATCTCTAAAATAAAAATTTCACCTGTGGAATGATCACACACATCTTGAAGAAGAATATGCAAATTACAGGAAACCACCAGATGGCGTGGATGGTACGTCACAATGACGAGAGTGTAAGAGAGGGGTATATAAGGAATGGTGGCAAAGAAGTAAAATTGTTCACAAGCGCTGTGAAAGCCTTTCAGTGCAAAAACCGGATAGTTATGGCACAAAGGAGGCATTTGGATGATGTTTTACGTGGCAGAATTATCGGACGACTGGAATGTGGACGTACCCAGCTGGAAGTATCCCAGGAACTTGGAATCGCCCAGAGTGTCATCTCCAGGCTTTGGCAACGATTTCAAGATGATGGTAATGTGAGTAGACGTTACAGCACAGGTCGCCCCCGAGTTACAACGCCGAATGAGGACCGCTATTTGGCAGTTACTGCCAAAAGAAACAGACGGAGTACAGCATCAGACCTGTCTCGTCAGCTTTCTTCAGCTACCGGTACGACAGTTTCAAGGCAGACCGTGTATAGACGCTTAGGGCATATTGGTCTATATGCTCGTAGGCCTGTCAGATGTGTTCCACTTACCGCAACTCACTGTCGCCTGCGATTAACCTGGAGTAGAGAGCATGCATTGTGGACACCGCAACAGTGGTCTTGTGTGATGTTTTCCGACGAGTCCAGGTTTAGTTTGGAGTCTGATTCTCGCCGGACATTCATCTGGAGAGCGCCAGGTACCCGTTACCACCAAGAGAACACCATTGAAAGACACCGTTACGGTGGTGCAGGATGGCTCGTTTGGGGAGGAATTATTCTTGGTTCCAGAACTGACCTGCATGTTCAGAGTGTAACGATGACAGGCCACATCTATCGGGATGTCATTCTGGAACAACATGTACGTTTGTTTCGGGGCGCCATGGGTGCTGAATTTGTGTTTATGGATGACAACGCCCGTCCTCACCATGCAAACATTGTAGACGAATGCCTTCAATCGGAGGATATCACCCGTATGCATTGGCCAGCATACTCACCGGACTTGAATCCAATAGAGCAAGTGTGGGATATGCTTGGCCGACGAATTGCAGCCCGTCAACCCCCTCCCACCTGCCTACCGGAACTTCGGAGTGCATTGCTTGATGAGTGGTGTAATATTCCCCAAGATCAGATTGATCATTTGATACTCAGCATGCCTAGGCGTTGTCAGGCCTGTATTGCATCGTCCGGGAGACATACGCCGTATTAACCATCCTACTAACCATGTTATACTGTTTTTTGTAAATAGGTTCTTTTTTGAAATTTGGTCAAGGGAGTAAAACTTGCAATTTTTATTAATTATGTCAAACATATAGCATCTTTTTTGCTCTTTACTTTTTGTTTAATAAATAGACTTTACAAATAAGTCAAATTTGTTTTGCTTCTTTCTCTTTCTTTGCCTGAACTTCATTATCCTTAATTTATGGACATGAGTGTATTATTAAGGCCTAGAGTATCATTAAAATAAAATAAATATATTATTTTAATGGCACTATATGTTGTGTTGAAATTCGGTTTCCGCAAGTTTCACAATCTAATTACTTCAATTTTCTCCTCAACATATTTAGTGCAGTTATATTATCTAATGTTATTTGTTATTGAATCTGTTAAATAAATTTAATGTGTTTATATAAATTTAGTATCGCAAAATTCAACTTTTGTTTACTTATTTTTATTTTTTTAAGTATATTCCGTGTATGTAGTTATTTTAGGGAAGTATCGGAGGCGTAGCTAAGTTTTTAAGCACCAGTGGACAATTGAAGATTTTGCTCTTTTTCCTAGTTAAACCAAAGACAGTAACCAGGAATGCAGCAGGGAAGATTTTACATACACTTTAGCACCCCTCTGCGCACCCCACTGCGGGTGATGAGCAGATGCCCCTCCTTGACACCCTTCCCCCCCACACCGCCCCAGATATACTACAGTGTGTGTAATTATAATTATAAAAATTAGGAATAAATTTTCGTTTCTCCTAGAAACTGCTAGATACCAAATTAAATTTTCTTAAATTCTATTATTATTGTTTAAAATATTAAAAAAATGAATGAAACACTTTTATAAAAACTTTTTATTCTTATTGTTGTTCATTTTAAACAATAATAAATATTGGTCTGAGAATGTAGACCACTGGCCAAAAAATGGTAGTAAGTGTCAACAATATTTAAGTATATATAATATAACCATATTTTACGAAAGTAAATATTATTAGTATTAATCAATTTAGAAAGTTCTGAGGCAGTTTATAAAAATACTAATATATACTTTTAAATAATATTACTCCTTATCCTTATCCTAGACTGTCGTATATACTTGTGTAGCTACAGTACAACGTGCCGCCACCGTGACGTCAGAGATGGACTTGAGTGCGACATTGTTATTTTAAAGCTGCGTCACAATGTCGTCACAGTTTAATATGCGTTCGAATTAAAAAAAAAAAAAGATTGCCGTGAAGCATATCTTAAATTAAGGAATAACTAAGAAAAGTGTAAATCTCACAAAATTTATCTTCTACTGATGTGAGTAGAATTAATATAAAGTCAAAATTTAAAGCAATCCATATTAAATGGTTCCATAATAAGTAGCACCATAAAAAGAGCAAAAGCACGATATAAGTGTTTACTTTTTCTTATAATACACACTTTAAAAGTCTAAAACTTTCTTCAATTCAGTACCGTATTCCTTCAAGATGACACGGTACTTTAATTCTCTGTTTAGAAAAAGGAATGAGAAAACATCGGAAAAAATTATTTATTTGACGTTTCGATATTCGTTACTATGGTTACTTTAGAAGAAGTTTGAGAGTACTGACTTTTGAGTTTCTCTCCCAATAGCTTATTTTTGGAGAAAAATACGACAAAAGGATAGTTTTAGTACTTCTAAAAAAATCAATTCGTTTTTCGATAAATTCCTTTAATTTCGGTAAGAATTTATGCTGTATCCTATTATTTGAACTGACTAATATTCGACAATTTTTTTGAAGGGACATAGACGAGTTGCAAAGATTAGTTGATCTTTAGAAAAGGATTAGATTTTCATTCAAGTCCTTTCTAAGAAAGCTATGAACATTCTGAAAAAAAAATATATTGCTTTTTTTATTTTGAGCCAAGGACTTCCTTTTACATCGATGCGGGAGAGCATATTTGTATGAAATCCAGGACAGTGTTTCATTGATTAAAAAAATTGGAGTGGTCTGCTTTTCAGGGTTGTAATTTAGATTAAGCTTACCAGGCAAATAATTAAATTTAGCATTTTGTTGCATGTACATCGGCTACTAGAGTGCGAGATCAGGACCTTCGTGTTTTCCCTTGATAACATAGGGTTTGGAGGTTTTTCACTAAATATTGGGATATCGCTTAGCTGAGTTTAATTTACGGAACTTATTTTTGATGCTAAATTACATACAAGCAATAATTATTTTTATTAAAGCCTTCTATCAGAACTAATTTAATGTAAAGTAAGTCATATAGTTTATTATTTATACATTATATTATTTAGTTTATTGTTTATACATAGTTCCTGTTATAACTTCTATTATTTTATTCAAAACTGGAATTTCTAAAATAATTTTAAATTGAAAAAAAAGTATTATTAATTATAATAAACTATGAAGATAGCATTGAATCTTTAGCATATGAACTAAAAATTTAACTGTGTTGAACCTTAAAAAAAAGGGAAAAAAAAAACTTATATATTTCTTCAAGAGCGGTTTGCTTTACTTTCTTTTTCATAAATTCTCCTCTTAAGTTCAAATTATGTTTCAGTTAAAGAAATATATATGTATGCAATCTTAGAATTATGAATAGGTTAATTTACTAAAACTTTTGAATTGACTTTATCTAAGAAGAAAATTTACTTTGTAAAATTTAACAACAAAACTGCTAATAAATCAAGTTATCAAAAATGTCTGATGTCTTATTTATTCGTTCTTTTCTTTGTCTTCCAAGGTAAAGTTTATCTGCTGTGGGAAAAAGTTAATACCGTTTACATGTTTTACAATCTCAGGAAGTGCAGAAAAAACTATAATGCTTATTTTGTATAATTTATATATATATATATATATATATATATATATATATATATATATATATATATACTAAAATACAGCTTAACTAATTACTATTGCCCAGCTTCCTTTTAAAAGCAACCATTTTTCACATGTGTGTGATACCACAGCTGATTGAGTAAGGGGAATGGAGAACAAAGTACATTTTCTTTTCCTTTTCCTTTATTAACAGTTAATATTGATACAATAAAATATCAGACGTGTCTCGAATCCCCGTCAGTTTCAAAACGAACGTAATTCTAGAAAAGCGGAGTTAGAAAAGTAACGTATTAGGCGGACGAAAATATCGCCGCCGAAGTGATATTACTGGTGTACTGGCACCAGTGAGCAAACCCTAACTTGATAAAGTAAAAATAAAATAAAATAAAAAAGGCGGGTTAATCATCACAGGGTGATCAATCTCCTTGGTTGTCGCATCTCTACCCATAAATGATCTCTAGGTTTGACGGGTCCTTTAAAAAATTGTCCTAAAATGTCCTACTATTTGACATGCTCGAAAGAACTTCTTTGCATATTTCATAAAAAACAGGACCACTTTGAACTTCCGTTAGGTGCGTAGACTACGACCGTAGACCAAGTACACTCACTCAATAAAGTATTCGAGTACTGTCCAAATTTCCTACTTTAGTTTTGTCAATAACAAATTAGTTTTTGGAAAAACACAAAATTAGAAAGAAGCATGAGAAAGTTATTATTATATATATGATATCACTCACTTTTACGGATAACCATATTTTAAATATGATATCGACCTAGGAAATTTGACGTATGTTCGAATACTTTTTTAAGAGAGGGTACCTGGTCTACGATCGTAATCCACGCGCCTAACGGAGAGTTATGATATATTTGTAACATTCTAAACACTTTATTGAAGTGTTTGCGAAACAGTTTTATCTCAGAAATTTTCAAACAATCATTTGTATTACAATAATTGTAACTTTGTTAAATTGCATGTGAATTGAATGCCAGAATGCCAATTTTATGTACTGTCAGTAAGTAACATCGAAATAGAAACGCATATTCAAAAACAATGCTCCGTGTACGTATCTTTGCGTAAACGGTTAGAACAGTAAGCGAAATGCGAGGTTCTCATCAAGTTTTCATCCATTCAGTAGCAGTAAAAATCATTCTCTGTATACGCTATGTTCCAATCTCATAGACTACTTCAGTTACAAAATACTTCATATAAAGCTTTGAAACTGATGAATCGGTACAAAAGTGATCAATTAAATGAAATGGTTAAATTAAAAGACCTAAAATGCTGTCTAATACTTTTATATTGCATCTGAAATCCTTCCGTCGATGTCTTGTCCTCCAGATGTCCGAAATGCATAGGCTGTTACGGAAGGATTTCAAATGAAAATAAAATACAGCAGACACTATTTACGAATTTTCGATTTACATCACTTTATTAGGCTATCATTTTCATACTTGTATGCCAAATTTTAAGATACTGCATGAAGTAGTTTCTAAATGAATCCGTCCAGAAGATTGTAACATAGCGAAAATTTAAACACAGAGCATGAAAGTTTCTCGGACTTTCTCTTCAGTACTGAATTTTCTGATCAGGTAGGTAAAATTTTGAGCTACTTACGCTGCTGAAGGATGCATTGCGATTTATGAGCAGTATGAAAGCGTATTCATCATCATCTTGTTCAACAACAAAAATCGTCCAAGAGCCTTCGTCTTCTTCAGAAGTCTCTCCAACCTGAAATTGATCTCCAATTTTTTGCCTTGAGTAGGTCAAAATTTTCATCCAGGCACTCTTTACATCTTTTATTTATTTCTACCTCTTCTGCTAAGTCAAGTTATGTTGATGACCTTCAGTGCAGTTCGTTCTGCATTCGATCTTAGTAGATGTCCTGCCCTTCTCATTCTAATCGATTTTATAGATTTAACAATACCTTCATAATAGATTTAAATTTCAAAATTATACTTTTTACGCCAAGTATTATTCTACATAACATCCCCAAAATTAGCTATCAAAACTTTCTTTTCAAAGACAACCAAACCAAGGCTTCCCCCTTCTTCATCGTCATTGTACACGTTTCTGAAGTATAAGTTGAGACTGATTTTATCAGAACCTTTGGCAAAATAATTTTTATCCTTTTTTATCAAATGCGCTTTCAACAAAGGTCTTCAGCTAAAAATCAGCAATTAGCTACAGAAATCCTTTTATTAATTTCCAGATTATATATATCATTTAAATAGTTCATCTCAAAACCCAAATATGTAAAGTTATTTTATACAGTTTCGAATTTAAAACAAAAAAATAAGATAGCGTATTATAGTTATTTATAATAGGATAGAAATTTCTGAATGTTTAAAAACTAAAAACACTGAGCAGTTATATTTAATTATAATAATGCTAGAAACAGGCTTTACGGCTAAATGGTTTATTGCTGTCAGTTGTGAAACGGTATTTCAAGGACAACAAGAGGATAAAGACACGACTTGTTTTTTTGTTGGGTTTTGATTAAACTTTTGACATGTTTTATATTAATAATATCAAATTATAGGCTAAATCACTAAGACATACGTAACATTATTTAGTCATACAGTTTCCTATAATAAGTTTTGTATTGTATAATTTAAAAAAAAAAAAACATATTACCACACGGAGAGAGAGAGTGTGTGAACCCTAAAGCTTGTCCTCCTTTCTCTCACATTTTCCCGTTAATTTTCTTCTGTTCTATATTATCATAAACTGAATACCTTTAGAACTTACTACTAAAGATATTTTTATCAGATTAAAATTAGTTATAAAATCCTTTTAATAAGAAAATTTCTAGTACGTGACATTTCAACAGGGTAATGGTAACGGTTTAAAAGGAAGGTTCACAATAATCGAACATTTAAAATTTGAAGTAAAAATGTCTTGTCTCGTTAGGTACTAATCACCTGTTAACATAATGAATGTTATGGCAAACTGATTTCTTAGTTAAATCAATCGATGCGTTTCAGTTTCTGTTAACTTGACTAATGTTATTACATTTTGATGTTAATCTAATTTTCCAAATCCCATTGGAATTTCAAACACCGTCTCTATGGCAGCCTAACTAATCGGAACTCGGTGGAAATTCTCTTGAGGATCCTCTGACGATCGGATATGACGTTATAAAACAATGCAGCGAATTATAAGAAATCATTGTCCCCCTGTCATTGATATCGTGCACCATGATTTGATATTCCTTATGGAATTTGAAGTTTCCTGTAATTTACATATCATTTCAACTACAATGAGAGTAATGTAACAATTCTTTTATTTTCTAACTAGATGCTACCCGCGACTTCGTCCACGTCGGCTCTAGAATTAGGTCCCGACAGAAATGTAGCATGTGTGAATAACAAATATTCTTGCGACAAAAGGAACTGAATTTAAATATTATTTGCTTTTTACTTGTTTCAAATGAAGTATAATGCATGTTAGTATACTTCATTTAAAATAAGAAAATATGCACAGAGTTACTAAATTTAGATTTTTTTCAGGCATTTGGCGAATAGAGTTATGACAGTATTTGCGAACTGTTTTGTAAAAGAAATATTTATGCTGCATGCATGAATTTTAGTCTATGTTAATCAGGAATAGAACAGCTTTCTATTAGTGAAAAAGTTTGAGAATCGGTTCTGTAGTTACAGAGATACCCAGAGAGCGTAATGTATTAGAATTATTTTGAGTGTTCCTGTAAAGGAACTATTTATGCTACATGCATGAATTTCAGCCTATAATACTCAAGAATAGTGTAGCTTACTATCAGTAAAAAAAGTTTAGGAATCGGTTCAGTACTTACAGAGATGCACATAGAGCGTAATGTAATTCTTATTAGCATCCCTGTAAAAGAACTATCTGTGATATATGCATTAAAGGTAGCCTATAACACTTAGGATGCCACCAGTGTCTAAGAAGTTCTGCTCTCAAAACTGCAAAGGGGGAGGAGGCAGATTCAAACCCTGGTCGCGCCTGTCGACCTAGCCGCTCCTAGTTTTCCGTGGTTTTCTAAAAAACCTCGCATATATACGGGCTAGGATCCCTTAGAAAATCCCCGACAGAGGAATTTTCCATATAGGCCTAGGACCCTAGTGCAGTCAATCGGTCTTAATCCAAAAACAAACAATGATACTCAGGAATAATGTAACTTTTAATGAATGAAAAAGTTTTAGAATCGGTTTAGTAGCTACAAAATTTCCATAGAGCGCAATGCATTAGAATTATTTTGAGTGTCTCTGTAAAAGAATTATTTATGCTATATGCTTGAAATGCTGCTTGTATGTTAATCCAGGACATAAGCTATTTTCATTACAAATTTTTTTAAATCCGTTCAACCTTTTTTGTGTGATTCAGTCAAAAACATCCAAACGCACAAACGTACACATTTATAGTATTGGTAGTATTTGGAAATTTATGAACTTTAAGAAACCCATCTGGATTTTTCTTGGTACTTACGTATTATCCCAGCGGCCATTCCCGCCAAACTGTTTTATCGTCAAATGGGTTGCCAAACTGTTGCCAATCGTATTCAAAACCATTAATAATTTCATGTGCCCGGCATTTATTTTGGCAAAAAATCGCTTGTCTTGGCGGACCGCCGGTATAATACGTAAGTACCCTTTTCTTTACTTATGCTTTATAATTTGGCGTAAAATCAACATAATTTCCATGTTTTTCAAATGCATGTGATTTTGAAAATAGAATTTCTGCTTTATTTCAAAAGCATAAATCATTTTGTGCGGGCGATAAAACGGCTTTTCATTAATAGTTTGAAAAGTAGTTAAAATTTCAAAATTTTGAGCCTCATGTGCACTTTACTGAAGTTATGGGCTCAATCATGCTCAAATTATCAAAGCTCTGCTTTCTGTAGATTTGTCTGGAGAACATTCATTATAATTATTACAGATAGATAGATTTGGCATAAAACTCGCTTAATTTACGTGGTATTTAATGTTTTTCAGATGCACGCGCGCTTATTTATTGAAGTAATAGCATTCTTGTTAGCTCAAATCATTTGATACGGGCGAAACTCGCCAACCATGGCAATGTAAAAACGGTTTTTAATTAATAATTAAAAAAGTAATTAAAAATCTAAAATTCTAATTAGCCTATAACCAACGCCAGGGTCCCCTCTATATCTAAACCAAAATGCATCCTAATCGATTCAGCGGTTTAGGCGTGAAAGCGTCATAAACAAACAAACAAACAAACTCACTTTCGCATTTATAATATTATTTAGGATGTTTTGCATAACTAAATCAGTTTTGGTAATGGAGTTTCTGTTCTTGAAATAGTAATTTTCGCGCATTAATAGAATAATCAATTTTTTTATCAAAATTTAGGAAAGTGATGCACAAATATATGGATTACTAAAAGAAGCCACCTCATATATAACACTGAAATATAATTAGAATATAATTGCTCTTTAATTGCACTCTAATTCTTTGCCTAAATTCTGAAATTGCACTTGATATTAACACATTTATGGTATATGTGTTAACGATTCCTATTATTATCGCGCGTATTACTATTATTATTATTACTTTCTTTTTGAGTACCGCCTGTGTTACGTAGTGGCTAAAGTACCTGTCTCTTCATAGGAGGCTACACTGATCCACTTGTTTCGTGTCACCATAATAAAGTGACCAGTAATTCCGTCCTTAGTAGTGGCCAACGCCTATAAACTGCAAGTGTCCGTCATTGGGCAAAAAAGTGTTTTTGAAAGGAAGTTCTCTCCTTTAAACTTCTCAGCAGAAAGATCTCCATTATCTTCATACATGCTTTTTAAATTTTCCCTTAATGTGACTTTTCCTTTTGTAATGTAAGAAATGTGAAATTGTTGGATATATTTCCCATATTTTGAATTTATTATTTACGACATAGTAACGACATTCAGTATTTTACTACGCCAAACAATTTTCTTCATTTTACTTATATAGCAGCCAAAAAGACGTTTCCGTCTATTGTTTTTCAATATAATTTTAACAAATACTGCTTAAAACATAAACAAGCAAGTTAAACTATACCGGAAGCATCGATTATAACACACATTTTTACTCAATCCTTTAATTCTGTTTATGTAACCATTGTGTTTTAAATTATATTTAATCATGCTTTTTAAATTGTATTAGAATGCTTTAAATTAAATTGAATTATATTTTCATAATTTTAACAATACAGTTAGAACGTTAACAAGCAAAATAAGCCATACCAAAAGCAGGGATTATAAAGTAAATTTTTACTCAACCCACAATTCTTTATGTGTGTCCATCGTGTTTTAAATCATATTAAATTATGTTTTAAATCGTACTATTCAATTTTCGTTTATTTATTATTATTATTATTATTATTATTTATTTGTTTATTTATTTATTTATTATTATTATTATTACTATCATTATTATTATTTATTTATTTAATTTTTAAAGCTCGTTTTTATGAAAGTTTGAGCGTTGCTAGAAACAGCAGAGATGCATGAAATCCATATCTTTCATTATTAATTTTACAAATTTCAAATGAACAAATTTGCATCAAATGCAGTAAGAATTTATGTATACTTACCTGTATTCCTGGGGAAGAAGACCTACTTAAAATCTATATTTCATGCTTCCAAGTGAAACAGAAGTATGGAAATTAAAAAGTACTTATTTTGTTTACTCGTGTAACGGTATATTTAAGTTTTAGCACGTTTTAGATGTGTGAGCAATTTATTAACCACAAACTTATTTTAATACTTCATATCATCTAGGTTGAAATTTTGATTTCTATATTAAAATTTCACCCAAAAATCGTTCGAAAATGAAGTCTATTCACGAAATTCATTGATAATAATGAAAGTAATTTGTACTTGTATTATAAAAGATAAAGGACCTCATAAATTCTTTGTATAAGACGGTAAATGCCAAAATTAATTTTTTATCCTATTTTATCCAAACATTTTATACAAACAGTAAAGCCCCTTTGATTGCAACTGTGTGGCAAGGTTGCCGAACATAGCGAAAATCGCTGATAACCCGAAAACGTGTAAATCACTTAAATTAACAGTAAACAAAAGCAATGCTGTACTGTAAAAGAAAAAGATTTAAAAAAAAAACTTAGAGCGTTTGAAATGTGTTTTTAAAAAATCAGTCACTTGTTTTTGCTTTCAGCTTTCGAAAAATAACTTCTTTATTCTAGATACTTTCGCTAACATGAGCTTGTTTACCAGATGTGAATCGTCGTGAAATTTTCGCGGAGGAACTCGCGGATCATCCGCTCGGGGATAAGATCTCCGAGCTCTACTGTAATCACAATTTAAAAATGACAAGCAAATATTGTTAAGCACATAAAAAGAGTTGCTGTGCACATAATTGTAAAATAAAAAGCAAATCGTGTATTTCAAAACATCTGTGTGAAAGTCCCGCGTTCGAGGCTGGCGTGTGGCTTCCGATCTAACGTTTAGAGTTTTGGTTCGTTTTCTCCAGATGTAACGTGAATACGCGGCAACCCCCACCCCCTCTCGTAATAAGATACCCCTCATGTAGGTTTGCCATAACACAAAAGCATTTCAACGCACTCAAAACCTCCATGTGTGTCAGGGGCGTAGCCAAGTTATGACCCCCTAACCCCCCCCATTAGGAATTTTTTGCCATACAAAATGTATGTTCTTCACTCCCTTATCACACACATGCATGCATATATGTGAGTTACAGTCGTCGTAACTCCCCCCCCCCATGAAAAATTTCTGGCTACGCCCCTGATGTGTGTTCCTGTAAATGTTAGTGTTAATGAAGGCACGACTCATTCCTTCAAATACAGCCTAGCACAACTTTTACGTTTCTCTAGTACTTGTGTTACATTACGCAATTTTTTTATAATATAGTGTACTGGAATGTGTGTAAACAACTAGCATTAATAAGTTTTTTAATTGGAACCTGACGAACAAATTCCGAAAGATTTTGTGGTCTATAAATATTGAAAAGGACACTGTAAAAATAATGTTCTGTATTTTTTAATATTTATTTCATTATTAGAGAAAAGAAAATAGAAATTATGAAATGTGTGCACAATGAATATTAACTAAACAAAAATAATTAAGTTTTGGGAAATTAATAATAACATTTCTTGGAACCCTCATATTATCAAACTTAAGCTATCTAATTAAATCGAATAAATGCTCTTTATAATAACATAAATTAATAAGCGTTGGCAAAAAAATTTCTTGATTTTCCTTATATTTTTTAAGTGTATTTTTACTTTCAGGATAAACGTGTGTTTCATAAATCATGTTTTTTAAATTTTATTGTAGTTCAGTAAAATGCAGTTTACTTGATACTTGATTAAAAAATTTCGTCTTGCTTTCTCTTTCTCCCTAGGTGTAGATGTGTTATACTTTTTAATTAAGTGATGAGACTAAAGGGAATAAATTCACTCGTATTTTAATTGAAATAGACCCTTTTAACCAAAATAAGATTTAATTTCGTGTGAATTTACGTAACGATGCATTATTTTGGCTTAAGGACATGTTCTGAGTTCATTTTTTTTACACGATAAATGCGTCTCATGAGCGTAGAATACATTGTAAAATAACGAAAATTTAATGATAGAGGTATAAGAATAATTAAAAAAAGCTTTAATCAGTTTTTTATATCGATTAAAGATTTTATGCATGTTATGTGTCGGTATACATGTGCACTAAATCACTTATTATATACCAGCCTCCAAAAGATACGGAACAACATGCTTTTTGAAGCTCAAGATTTAAAAAAATGACATTAACAATACAATTTAAATAAATGATTTATGTTATTTGATGATGTTCATTTTTATAAAAGATAAAAATGAACTTTATGCAAATTTATGCAAAAACCATAGTTACCACTTTTTTTATAGAAAAGAACAGACATGTATGAGCGAGAAAAAAATATGCAAATAATAAGCTTTCGTAATTACGCGTGTAACTTTTGTTGATTTACAACTTTTGCTAGCGGATTCGTTGACAATATCAGTAGGGTCCCGTATTGTATGAGAGAACCCGTTTGCCCGGTTTGTTAAGGTGGCGGTCGGTCGGATGCATAGAAATGGGGTTGTCACAGGCTGATGCTGCTCGGCATCTTAATGGTCTTGCAGTGTGGTCCACTGTCTCTGGAATCAGTATCAAAGCGAAGCTTCTCTGTCTAGAAGAGATGTTCCAGGCCGACCACGAGCTACAACACCTGCAGAAGACTGTTTCATATAGAGCAAGAGCCAGCGACCGCCAGACCTTCGTCATAATAGAAAAGCTGAAACTTTCTCTGCGCATACCCCCCCAACAGAGGTAGAAACAATCGGCCACTATCAAGTTTGGATGATCGTGGCTTTGGCAGGTAACAGGTGGCAAAGGTGT
The DNA here is from genome assembly GCA_038373885.1 of Cheiracanthium punctorium. Taxonomy (NCBI): domain Eukaryota; kingdom Metazoa; phylum Arthropoda; class Arachnida; order Araneae; family Cheiracanthiidae; genus Cheiracanthium; species Cheiracanthium punctorium. The sequence continues at coordinate 382,123 of JAWZYV010004564.1, forward strand.
ATAAAATTGCCGAAAATTTCGTCATTTCAAAAAGCTTAATTTTTTTATATGTTCTTCTTCGCAGTACTAGAAATCCCTTTATCCCTTGCCAGACACTTTTCCATCTTGGCAAACCCCCGCCAGACAATCTCAAAGTCTTGAAAAACTTAATTCTGTTACGAGTGCGCTGCAAGAAAGTTCGCGCGTAAGAAAGTTCAGAAGTAGCAGTATAAAATGTGCTTGGCACTTTGTGACAGCTTGACGTACTTCGTCGCGGGAGTTTACGAACACAACAGTTTTCCAGGACTTTGAGATTGTCTGGCGGGGGTTTGCCACGATGGAAAAGTGTCTGGCAAAGGATAAAGTGATTTCTAGTACTGCGATGAAGAACATATAAAAATATTAAGCTTTATGAAATGACGAAATTTTCGGCAATTTTATACACCTTTGCCACCTGTTACCTGCCAAAGCCACGATCATCCAAACTTTATAGTGGCCGATTGTTCCTACCTCTGTTGGGGGGTATGCGCAGAGAAAGTTTCAGCTTTTATAATATGACGAATGTCTGGCGGTGGCTGGCTCTTAGACTAATAGTTCTTTCAGGCCGAAGGAGAAGCATTTTTGTGCCGCATCTCGTTGCAGATCACTCTGTAACATCAGGAGGAAGAATATCCGCTAGTACTGTACGAAGGAGTCTTCACACTGCTAGTCTCTATACAAGGCGTCCAGTAGTGTGTGTTTGCCTCAGCGGGCGACAGAGAAGGTCCCGCTTGTTTTGGACAAGAGAACACGTTTCCTGAACCACACAGCGATAGGCTTCTGTATTCTTTACAGACGAGTCCGGATTCACACTGAAGAGCGATTCAGGACATCTGCTGATCTGGAAGTAACAAAGCACTACTAATAAGAAAGGCTCCGAAAACTAATAAGAAAGCACCACAAACTAATAAGAAAGGTTACCGAGGTACTGGAATAATGGTTTTCGCAGGGATCTCATTCGGTGATCACACTGGCCTGCATGTATTCCAGGGAAGAAATCTGACTGGTGTGAATATCGGGATGAGATCCTTGATCGGTATGTCCGTCCATAGGCCGGTGCAAATGGCAATGATTTCATTCTGATGGATGATAATGCACGACCTCACCGAGCTTTAGTTGTTGAGGAATGTTAGAGGGTCTTGGTTAGATGGAATGGAATGGCCAGCTCAAAGCATCTTTGGGACTATCTTGGTAGACAGGTTGCTACCATGGTCTGCCTGCAAGGTCCTTAGGAGAGCTGAAACAGAGCTTACTCCGTGTCTGGTCTTCACTTCCCATTACGGTAACTAACAGCGTAATTGACTGCATGGAAAGTCAATGCCTCCAATGCATTCAAGCTAATGGTGGGCATATCCCTTATTAAAACTCTGTTTTGATATGTCTCTATGGCAATTTACCACATAAAACTATGATCTATTACTTTTTCCATAAATAGACTTTTCGAACGAGATTGATTTTTTTTTTGTCTTTTGTAAATCATTTTTGCATTTTTCCTGTGTAAACTTATATTTAGTCAATATATAACTGTTTTGTGCACGTCATCCAAATTTGGTGTTTCTACGTGCATTCATTTGCAAACTAGGCGCAAAAAATCAGTTGTTCCTTAATTTTTGGAGGCCCGTGTATTAGCTGAATGGTTTTAATTCATATAAATCAATAATATATATAATAAAAAGTATACAACCTGAATAAGAGAAATTCTATCTCGAAAAATTAATTCATTCTTTTTGAAAAAATGTTCTTTCATACATTTTTACTCGGATGTTAATGCATTTTAGCAGGCTTGAAATTTTATAGAACATGCTATAGAACAAATTTTATAAAACAAATTATGCTCTATAAGTTTGAATGAAATAAATTATTTAATTTTTTTAAATTTCGATTTTTAAATATTTAACAGTTGCAACAGTTTTCTGAGACACGCGTATGGTTATCTCATAAAAATTAACAATGGTTGTATAACAAATTATAAGGAGCTAAAACTGCATGTATATTTAAAATATGAAGAAATATAATAAAAAATGCGCGTTAAGTCTATCAAAATAGCCCAAGAAAAGGTAATTATAGGAATATAGGTGTATTAAAAGTTATCAATAGCACTCTTTTATGTCACATTTTGGGAAACATTAGAAAGGAACAATTTTTTTGGTAATAATTGTGTTTATTTATTTCAATGCAAAATTTAGGTAAGCTAAAAAACTTTTTAATAGTAACTTTTAAAACTAATTCTTACTTTTAAACCTGATAATACATAATATGAGGGGAAAATAATGTTAATATGCATTTGCTAGTATTTTTTTTTTAATAATTTCTGACAAATGGATAATCGCTTTTCCCTAGTGAAATTTCGTTTCAGTAACTATTTAATTGCTATTTGCTGAAAAAACGATTTATACATTTTTTTTTTTTTTACTTTGAAAAACCTTTTATAAGCGTACAATTATAAAAAATAAAGAAAGAGAGAGAGAGAAATTTATTCAACATAGCAAAAGTATCTATTATTTAAAATAAATTTTGTTTCGAAACAAAATCAGAAAATTATTATCAGTTGATTATTATACCAGTCATTAACACTAAATATTTGTATGACAAGAGAGACCAGCTCACGTAATGGAACGTATTGTTTAGAGCTATGTGTGTAATTCTTGGTGTTTCGCGACACAATTTGGATTCCCCATCACAAGCAGGGAAATTCTATTGCTGACTTCTAAAAGCATGCAATGGCATGCATTTTTTATACGTAAAAGCTATATAATGGTGCTAGGCCCAGAAGCAATGTTGAGTGTGAGTGCATGTCGACATACTGAAGTTCAGTTTTTAGAATGTAAAGCGGATTCCTCTTACATTCCTTATCTAGTTTGTTAATATACAAGTGATTTTTTTTTCTAATTCGTCGTATCATATCAGACAATCAGGAGCTTAAATCAGAATTTTGGAGAGGGTAAATATAATTTTTAAAAGATTATTCAGAAAAATGTGTAGAAGCTTATTTTTAGCAATTAATAGTTATTAGAAAGAAAAGAAGAAAAGCTGAGACGGAATTTGTTCCGTGAGCTTTTATTTTAGGGTGGGGGGAGACGAGCTTGTTTATACAAACTTATAAAGTTTGGATGCACTCATTATAAAGCTACAAAAAACACACACGCACAATGGAGCATAATTATCAATTATTATTATTATTATTATTATTATTATTTTAGAAATGTATGTTTAATAGAAATTTTTATCAAAACAATTAAGATGCAGACGCAGACTAGATTTACGATTTCCATGGGATTTAATGAATGCAGAGTTATTTCGCAATCTAATCGATTTGAATCTAAAATTGAATTTGATACACAAATTAAAACATAATTTTCCTCTCAGAAATACATTTAAAATGGAATTTCAAAGTTTTTTTTTACTAGCCACATCCTTTACGAATTTTATCTTCTTTTAGTTTTTATATCTTTTCTAATTCCATTATACGTTACAGAACTTTATTTCCATTGAAATCAGTTACGAATTCTTTTTTCTTCATAAGTTAAGATTTCATTTTTTTTTGTATTATGTATTATGCAATTATGTATTAGTTCCTGAGTAATTTCAAACTTCGATTGCCTTTAACTGAATTTCACCTTGTCTATGTAAAATGGATGTATTTGACAAAAAAGTATGCCTTACCTTATAGTATTTTGTTCGCTATTGCATAGCAATAAAATACTTCATACTAATTTAATTAAATGAATAACTTACATAAAAGTGGCTTTCTATCACAAAGTTTTGGACTGTAAATATTAAATAACCTCAAATACAAGGACCATTCAATGAAACATACACATTTTTCCCTTAAGAATTTATTTCGAGAATGTAATACAACACTTATGTTTTCTCAACGTAATATCCCTAAAGTTCTATAATAATATATACGTCAAGACTATATAAAAGTGGTGAAATCCTTTGGACGATGAAAATAAAACAAATGCTTTACCAAGATCATCCGTTATTAAAATTAGACAGTCCAAAAATAGTACATCCATTAATTTTCAAACTTGTACACTTCAAAAATATGTTAATGGTCTGAGATGTAATTACTGTTGTGCTTTTGGACATGTTACAAAAAATGTAGAAAGAGGCATCCTACTTATTTTATAAACTCGAAAGGGCATGAAGCAAATACTGTAATGCTTATTATTTCCATTGTGTAAACTGTGGTGAAAAGAATATAAACAATAATTTGAAAATCAATGCAAATCATGCTGCTTATGGAAGGCACTGCCATATCTTCAAAACACATTTTAAACGAGCTATACAACCAAAATAAAAGCTAAGTATCATATTAATTTCAAAATATCTTCGGATCATTACTTTCGTGTTTCTAAAAAAAAAGGAAGACTATATTCAGAATTAAATTTCCATCAGAAGCCATTCAAAATAAAACCTTCAGTATTTGCTCCTTAGTTCAAAATTAGTTTCCCTCTGCATAATGAAATGACTATATGGTTCTACCTTCAATGTAAAATTTGTGAACATTGTAAAATAAGGGTATTTTGTTTTTTATATGTATATATATATATATGTGTGTGTGTGTGTTAAAAACAATGTACTAGTGTTGAAAATTTCCCTCCCCCGACGCCTGGAGCATAAAAGAACTCCTAACCAAACCGGTTAGTTGTTCTTGTGGAGTTGTAACTTGTTCTTTATCGAAGTGAAAATGGTTGCCCAACAAAGGGTTTAGAGCAATTGTAAAAAAATTAGTTATTTTTTACTTTAACCATTCAATGCTTTTCTTCGCAAAGACTACACGGCATAGATTTTAGTGAACATTGTTCCTTTTCAACATGGGTCTTGGAATGCCGCACCGTAGTCCAGCTCTGGATTTGAGCAAACAATAAACCACAGCTAATAGGTGTTAATGGCCCATACTGGCAAGATATGAATAACTTAATGGGATGAAATATACTTTGATCCATAAACTGTTGTTAAAACAATACTACAGTAGGTAGAAATCATCCAATAGCTCTTACAAATTAAAATACTTTGAAAGGTAAATGCTTCAAAACGGAAGTAGTGGTACATGGGAAAGAATGGATAGATGGGGAATTTTCAATTATCTTGCTTTTAGGATTAATGTACAACAATCTTTATATTTCCATACCACAGCTGATATAAAGTGCATAACTGGAAGTAAAAAAAAAGCTTCTGTATCATTTCATCGTGCAAGAATATTGCTAGGTTATCCGCTTTTAGATAAAATAGTAGATCTCAAGAAATATTAGAAACATTCTAAGTCCTTAAATATTGACGTCTGAAACAAATTCGTAACATCATGTTGACTTAAGGTTTGTATAAACGAAGAGAAAAAGGATTAGATATGAGCAAAGAAATACTATTATGCATGGGATATATGTATTATTTATGGTTCAGAATATCAGCGCACAATATAAAGAATATTGTATGAAAGTTCTCAATAAAAACATCCGTTGTGAGATTTTGCATAAATTGTACGCACAAATGTACTTAAAATGTGACCCACATGAGTTTATTTTTCAAAATATTTTCAATCATTTTCAATGCTAGCCAGATTATTTTGAACTCATATATTTGCATGTGCAGTCAAAATGAGAAATTTATAGTTTAAACTGTTAATAGTTATGATAAAGTCTAACAATAAATCAATAAGTTAAAGATGACGTTTATGCATGAACAATAGCTTCATGGCTTTTAAAACCTCGCATATTGCTGAAAGATTGGAACAGAGTTTATATAAAGTATTAGTAAGATTATTAATATTCTTCTAATTAATATTAAAATAGCGTAATTTTTCAAAGCCATACTAAAACTTTTACTGCAATAAATAGCTCCAGCGCTAAACGGTCGAGTAAAAACTAAATAAAGAACGAGAGGAAAGAGAATTTTTTTTATTATTAATTAAATATAAAGTACATTATACAATGTTGTGCTAATGAGTTCAAAATCTCTCTTAGTCAAAAAGAAACATTCAATTTTATTTTCAAAAAATTCTTAAAACATGTTTTACTATAAAAAGTATAACACCTCCCATTTTTTATTTCTTCCTTATTTTTCGTTTCTGAAGTCATATCCCTGTAGTTTACTCTTTAACACTGATTAAATAAATAAAAATAACTGTTTGACTAAATGCGTGATTATTCTAAGACAAGTATATTTTTCTTTAGGGCGATTTCACTGTTTTCTTACATTTTGACTATTTTCTATATAGAAAATAAGCTTTGGACTTTCGCAGTCTTCTAACTGCGAAAGTCCCCTTGCACATCTGTAGTCCATCTATAGCATAGGTTCCCAACGTGGGCGATAACGCCCCCCCCCCTTGTGGGCGTTTGAGACTTTCAGGGGGGCGGTAAAAGACCCAGAGAAAATTAGGGGACGTTGATATGGCGCTGAAGGGCGTGGGAAGATTAACCAAAATTTTTAAGTCTAAAAAAGACTTAAAAATTACGCTGATAATATTTTAATAAAAATAAATTTTAATAAAAATACTTTTTAATATAATTAAGTATGCGTTTTGATTGTTCTCTGAAACTGTCAATTTATTTATTTAGAAAGCAATAGTTTATTATCTATTACTTCGTATCATCAAAACCCCTGCCTGTCCTTATAACAGTTAAGCTAAAACTTTTATTCCTCTTTTTTAAATGAAGAAGAAATTCAGTAGCGTTTCAATTCCAACAATATTCTATCTATTAATATTTTTTAAAATTTAATTCTTGTTTACACCATGCATTATGTACGCTCTTGTTTCTCTGGAGTGGGAGGGGGGCGGTATTGAAATATTCACTAGAAAAGGGGGCACCAGTTCAAAATAGGTTGGGAACCTATGATCTATAGCATCTGCAAGTGGTAAGGTCTCGCGTTCTAAACCCGTAAATCCATAGTTATTACTTTCTTCTACTGTTGTGTTAGTAACTCTGTTGTGTTTTTATGTGGGCGCATTCGTAAACGCTCAACCAGTGCAACTAGTATGTTTCAAGCTTTCTTAAGCACTTAAGCTCCCAGTTATTAAACTAAAACCAGGTGACTTTTGTTTTCAAAGTCAACCGAGTTCAGATAATTAAAAAACTTAACTATAACAACAACCAGTTTATTCAATTTTCTACTGTTTATTTACAGTTCCTTCAACGACTATTTGATAAACAAACGCATCACTTACACAACGAAATTGAACAAACTGAAGTCATTCTTAAATTCAAAGAGACTATAAGAACTGTTGACACCTGTTCCAGTTTTTTAACGAAATCTAGTTACACGAGTAAGTATTTATTAATAAATTTCTTTGGAATAAACATGTAACGTGTACGAAAGAAGCAATAGAGATGAAGGCCTAACAAATAGCAGCCATATATCTCTATAAACTCTCACAAACAGATAAATATTAAAAACCTATTTTTATGAAATCCTCAAGCAATTTTTACAATTCAACTAGATTTCAATCAACATAATTGAAATGCTTTATCGTGCACGTGACTTTATACTATATGCATTAAAAATATGTTTAATTCTTTAATTTCAGAAAAGCAAAAGATGTCCCACGTGAATAAATTTCTAAATCACAGATGAGCACATTTTTTTTTTTAATCTTGCAAAGGCTACGTAACGAAATTAAATACACTAAACCTTTTAATAAGAAACGGCGTTGTTATTTACAGTGTTTTGAGCAATTTTAAATTGCTTATGTAATGAAAAATCCCAGAAATTAATTCTGACTTTTTTAATGCAATAAGTTCAAAGAAGCATTTTAATGCATGTGTTGCTGGGGATACTTACTTTTTAGTTAAATTACAATAAGAGGTAAATGAAAATATGTAAATCTAATTAATCTAATTTTAGAGATTAACATAGTTGAAGCAAGTAATGCAGAATATGAAATTCCTCTCGTCATAGAAAATAAATTTTAGACTGGTTTTGAATATACAATTTGACAATAAGCTTAGAAATCCCTAAAAAGAAAACATTTTAAATATAAACGTAAAAACTAGCTTAAAATTGTAAAAACTAGCTGTATATAATTTTTTCTTTATTAAAATGCATTAAAATTTTCTGTTATGTATAAAGGAAAATTTTAACACATTTTAATATTTGGTACATCAAATATTATTTGTGAAGTTTTTAATTTCCCATATTTTTCTCATCTTCTAAATGCATCCCTATATAGCTCTGACGATAGAGGGTTCATAAACACAAGTTCTCTCACTGATTAGTTACTAAGAATTAAGATAGGTCTAATGTAAAATAAATATTTTCTGTGCATTATTTTTTACAAGAAAAATAACAGAGAAACAAAAAAGTTGAAATTTCTCGTTGAGAAACAAAGTCAAATATTCTAGACGGTTGTTCGATAGCCAATTTTCAAATTTCTTTAAACTTTTTTTAAATACTATCCTGCAAAAGAAAGTCTAAAAATATGTGTTAAATTGTTTAGATGTAATTGTAAGAAGATAGCATTAGCATATTGGCTTTCTAATTACTAAAGAAATTAAACTCATTCCGCTATCATTTCTTAACGATTTCTTTTAGTTAAAAAAGATGCTAACCTATGGATAAATTAAAACACTAAGCTTCTTTTTTTTTTACTTAAAACATAATTTGTACATATTTTTAAAATGTGATTTGGCTAAGTAGAATTATAAAAGTTTCCTCTTTTAAAGACATAAATGCTGAAATATGTAAATTAATATATGGAAGATACAATTACTTCGATCTATTAAATGCTTCGTGTACTTGAAGTGTTGCCGATTTATGTTAAAAGAAAATAAAAAATATAAATTACTGCTCTAAGGTATTTTTAAGAAGAAATGTGGAAAGTTTTTTATGTACAATGTATTACTTATCTACTTTCAAAATCTTCTACTCTGAATTGAATTTTTGACATTTTGTAATTAGAGAGAACATATCATATACACTCACTTCCAAAAGTTAAGCACGAAGATGTAAAATGAAAAAGAATCAACAAATACTGGTTTGATTGACAACACAATTCGGCAGGAAAGTAGCATATATATTTATGCATAAAACAAAATGAATAATTATATACAGAAATGAAAGCAATATTAAATTTTTGTAACTTATCAGATAATGACATACTGGAGACTTAAACAGAATTATGTATAAAGTGAAAATAAACAGCATAAAATGAAGAAAAAGGACATTAATAGGGTATGTGATCCACCCTCATCTGCATACAAAGTTTACACCTTGTGACCATGCTTTCAATTAGGTGGCCAACCACCGCAGAATTAAGCATTTGCCATTCTTCTTGTAGAGCAGTTTCCAGCTCAATAAGAGTGGCTGGAGGTGGGAAACGTGAAGATACAGCACAGCCGAGAGCATCCCAAAGATTTTCAATGGGGTTAAGGTCGGGCGAATATGCTGGCCACGCCATACGCGCAATCCCTTCAGGTAGTCATCGACTATGTCAGCTCTATGGGGACGTGCGTTGTCGTCCATTAAAACAAAAATACGGCCAACTGCTGCAGCGTACAATCTCACAATGGACTTCATCCCGTTTAAAGATGTGCAGGTCGGTGCGGTATACTAATGAAATCCCTGCCGACATCATATCTCATTAGGGAACATGACATTGCCCCAGAAAGACACAGTCCAATTGACATGTTCCCGGCACCACTTTAATCGTGCCCCTCTTGATTGGACGGATAGAAAAACACACCACTCAGTCCACTCATATGTAATCTTCGGCGTACAGTAGATGCAGATATCGCCTTACCAATGGACGCTGTAACCATAGATGCCACACGTGCGGAGGTCGCTCTGCGGTTCCGCTTGGCTAAAATAGCAATATATCGATCTTCCGAGGGGGGTTGTAACCCTTGGACGACTGGCTACGGGCCTTCGGACAACTGTCTGTGTGGTTTAGAATTGTTTCGATAAACGTGAAATTACAGAATGATGAACGCCGAAGTAAAGAGCAACATCTGTGATCGACTGTCCTGCTTCAATGCGCCCCACAGCACGCCAGCGCTCAGAATCTTCCATTCGTCTTCTGGAAGTCATAGAAACACGTATGTCTTGAAAACATAGTGTACGAAATTTTTAAACACCTTCTATTAGCACTTACAATCAACTTCTGTAACCCTTCATAAAGCTGGCATCATCCTTTTTGCATATTTCTTGACATGAAAGCGCGATTGGCTGTTACCTAACATATTTGCATACTTCCATCTACCTCTGCAGCGAATTGCATCCTCTTCAATTCTTATTGGCTTCCGGAAATTAGCATTTTCCTCTCCGTGCTTAATTTTTGCAAGTGAGTGTATATAACTGCCTACTCATATAAGGAATACAAATTTTTTTTTTAACTTTTTAAAATCTTGGAAGTTATAATTATAAGCTGTGATTCACTGTTTCCAGTAGGATGAAATTTCCATTATATGTTTTTATAAGTTTATTTATTTGATTTGTGTGCCCCGCCATGGCCGAGCGGATTAGACGCTCAAAATGATAGATGACCGAAATGTGAAGGTGCATGTGAAGGTGGCCTATCGTGCAGCTGTCGATCTAATGGTCTGGAGTTTGGATCTATTTTCTCCAGATGTCACGTGAATACGTGTTAGAATCCCTTAAAATGTCCTCCGACCAAGGCAACCCCTACCTTTGGACGATAGCCCTTGCGTAGCTTACTACAACACAGCACAACATACTTAATTATTGTAATAAAAAGTAATTACACAGTTTAACTTCATAACTCATTTTTCTGTATTTAAAAGAGTAGAGACTCGATTGCTGAGTGTATTTACTTACACTAATAGTCTGTAGTCACTCTAAAAATTTATAGAGAATTTTCAATGGATTATGCGTATTATAGTTTGTCCTTTTGAACTTATTAAAATGTTTCAGACTGTCGGAAAATGCATCGTCTGTTTATTTCTCATTTTTATTTACTTTCAAACAAACATTAGCTTTTTTTATTCACATACAACCCACTGAAAGCACAAACAGTCATGTTAAATTAGTTTATTCTAGTTCTCGTGCACCATTGTTAATATAAATTACACATTAAGTACATGTTACAAATCACAAGCTTTCATTTAAAAAAAGGGGTGTGTGTGCTTAATTTCAGAAATCTCTCTTCTTTTATTAAATTTATATAAATTCGATTCTTATTTTATTTAAATATTATTTCGGTATTTATATAATACCCCATATATATATTAAATTTAAAACTTGACATCGGAACGAAATAAACATTAATAACACTAATTTTAAAGAAAAAAATAAGTATACATTTTGTTTTCGAATTTTACGACTTACATTCAGCTAATTAAAATGGTTAATATTGTTTAAAAAATAATTTTTAAAAGCCTAGGAGAAAAAAAGTATATATATCTTTACGATTTTAATTTTGAAAATGGATGACATTTTTTATGTGAATAAATTTGTTGTTCAGGGATAGAAATAAAAGTTTAATTTCCTTAAAAGCTTAATGTTGCAAAATTTCACCAACAATATTTTTATTAAAAGCGGGACTGTTGTTTTCTGGATGATGCATTTAATGTTTGAAATTTATGTAGCTCCGAAAAAATTCTGAAATTAATAATTAATATTCTCAAGGAATATTTTTCTAAAATATTTGAATAGCATGCGTCAAACGTAAAAATGCAATACGTTATTAAGTATGAAAGCAATATTCACTTTTAATTGTAAGATTTTCCAGAACTTCCATTTCTCATTTCAAGCATTTACTAATAATTCATTGAATAGTTAACTATAAAAAAATTCAACGATATCCTATCAAAACACGCTTTTTAAAAATGCATGGCGAATATAAGTTCAACTTCAAAAACACTGGAAAAAAAAGAACCACTATACAAAATGACCTGTAATTTAAAATGAATATACTCGAAAAAAGGAAAATCATACGTTATTAAAAAAAGTTCCAAATCTATTACCGGTATCTAGCACTTAATTTGCTATAATATGCAAAATAAAAGACGTGCCATTCGCACAACACATTGCACTTGTTATAAAAACGTGGGGTATACTAAATTTGCCTGTTACTGTGTTTGTGAATCTTGTCATGACTCTATATAAAGGATTACGCTCTGCTTGTGGAGCGCTTTTGCAAGATATTTGACAGTGCACCAGTATCTCTGCAAAAGCAGGGGTGCATTTAAATTCATGCCAACGGTAGGCAAAATTAAAATCTGCCAGCCCCAGTATGCTCCGTTTACTTTGATAGGTAATTACGTATAATACCGGCGATCAGCCAATACAAGCGATTTTTCGCTAAGATAAATGCCAGTTACACCAAATTATTCATCCGGGTTAAATTAATTCGGTTATTTAAGGGTGATTCGGCTATAAACTATAAACTATCCAAACCATTTACAATGATCCGGATTAAAAGGTTGTTTCATTGCAGAACATGGCACCTCCGCCAATATAAATTTCATGTTGGTAACAATAACAATCTTGACGTATTAGCGCTCTTCAATTTGGCGACCGTAGAGTGTTCTAAGATAGAGGCAATGTTCAAAATATACACCCAGTATTCAGAAAGTAACTATTTTTATGATGCATTCGAATTTCAGTATGCTCCATTTCTTTTTCGCAGTTCAAGTATAATTTATGTAATGTTTCATTTGAAGAGAAAGTTTTGTATGCTTTCGAAATTGTGTTTCAAAATTGAGTTCAGTCAGGGTTAAAGTGAAGGAATGTTTATTTTAAAGAAGGAAAGAATATTGCATTTTGATTATTTTTGATGTCGCAGATATCTAGTTGATCTTTCACCCCAATTAATTGATGTAAGTTCTTGATCCCAGCAATAAATGAATTGTAAAGCTGTCAAAATAGGACTTTACTTCCTTCCAGCCACGTGTACTTTCTGAAGGAGGTTTTTTTTTTGTTACATTCCTTCACTTTACAACGCCACTCAAAATTCTTTTTAAGACAAATTCCTGTAATAGTTATTAGGACAGCTCTTTTCGGAGGGACCAATACCGTACTGTCGAAAATATATGACAGTATCCTCCTCTGTTCAAGGTAAGTCCCAAATTTGAATCATAATAGCAAAACAAATGCTTAAAAAAGTTTCCTCATTATACAATACAAAACCAAATACTAAAAAGAACAACGATGTAAATAACGCTCTGTTACACCTAGCATGATGAGTAGTTCGTGAAGGAAATAAATCAACACCGTACTAGAGATCTCTAATCTGATGTTGGCTCAATTGAACTATTAGTTGAAAAGAATTGTACGAGCAGGTTCTGAATATGATTGGCAACAGTTTACTAGCACATTTGAAGAAGAGGTAATTTGGCATGAATTTCTGCCGGAATGATACATAAGAACCATTGATGTCTGTAGACATACTATTACTGCGTTGTCAGTTAAAAATTAAGTAGGCTAGAGAAACATATCGACCTAATTGAAAGGGCCCAGCTAGGAAACTTTTTCGGAAGTGGTTTAATGTTTCTACGAGGCAGATTTCTGAACACATGTAATTCATGTTCATGATATATGTGGGGTGAGGGTCAATAGTAATTTGTCCTTGCAAATGACTTATACCCAGATAGCACAAACTTGTACAGAACACGCCTAGAAGACGTCATATAGACAAGCTGACATGTCCATTAAACTTCCAGAATTCTCGTCAATTTTACGTCAATATGGCACTATAGGATACACATATGACGTCTTATAGGCATGTATATAGACGTAATTATGGACGTGCTTGTCTATTTATGGACTTGGTATGGGCAAGTCTTGGACATCAATGTCTATATATTGTTACGAATTTTCGGGGCAACCCGCTGTTTTGGGGCTTAAAATAGTTTAAAATTCGTATTCTACGTTTCAAATAGTTAAATTTTGCTTTGTGTTGCATCAAAATCGGTCCACTAGAACCGGAGATACGGAGGTTTTGGTTTCCCCTATGTTTTTCTATGGGGTTGCTGGAAATCTCGAGAAATATTAGTTCTAGGGCCTCGTTCTCTTCACTTTTAGGGACTTACTTTTGGTGCCAAATTTGGCGATATTTGGTGCCAAATTTGGCGATATATATTTGGCCAAAAGTCGCCAAGCTTGGTGACATTTTGGTCATTTGGCGCGATTTTCCCAATGGGAGCCTGGAAGTTGGTTTTCCTTTATTAAAAACGCATAATAACCTAACATTTCTTTTCTATGACGTAATCAAAATTCCCACTTTATGTAGAATCCTCGAGAAATAGACTTTTTTGGAAGCTTCTTGTACCTTCTGCGTTCGGGCTATAAATTGAAGCGCTTCGGAAGCCCCAGTTCAGTGCGAGTTGAACGCCCAGTGTGTGAAGAGCTCTCTCAGCGTGAGTACGCTTGCTTCGCTCTGTGATAGAAGCGGTGTTTCGCGCTTCTTTTCGAAGCTGTTTTTAAAGTGATGTGTCTAAATTCTTCACTGTTGAGTCTTGAGGGATTGTTAGTGTTATCCGTCGTATATTTCCACTGAATTTTACCTGTGGAAGTGTTTTATTTTGTCTGAGAATTACAGCATTTGTGAGAGCTTCTGATCTAAGCAGACTGTTAATAGCACATTACTGATTGAGTGTGCTTGTGAATTTTGTACAGATGATTGTTCAACTAAGTTCTAGAAGCAATAAAGTTATGTCCCATCCTGACCAGTGGACTTTTTACTAGACCTTTCTACACCAACTGGATTTTAGAACGACGAACCCAGGAAACAAGCAGAGTGTTCTGCAACAATATGGACCTACTTAGGTCAAGTCTTTGACGTTTTCATCCATATGTGGACATCAATGTCCAGAAATGGTCCATATAAAGCATATAATTTATCCATAAAGACATATTATGAACATCTGGTAGATATCATGATAAGCCCATAATTTACCCACTAGGACCTATCATGGAGATTTGGTAGATTTCCATAATACGCCCATACTTTTATTATGGAAACGTGACGTTTAAGAAATCTTAGGTCTTTTATATAAACATCATGAAAAGAACTTACCGACACCGACTACTTACCGTAAGAGATCAACTTCATCCGACACGGACAGCAAAAATACGTGAAATGAAATTTGCTTGCTATGAACCACGCTGACTTGCACAGTTGTAAACCAACAGTTACGATTAGCAAAAGCAAACTGTCGTGTTCCAATTCCCAGCGCACGCGCAATTACTTCCGGCTGTATCCATTTCTTGCCATTTCACTAAGGCAATATGGATTATCTGGGATAAGTCTATAAAAAGACTTATTCTGAAAATTCTATATCTAGTTTTCATGGATCTATTCATGGACATTTTCTGGATTTTCCAGATTATGTCCATTTATAGATGTCTTCTGGATGCCCATTTATAGACATGGATGTAATATGGGCGAGATGGATGAGAAATGGACATAAAATGGACTAGTGTGCTTTCTGGGATGACATCGGAAGTGACCAGTCTCGACGAATTGAAAATATTCGTGAGTAAATACTTTTTAATTTCGAAGAAGAAAACAAGCAAAAAAGGGAGATCTGCATTAGTTGCATCCCGACTGCAGTTAAAAAATAAATAAGTAAGAAGGAAAAAAAATCTCACCCTAGTCCTTGGCCTATTGTGCCTTAAAAAGAGATACGTTCTTGTGCAGAAGTTTCCGAACAGTAAAGCATATCCGCCCCACCCCCCTTTAATCCGCCCTTGATTTTGACCTTTTTCACTAAAGTGTCTACTTAAAAAACGACAAATTTATTCTTTCAAAACATTTTATTTTCGTTGATGAAGTACATTCTTTTTTCTTTCCAAAATCTCAGCGTTGCCATTTTTTTTTCATTTTTCTAGTTTCAAATTAACTATCAGTTCGTTGCCATGGCGACCCACGCCGTCGTGAAAGTGACGCCCAAACAGTAGGGTCTCCCAAAAAGAAAAGATCTCGTATTTCTCACTATTGCGCACCTATGTCACGACATTTTTATATTTTTTCAGATACATGGAAAATGTAAAATTAATTTATAAATGCAGACTTCAGATAATGTCCAACGTCGCACTTCAAAATTTTCCAGTATTAGAAAAAAAATGCAATTTTATTTGACTTTTTCATTTAGAGTAAAATTTCATTACTATTCCATATTTTTCAATTTTTATTAATCGATTGCATCCATGTATCCGCCCAAAACTTCCCAGCATTCCGAGCTAATAGCATAATCATTATCCATATTTCTATTAAAACATGTAATATTTTTCCCCGGAAAATTCAACTGTCAAAGACTGTTGCTGTATTACTTGTAAATTAAATTTACAAGATTTTTTAAATAATTTTAATTCAAAATTACGAGCAATGAATACTATTTATGACTGCATAAATAAAATTTTCGACATTTGGGGTGACATGCGCAACATTTGTAAATAGTTCTTTGAAGATTTTTCAAAATATTATGCAACTATTTAGATTTAGGTCCTTTGGATTTCATTCTAAATTAATATCTAACAAATTAAAGAATTAGTAAGAAGCTGTTATATTATGTTTTGTACATTTTATGCAGAAGTATGACGCCATTTAGTTATACTCAAGGAAGAAGAAGTGACGGTTATCTTTATTTCATGGAACGACCTATAAAAAGGCCAGCGTTACCTCCTAAGATGCGAAATCTCTTAATTTTGAATCAATCCTTGGTGAGAGACCTTCACCTACAGTGGCACTCCTACAATGGCATTCCTGTAGCTATGCTAGTTTTACGAACAATCCCTTTAATGAACAGGATCCCACATAAAAATCAGTCGAGAGAAGCTATAACTCTTCCACGTGCTAACAAATGTCTATACTGCTTAAATTTTGGTGTTCTGATGGGAACCAAGCTTCTCCTGCTAGGCCACTACGGGCTATTAGGAAAATATTAATTGAATTTTTGAAAAAAATTTGGCTGTCCAAAATGTTATAGTTATCATAAATATATAACATCGAATTTGCTCAAAAGAAAATAGGTTCAGAATTATTCAATATGATTAAAGTCATATTTTTAATTCCTTGCTTATAAGCAAATTGAAGCATTCGTTAATTGTTACATTAAGCTCGAAATGAATTTCAACGGAGAAAGTGGTAAAATTTTTAACACTGTCTAATCCTTTCACAGAAAACGACAGTTACTTTGTTAAATTTCATAAATACGCATTATACTTAAATGATGTGAACGAAAAACATATAATTTAATTATAATGTAATACACTTTCGTTTATAATGTGCCATTAACTGCAAATTTTAGATTCTGAAATTCAAGCAGAAGGTTACGAGTTAGAAATAAAAGATTTAAACAAACAGAAATGTATTTCAGACCTTCTTATTAACATTAATAAAATTGAATTAATTTTGTTTTCCTTATCATAACCATTTATTGATATTTAAGAGAAACAAGGTGAATAAATTTTTATTAGAAGCGAGATGAAACGTTTTAAAGAAAACAATATTAAAGTTTATCATTCATGAATTTTTATTGTGAAGACAATGTGACACAAACTTTCAAATACATTTTAAATCACATTTTTATTGTGATCTGCTATTAAATCTGAAACAAACTTTAAAAAGTTTGCAAACAGTAGCCGATTTCATGTAAAAATGCGTTTTCTTAAAAAATATGCATATTTGAAATAATACAGATATAAAATATGCATGTCATACATACAGAGAAAGGTGGCCCAAATTGATTTCCTTAAGGGGAAAACTTGTAACTTTGACCCTTTATTGTCATATTTTACACTACATTTTTCATCATAAACATATTCTAATAATATTTTAAAAGCTCACTGAGTAATGAAAAAATTGAATTTTGAGAATCTGTCCATAAGATCATTTTACACTCACCCAAAATGAAAAATGATCCTTCATTTGAAAAAAAAAATGTAAATTGCTTTTATCAGCAAAATAAAAGTAATTATGACTGTTCAAAATGAAATAAAATAAGATTTATAATCATATAGTATGCATAATTTATTTTATGAAAATTCCAAAATAAAAAGTGTAACACAAACAATGAAATAAGATATTTCAAAGTTATAATTCAAAAATCATGGCCTACAATAAACGCAGAAAAATATTAAATCATGTAATGAGGAGTCGAGCATTTTGAGAACGGTTGAAGGGCTGTCAGGATGACTAAGACCCGGTACTAAAGTTTCTTCAACCGATAGATGATTTTACCCGGCAACATGCAGGGCTGCTCACTTTAGGTCATTTTACTGGATGACGCCGGGAAACATAACAAGCACAGCAAGTGTGATTCCCATCTTAAAACATACTCCATTCAGTAAACCAAGTCATACTTCTGTACATATATGAGAATATATCTAAATAAAGAGGAAAGGTAGTGCTTACCTTATAACCCAACAGTGCTTTCATTTCTGCAGACTTATCCAGGCCCAATGCCTCATAAGCTTAAGTCCTCTCCCTACTAGCAATTTTGCTCGGGCCGTCATCGGCTGGCTGCGTGGCCGGTGGTAACCCGAGCAAAATTGTTAGTAGGGCTCACTGACTGAGTACCTCATCTGCTATGAATCCATTCACCATGCCTAGTACCTCGTTTGTTTTAAGTCCTCATGATATTGTCCCAGTTCCTAAAGCAACCATTAGGAAACTGAAAAAAAAGAAAGGGGAAGGGAACAGTAGCCATTTTGACTTCAAGCCAGTATAAGACTCATTTGGTGTCAGGGAAGGAAGAAAAAGAAAGACTGAAGAAAATTAGCTAGAATTTAAAAAAAAGAAAATAAAAATGAAAAGTAGAAGGAGGTAAAGAAGAAAAAAGTTGTGAGAATAAAAAATAAATCGAAAGTGACTACCGTATATTCCGGCGTATGCCGACCGGATTGTATGGTGGGTAAAGCACCGTACTACGGTTTCGGGTTCAACTCCCGGTGGTCGAGGTTTGATCCCCGACAGAGTGGTTGTCGTTTGTCCGTCCCTTCATAGGGGGCAACGTTGGTCCACCTACTAGGTGCCCCCGTAATAAAGTGGCCAACAATTCCGGCCCGTTGTGGCCAAAGCCTTCCAAAGCATAGCCGGCCATTAATATATATATATATATATATATATATATATATATATATATATATATATTCCGGCTTATAACACGCAAAATGAAATTGATTGAATTGATGTTTTCACGATCTTATAATGCATTTTGGGTGCATCAAAGTTTAAAAATCCGTTATAACAAAGAACGATACAAAATTGCGGTTTGCTTGGATAAGATTAGAGATAATCATCTCTGATTGTGAATACCAGCGCCACCTATCCGTAACATTCGGAACTGCAACCTTTCTTGCCATTAAAAAAATCCTATCACCTTCGAAACCTATTTCTGTAAACCGCAATTTTCTATCATTATTTTTTCCTTTTTAATGAATTTTTACGGACTTTTTGATCACCTTGTATTTTATTTTACTGTTTATCTAAAGTCTGGTATAACGAAAACCACACAATTGCCCATCTTTTATTTTATTTGTTTTTTAAAGAATAAAATAATTTTATATTTTGTAATAGATATAAATTATCTGGATTATAATTATTTCTCTAGAAAATCTCAAGCGTACGCTGTTGCAAGCACTTCTGCAAACCTGTTTTAATGATATGTATCCCTTGAGATATTTGTAATTTGTTTGCGTTCTCTGTCAATCCTATCGATCTTTCATAGCATATAAAATGAAATGTAACTCACTTAAATCTACTCCATTCGGAAATAAAGAGGAATTTTGTATTCGCATCAAATAACTCTATTCCTTTTATTATTCTGTGCTCTTGAGGCTACAAAAGCTTGCCCTAAATATTACGAACAATAAAAGCCGAACCGAGGGGAGGGGAAAAAATGAGCTTCGAATTATTCTATAGTCCATGGAAGTGGTTCTGACATGAAGCACAGGGTAATTTATCATGGTACTTACGAGAGACGCCATAACTTTCAGCCAAAACAGCCGTTTTGTAACCCTTTAAGTAGTGCATCAGCTGGAATGGAAAATATTTTGCTTGTCACCATAAAGCATAAGAGATGAAGTATCCTCGTTCAAGAATATAGGGAAGGAAATTTTTAAGCAGTACCATAGTTTGGAGAGATCTTTTATTATGTTCACGGAACGATGTGATATTGCTGTTTGGATGGGGGTAGTTGGAAACTCTTAGGTTTTTCAATAAAAGAAAAGTATCCATACAGGAATTTTTTAGTTTTACGAAAAAAAGAAAAGTCATTTTTTTATAATTATTCTCTTTAAATACATATTTATGTTGTTCATACTGCAACAGATGGATAGATTTGCATAACTAATATATTGTATAACTTTTCTAACGATATTATAGATTTAAAATATAAACGTACATGGCTGATGGTTATTTTTTTAATAACTGAATTATAGAAAATTTTAAACATGTTTTATAAATATCGTATGTTTATTGGAAACGTAGGTGTTATGAGAATAACAATTATTGAACTTCTTTTTTATTACGTATATAAAAATGAAAAGCGAAAGATGTCTTAGTTTTACTAGAGCTGTTAATTTATTATCACGCTGATACCGGGTGTCCAGAAAAGGACTCCCTGATTTCAAAATCAAATATCTCGGAAACAAAGATCGATAGAGGAATGCAGTAAACGGTATGTTTATTGTGAAAGCTGTAAGAATTTTATACAGCAGTTTGAAATAATAGTTACAAAAGCTGCTAACAGATGGCGCTGTAATCGCCATACGTAATGCCTAGTATAAATAGTGATCCGAAGCCTCGAGCGATCAGTTCCACTATTGAAGCGTGAAAGAAGGTTAGCGTACCGAAGGAAGAGATTAAAACCATGTACTCCATTGAACAACGCGTTTTTCTGGTGCTAGAGTACCACAGGTTAAAAGAGAGTCCTACGGCAACAAGGCGCAGTTTTCAAGCACGATTTAATGTTCCAAAAGGACCCGATGCGAAAACCATTCGTACACTCTTCGCCAAATTTCAACGAACAGGCAGCGTAACTGATGATCTAGTGGGGAATGTTGGGCGCAGGCAAACTGCAGTTGCTCCTGCAAATGTCGCCACAGTTTCTGGAATTATTCAGTAAAATCCAATGTCATCCGTCCGTAGAATTGCATCTGAGACTGGTTTGAAGCGTTCCAGCACGCATAAAATACTGATAAAGGGCCTACACATGTTTCCATTCAAAATTCAAACTCACCACGCCATGCCAGTACGATCTGTGCAATAAAGGATTGACTTTGCTAATCAGATGCTCACAATGATAGATAGTGAAGGATTTGATGTTGGCTGCATCTTGTTTACAGATAAGGGACACTTCCACCTGAACGGATTCGTGAATAAACCGAACTGGCGATTTTGGGGTTCCGAAAATGCATATTGGTGTGAAGTGAAACCCCTGTATTCTCCTAAAATAACTGTGTGGGCTGCAGTATGCAGCAGAGGCATTATTGGCCCTTTTTTCATTCGAGAAACGGTCACTAGTGAACGTTACGTTGCAATTTTGGAACAATTTGTCACCACACAGCAAGTGTTAGAAGATCGACCACGTACTGAATGGTTTATGCAAGATGGAGCCCGACCACATCGTACCGAACAAGTGTTTCGCTTTCTTGATGAATACTTCGGGAATCGAGTCATTGCTTTAGAATATCCCAAATTTACTGGTGCAGGCATGGATTGGCCTCCATATTCGCCGGATTTGACTCCCTGTGACTATTTTTTGTGGGGGCATATTGAAAGACATTGTCTACCCGAAGCATCCCGCCACGCTGGACAATCTTGAATCGGCGATCTGTGTGGCATGTGAATTCATTTCTGTTGAGACACTACGAAATGTGATGGCAAATTTCATTCTTCGTTTGCGCACCTCTGTAGTGCCAATGGTGAACATTTTGAAAACAATGTGATGTGATTTTTTGCAAAGAATGTTTTCATACGATTATTTCATTTATGTATGCTGATAATGAGCTGTACAGCTCACAGCGCCATCTGTTAGCAGCTTTTGTAACTATTATTTCAAACTGCTGTATAAAATTCTTACAGCTTTCACAATAAACATACCGTTTACTGCATTCCTCTATCGATCTTTGTTTTCGAGATATTTAATTTTGAAATCAGGGAGTCCTTTTCTGGACACCCGGTACATCTAAACATTGAAAATAATTAAACTTTGTGATAGAGAGTGTTAACTATAATACGTTGAATATTCTACTAATGAATAATTATTAAAAATAAAAATTCCTTTGGTAAACACAAAATGAAAAAAAAACATCATTCAAGGGTTTCAGATGGTGTTCTAAACTATCTGGAAAACATTGTAAGGTATAAAATTGTCCAGTAGTTACGTTCACAGCGCAAGGTAAGCATTATTTTCACTTAAACGACAAGCTAGCCAGTGTGTTGTGGTGAGCTCTGCGTATGCGCGAGGAGTTCTCCAGTGGGAAAGCGAAAAAAGTTCAGGATTGATGCATAAATTGCGATGAGGTACCCAAGACCGGAAGGCGAATGTGTTAGCGGCTTGAGGCCTTAAGCGTCTTATCGCTGGTATGGTTTAATTAAACATCTAAATAGGCGTTAATTTCTGGTATTTTTATTTAGAAATTAAAAAATTGATGTACGGTAAAACGGGTAGGTTTCCTCTTCTTTTTTTTTTATAAAATAGTTTTCTGTAATTTTTTCTCTTTCTCTTTCTCTCTTTTTTTCTTTTTTTCTTTTTTTTTGTGTGTGCTTAAGATAGGTGGTAAATACTTGCTTAGCGTATATTATGATTAATTATTATAATTCATTTTATACTATAAATAAATGTTGAAAATACTTTCATTAATATTCGTACATTGTATAAGTTGAAAGAAAGTAATTTATTGGTGTGACAGTAAACTCTTGTCCAGAAACTCTTGTTAAAAAGATAAAATTTGTATCATTTAACCTCTTCTTGATATGAAGAACAATATTTATAATGAAATGAACACTGTCAACTTAGTATCATGAAAGTATCTTTCATGATATCATAAGACACAAGGTCAAGCCTTCAGTAGAAGCCCTTAAATGTGGTCAGTTGAGTAAGCATAATCTTGGAACTGACGATATGGTGGTACTAAACCCCTTTGCAATATGAGTAACACATGTTTACCTACCGGTGTTCTATGAGGTTAAGGTAATAAGTTGTTATATGAGGCAAGTATAGAATATTTATACTTTGGCAGAAAAAAGATAAGAGAGTCAAATATTTCTAAACCCTTTCTAAAAAGTGGACCCTGGTAGGCTCACTCAGAAGCATAAGCGTTGCTCTTACGTATTCCGATGATACAAGTATTTGCAGTTGACAAAATATTTACAATTAACTTTCACAGTTTACTAGACAAGAGGCCATCACTGAACCAGTTTTTCCAGCAATTCCCATCTTTGTTCCAGCTTGATACATTGACAGCTGGACTTGATACATTGACAGTTGAACTTCCTTCATATTCGTTACGAACTCAGAGTTAATCGAGAGCAGTTGAATTAGTTCCTGAAACTGCTGAAACAGTGTATGGTTGAACCAAGAGAGGTGGCTTTATAAGAATACGGTTGCGTAATCGAAAAGTTATGCCTTCTTTAAAAACAAGGAAAGAATTTCTAAAAGTACTCAAATCTTAATTAAGAACTCAATGTATTAATGGTTGTGCATTGATCTTGTGCACTAAAACAGAAAGTAAATACACTGTTTGTATATTTGTTCTGAATTATTATAAATGATTGGTATTTCACAGGAGTAAGTATGATCTTGGAACTGACGATATGGTGGTATTGAACCCCTTTACAATCTATGTAACACATGTTTACCTACCGGTGTTCTATGAGGTTAAGGTCAGTCATAAAAGATCAAGTATAGAAGTGATTATGGCACGGGCACTTGGAGTCTGTGTCCTAGGCACTACAGACAAGTATAGACTAAAATAGGTAAGTTTAAATTAAGTATGTGGGCCATAATATGTAGGCACGAAATTTGAAATGTGCTCTAGACACAAATATGATATATTCAGAACTTGGTATTTTTCTACTACTGGTAATTCATTTTATATATTAAAGAAAATATTTAATTGATGCTAAATGTCTCTAAACTTAAAATAAAGATTAAGCCTAATACTATATTTAATATGAACATCTTCGATCAATTTTATCTACCATTTCTCAATGGGTAAATCTCAGCATTTTACAAAAAGTGATACCAGAAATGAACTTTCCATTTACAATCCCGTTAGATTGAAAATGAGCGAGCCAATGTTTTTTAGGTTTTTTTTAGTTTTTTTTTTTTTTTACTGACACATAACTTATACGTATAGAGAAATTTGGAATATTTTCTTTTCAAAAATATACCTCATTATCAAAACATGAATTGAAAATATAAATAGCTTTTACTAACCTGTTATAAAGTGTACCATAGATAAAAACTGGCCATAAAATTTTTCACTGTAAACAAATTGACTTCGGATACATTTTAATGACCCATGTAATGAGATATTTGAAACGCTGGGGGTGAATGCAAGAAAAAGCAGGAAATTGAGTAGGGTAAACTGCTCAATAGGGAAAAATATTGTAACATTCATTACTTAGGTTTGGGGATAGTTTTGACTTTATTATTACTTTGAGAAGATGTTAAACCAACCTCCCTGGAGATGTCGTTAAAAGTGATACCATTCGGTAGTACTAAAAGTTTAACATCTTTAGGCATTATATTTTTTGAATTTTTAAAAAATACTTCCTGTCTGTTTACTGCAAAATTATCTCTGATTTATGTTATGTATTGACTGACGAAGTATTGTGAATGTCGGCAATATATTCACACTTTCATATATATTGCATCAAATAAGGAAGCTTGTAAATTATCATTTTGTTGTTGTTTATTTATATAGCTATATTTTATATTTTGGTTTAGTCGGAAGTTAGGGGGAATGTGGCCCAAAATGACCCCTAAGGGAAAAACTTCTGTAAAACAACATAAAAACTTTGGGTTTTTCCTAGTATGTTTTACACTATAATTTATATCATAAACAGATTTTAATAATATTTTAAACTCGCATTGAGTAATTAAAAAAATTAATTTTGAAAATTTGTCTAAAGAATCATTTTACCCTCAAACCAAGAGCAAAATTATCCTTCGTGTAAAAATAAATGTAAACTGTTTTTCTGGAAAATAAAAATATATAAAAGTAATTATGACTATACATAATGAAAAAAAAAGTTTTACAATCAAATAGCACACATGATTCATTTTATGAACATTTTAAAATTAAAAAGTGTCACAAACAATGAAATGGAATTATAAAAGCTTTAGGTTTTAAAATAAAACTCTATACCATTAAAAATCAAGTTAAAAAGACGCCCGGAACTTTTTTTAACTATGTTTGTAATGCATTTTGAGAGCGGTGGAAGGGCTGACATGATAGTTAGTTATGACGAGATTGTGGCTTGTGAATTGATATTTTCACAATCCAGGATAACTTTATGATTCAGACAAAAACCGGCTAATGCTTTCATGTTTGAATATTAAAAGTATAACTTCGGTGTTGCCTAACAACTATAAAAAATACTTACCTACTGTTTTGTATTCCTACACGTCTTACATAATGTTGTACGTTCCTCCATGCAAATTTTGAATCCATTTTTAGGGTAGTGGATCACTCTCTGTACCTGTTCCTCAGTCTCCAACCCTTCATCTCCTGAAGGCCTCATATATATCAATTTTTTAAACTTCGGTCCTTTTCATTTCCAAATGTCATTTCTACCGATAATCCGGAACCTTACGAATTTCTCCATCATCAGTGTGGTCTTACGGCATGGAAAAATAACTTGTAAATTTCAAACTCTTCGCTCCTCTCTCTCTACTCCTAATGGTCTCTTATGGCATCTATTATAATGGGCGCGCTCATCTCTAGCATTCGAAACGGAGCTATGATCGGTCTCTGCCATGAGGATGCGATCCTCAGACTTATTATAATTTTTAAGCTGCAGCAATTGGAGCTGACTTCATCTTCATAGACGACAACTGCAGGTCACATTATGCAAATTCAGTAGATGATTTATTTTTCGAGGAAGGAATCATCCGAATGGAATGGCCATCGTGCTCCCCCCAAAGTGACGGCACTCACTCAAAACAGCAATTTTGGGACAATCTAATCAGCCGAGTTGCTGGCCACCTATCACCTCTCATAAACTCTCCAAAAAACCGGAAAGAGCTCTTCTGGAAGAGTGGGAGAGAATACCCCAGTTCCTCATTAATAGCCTTATTGACTCCATGCTTCAGAGATATTCAATTTTGCTGGACTTCCGGGGAAACAGTATCTCCTTCTAAAAGCAATTTTATTTCAAGGGAACAACTTTTTGTATTCGTTTTTTCTCCTATGCACAAATAGTGATTTTTTTTTTTCCTTTTGCACCGAAATGCTCAAAAATGCGTTTATTTATCCCAAGCAAAATGTCATTTTTTTTTCTTATTTTGCCTACCACATCTGTCAATGATGTATCCATCATCAAACAATTCTCCATCCTCAAATCCAGCCACATCTTCAATATCCTTTAATTGTTTACAGTAGTGTATTTGTATTCATTTGACTTTTCTCTCCTTGAAAACCGCTTTATACTCTGATGTTCTGTAAATTATTAATTACTAGCGGCTACCCGCGACTTCGTCCGCGTCGGCTTTAGAATTAGGTCCCGAGAGAAACGAAGCATGTGTGAATAACAAATATGTTTGCGACTAAAGAAACTGCATTTAAATATTATTTGCTTTTTACTTATTTTAAATGAAGTATAATGCTTGGTAGTATACTTCATTTAAAATAACAGAGTATGTAAAATTACTAAATTTAGATTTTTTTCAGGCATTTGGCGAATAGAGATAGTTACGACAGTATTTGCGAACTGTTTTGAGTGTTCTTATAAAAGAAATATTTATGTTATATGCATGAATTTTAGCCTATGTTAATCAGGAATAGTGCAGCTTTCTATTAGCGAAAAAGTTTTAGAATCGGTTCTATAGTTACAGAGATACCCATAGAGCGTAATGTATTAGAATTATTTTCAGTGTACCTGTAAAGGACCTATTTGCGCTACATGCATTAATTTTAGCCTATAATACTCAAGAATAGTGTAGCTTACTATCAGTGAAAAAAGTTTTGGAATCAGTTCAGTACTTACAGAGATACACATAGATGTATTTCTGATGTATCTTCTTTTACAGAGATACTCATAGAATGTAATTCTTATGAGTATCTCTGTAAAAGAACTATTTGTGATATATGCATAAAAGGTAGCCTATAACACTCAGGGTCCCCCAATGTCTAAGAGGGTCTGCTCTCAAACCTGGAAGGCGGGAGGTGCCAGGTTCAAACACCGGTCGCGGCTGTCGACCTAGCCGCTCGCAGTTTTCCGTGTTTTTTTCAAAAACCTTTCGAAAATACGGGCTAGAAACCCTTAGAAAATTCCACACAGAGGAATTCTCCATATACGCCTAGGACCCTATAGGCCTAGGACCATATAGGCCTAGGACTACTCTGAATGGATACAACTGCTTTTTGTATTTACACGTTGACCCGTTTCCGTGCAGCAATATCGCGCCATCGCCATAGCAGCTATGTCAACACTGCACAGAATTGTCTTTGAGGGTATCTACAGGAATGAATTTAGGGATGGACGCGAGACGCGAGAATTCTCACATTGTCTCTCGAGACGAGACGCGAGACGAGACAGGCATTTTTTTTGCGAGACGAGACGTGAGACGAGAAAGAAAATATTTTGCGAGACGAGACGCGAGACGAGACAGAGTCTTGTCTCGCGCGAGATTTCTCGCGAGAATTCTCGCATTTTTTTCCGTCTCGAATAAATACGATCTGAAAAGCGACAATTTGCCTGAAGCCTCTACCGTTTAACTTGCGTCTCCTTCGTTTTCGGTCCTGGTACACTATCAGCACTCTAAAATACGCACAAACACGTAACATTTAAAATTAGAACAGACGAGAGATATACAAAACACACAAAGGAGAGGATAAAGAAAGAGGCGGAAAAAAAAAGAAAACAGAGAAGAGTTGAAAGAAAAATAATAAGTTAATAGGAAAGGCGGTACGGTATGTTCAAATCTGACCACTTTTAGACGGGGCCCGGGGCATTAAGTTTGGGGCCCCCCTTACTATCCCCTTTTTTACGCATTAAGCCCCTTTACTGAGCCCCCCTTTTTTAAGCATTTTAACCCAGTTTTGACCGCTGTTGTACTCGAAAATTGCATTTCAGTTAACTGTAGTTTTTGTACTTTAATCAAATCGTATTTATCACCCCAAAAAAATATCTCTAACTTGATCTAGTGATAGACAATTAGGTAATACCTATATTATAGAGGAAATTCAGTTTTTTCTTCACAATTACTATTTCAGTACATATGAATTTATAATTTAGATAATCGGGATATATATGGGCCCCCTTTTTCTTCAGGGGCACCGGACTACCGCCCCCCCCCTTGCCCCTGTGATAATCTGGTTTCGGGTATATCAGAGAGAGATTAGAAGTAGAGCAACTTGCATTCGCATTGATGCTTAGTCTGAGTAGGTTGAAATATGGTTGAATATCCTTGGTTGCAATATCCTAGTACCGATATTATTCTCAAACTTTCCCGCACGTTGCGGCGTGCGTAGGGGGTGGGGGGTGGGCGCCCACCCTGGTAACAACTTTCTAGGGGCGGTTAAATCCCTATTGTTGGCCTATTTTAAAGAGATTAAAATGACATTTTTTATTCTTATATATTAATATCGGACGGAAAGAATTTTTAAATTTTTTAAAACAATTTTTTTAAAAACTATTTCTCTTTTCGTTTATATTATCATGTTTTCCCTTCCTTCGGCTTGCAAACCTTTTATAAATTCCCCCCCCCCATCATTTTATCTTGCAGTTGGGTTCCTATTCTAAAATTATCTTCGCCTGTTAGATGTCTTTTCATTTAAAAAAAAAAATCCACACTGGATATACATTAGGGGGATTATGGTTTAATTTTTCTGTAAACAGGGCGACCATAACGACTGTAGTACTATCGCTAAAAATTATTGTGGAAAAGTACAAACGGATAGTCGTCAACAAATTAACTGTCCAGTAATTTAAAATATAAACAAAAAAAAAAAAATCTGGAGTGACTCCACTCGACTTTCCGAACACTTACGATTAAGATCATTACCAAGCATTTAAATAAATTTTAATCGATGAATAATTCAAACATATATACCAAATTGAAACTCAATCGAATGCACCGTTTAAACGCTTGCGCACTTTCAAGAATTTCTCCCCATATGTCATTATGCCATAATATAAAAGAAAGTTTTGTCGTAGCCCTGTAGGAGAACTATAAGTCCTATACACACCAAAATCAATACCGGTCTTAAGATGGTGGTTTATAACATGTATACCCAATTTGAGCTCAATCGAATGTATCGTTTAAACGCTAGCGCACTTTTAAGAATTTCCCCCGATAGGCCATAATGTAGAAGAAATCTTTGTCGTAGCCCTGTAGAAAAACTATAAGTCCTATGCACACCAAAATCAATAACGGTCTTGCGAAGGTGGTTTATAACATATATACCCAATTTGAGCTCAATAGAATTTACCGTTTAAACGCTAGCGCACTTTCAAGAAATTCCCCCATAGGCCATAATGTAAAAGAAATCTTTGTCGTAGCCCTGTAGAAAAACAATAAGTCCTATACACACCAAAATCAATACCGGTCTTGCAACGGTGGTTTATAACATATATACCCAATTTGAGCTCAATCGAATCTACCGTTTAAACGCTAGCGCACTTTCAAGAAATTCCCCCCATAGGCCATAATGTAAAAGAAATCTTTGTCGTAGCCCTGTAGAAAAACTATAAGTCCTATACACACCAAAATCAATACCGGTCAGGCGACGGTGGTTTATGACATATATATCCAATTTGAGCTCAACCGAATGCTCCGTTTAGGAGCTATCGTGTTCACTCACATACACACAAACACACATACTCACACACACACACACACATACACACACACACACACACACACACACACACACACACACACACACACACACACACACACATACATCTCGTAAAAATAGCATAAATGGATTCAGAAGCCCTCAAAACGTGTAAAAACACTAAAATCTCGAAGTCGAATTTTTTCAAGATTACAATACTTTCCTTACATGGTACATGTTCGGAAAGTAATAAGATGTCTATTAACCAACTGAGATACTATAATGAAATCTAAAAATGCACACACGGTAATGTTATTGGAGATATTAGGCAAATAATTATAATTATCGTTAATATAATATTGTTTTCATTAATATAAAAATTGCACATATTTTAGACTTGAAATTGACGTTAAAGTAAATAGTAGAGATTTAATAAAAACTGAAAGTGTTCTGTTTATAATTTTTCAAGGGTTATCTTACAACCAATCGAACGATAAGTAATTCTAATTTGTGTTAATATATCCCGCAGTAATTTCAACAGAGGAGATTACTTGGACTTAAAAAAAAAAAAAAAATCTGTTTTGTCTCATGCAGATATGATTTTAGTAAAATATTCGCTACTTCTCGTATGAAGAGCGGGTGCGCAGCTATTTTAAAACAAACGGTTGTCCATTTCATGTAGTGTCTGAGGTATTTAATGCTACAACTTGAACAGTATGATGTAGAACTACAGTATGATGTAGAAATAACACATTTTGAAAGTCGGGATTCTCTGCAAACCGCTAAGCTTTTCACTTTTCTGATCGCGAATGACACTGACGTAGTTTTGTGAGTCATTATATTGCAATGATGCCAGGTTAATACTCATGACGCAAACTTTACATCAAGAGTCAAATAATTTTGCTTTTATTTTAGATTCCACATCACTGGAATTAATTGAAATTACTCATGTTAGGAAAATTTTCGTTTACTACAGTGCGAAGAACCGGCACGCAGCTAGTAAATAAAAATAAATACTATATTTTCGGTGTGACATTATATATACGGATTAAATCTCAATTTCTTTTACTTCAAATGCCGATATATGCTGATATAGTTATTAATATATCTACTAATGTGGCTATATGTAAGTAATTGTTATTATTAATATTAATTTTCAATAAAATCCCAATAATAAGTTAGTATATAATGGTAACGAAATCGCAGTCCTTAATTGGGAGGAAATAGTAGCGGTCGCGACAATAGACGCTTTATAGAATCGTTCTATTTTTTCCCTTAGAGAGACCTTGATGAATGGTTTAAGTCACCATATTTAACTTCAAACCTCTGACAGTTTTTAGGATACAATGTTTAAATTTTGTGTATCACCTCATTAGTGTATGTGTCCCATTTTACTAACCGGGATTTTTTTGTGTACGGGGTCATATACCAATTTAAAAAGTGTAACTTTTTATAAATGAACAAGAGGAATTTTTTCTTAACAAATTCTTATTTTCGACCTTATTTTGAACATTTTTTCAATTTAAATTGTCCACTTATTTCTAATAAATAAAGGAGACCGTTTTGTGACACCTTGTATACGCATACACACACATATGTGTATACATATATATACGTATGCAAGCGTACGCAATATAAGTGGAATATACATTCTCTCAAAACTTGTATTATCTACCTTGCAATGCAACAGCTAAAAAATTTCGATTATTTAACTGAACTCTGTACAATGGATGAAGGAGGAGCGTTTTTATTTACGCTAACCCTTTACTACACAAAATCTTTCACTGTAAGCAGTTTGACTTTTGTGGCTGTTTTTAATGACCCGTGTAATGACGTAGCTTTAAGGAGAAAAACGAGGTAATAAAAACGCTGAAAAATTTACGGAACAAAAAATGTTGAACGGGAAGGGGGAAAAATGGCGTCGCATTGTTTAGGACCTCACGGGGATATTTTATTGTTAAGATATTAAATTCTCTGGAGATAAAGTCGAGCTGTCTTTATACTCTAAGAGCTACTAAAAGTTATATTTTCAATATAAAATTATCTCGTAATGAAAAACACCCATTTGTTTCTATTTATAAAACCTCACAATGCTTTTCTTTCATATATATGTAAGTTCTGAAATTGTGTTCTTGGTTTGAAATATTTCTGAATATTTAATGTAATTTTCTAGATGTGATTAACTCATCCAGAGTTCTGTTCTTTTTTATTTATATACAATACTCTTTAATTTTTTCAATTATACTCTGCAACAAAACTTCTATTTTTAATTGCGTTTTATAATAAGTAAAATTTGTTAAGAGAGATTCTTCACGCATGCTATATTTAATAACACTGTACAAATAATGCCTGCGGAACATTGGCATAATTTGGGATTTTCATTCAGTTTGTCATGAATATGAATGAAAACATTAGAATATAATATGATTTTTGCATAATTTATCGTTTAATTTTCTAAAGAGAAGTATCATATTTTATTCGAAGACAACGTTTAAATTTTTGTAGAAGTACTTATTTTTTATTGCAGGTGTTATGAACAGATACTTGCACAGATAGAAAAGTATGCTGAGATGACTAAATATTAAAAAATACCATGCTCAGAGTGATTTCAATCAATACGTAAGGTATCACAAGACTATGTATTTATACTCTGATCCTGTTTTATTTATTTGTCTCATTTTATTGATCTTGTATTGGCAACAAGTGTACATAGTCTAAAGTTATATTCAAATTAAATTAGTTCTCGATATATCTGTTTTAATATTAGATAAATATTGTATGTTTAAATAAAGATATTTCCCTTTACTTCTAGTTACTTTACGGTACTGACCCCAGTACTAATTTATTTACAATTGCGAGATTTGGAAGTAATATGACAAAAATATGCCCGTTATGGCAACTGGACATGATTTAGCTTCGATTTGGATGCTGCTACATGTGTATTCAAACTGGCATTCGTATCTCAGCCTCCTGATGTAAAATTTCTGTCAGTATTGTCCTTGAAAGACCCTTAAACTCCTTTGATTTAATTTTAGAAAATTTCATAAGGAGTCTTGAAAAGTCCACAAGCATTTTTCTGCTTAACATTTCTCATAGATGCAAGGAGGGGTGACAAATATCTTACAACACAGATCCTTAATTTGTTTGCTTGTTTGCGTATTATGGCAAGACTGCACGAACGACATTTGCCTAGAGGGGATTATTTGGTTAGAGGACTTTTTATGGAGTTCTAACACGTATTCGCGTTATATCTGGAAAACACCCAAAAAATCCATACCGTTGCATCGTCAGCCACGCTATAAGCTCGAAAAGGGGTCCTTAAATGTGCACTTAACCCTTTCAGACTCCGCATACATAATTGAGGACACAAATTTAGAAAGAATATATAAGTAAATACTATTAATTTCAAACTGAAAACGGTTTTGTGTATTTTACGGTGATTAAGTACTGAGAATTATTTATTATATTTATTTTATTATAAATTTAATCTCTGTTATTAAAACGTATATTCATATATATATATATATGTTCGAGAAAAGTTCTGTAATCATTTCTATAAAGGTTAAATTTGTTAAAATTAAATAAGTGTAAATCATGACAGCAAAAAAAAAAAGAAAGTGAAATTCAAATGTATATGTTTACAGAAAAGTACTCTATCTTAAATAATAATTAAATATTATTCAATGCAATTAGAAGAACGTGGAAATTAATTTAATCCGAATTAGAAAAAGATCTTTGAAGCAAGTCGAAAATTACATAATGATATTCTGTGCAATGAAAAAAAAGGGGGGGGGTGCAAAAAATTTTGATTTTCTTTTTAAAAAACTGTGTACTTTATTTTGTAAACTATAAAAGCTATAGTTTATATAACTATAGAGGCTTTGTAAACTATTAAAGTATAAAAGATTTCCATTATTTTACTTTTCATTGTATTCTTCTTCATTAATTGTACGTACATAAAAAATAATTTAGTTTTCAGTAAATTTGATTGGAACGAATTACTTACCTGTAGAAATAACCAGCAATTTACCTGTTCAAATAATTCTTTCAGTAAGCATGCACGTAAGGCAGTGCGTTTAGAATAAGCACAGACAAGTGCATAATGATATTTTGTGTTTGAATCAGAAGCCTTGTGCGCCGTGACACAGCGAGCCGTGTCAAAACGAGTCCCGATCTGTGGCACGCGATGGGCGATTCGATCGACTGCTATGTTGATGGTAGTTAAATCGAGCTATGGCAACGGCTGCACTGTTTTTCAGCATTGGTAAATAGTTGCGCATCAAAGGATTAAATTACGAGCTTTCTGGTGCTGAATCCTGCATCATCTATAGTAAACTCATAATCCGGGACGAACGTCCCCAAAATTTACAATTCTGCGACGGAGGAATTATCGCAGCCCTTTACCAAATCCTTTTGTCGCAGATTGATTTCACTTTTATTCCATCGAAAAAAAAGGCTGTTTTCACTTATTCAAAATTTTATCAAAGTTAGCATGCATTAAAATTGGGGATAGAACATGTGAAATTTTCTGTGTCCCCTTATGCAAATTGTATCAATGGGAAATTAAAGTCTAAGTTACTTTTAAACGAATGGTATGTTGTTGTACGACAATTGACGGCCGAATAAAGAGCAAGTGGAACTTTTTTTCTGGGGCGAAACCTGGCTGTATATATCCCAACATTAACTCGAATTGATGCACAAAAAGTACATAAAGAGAATAAATTGTCACCTACTACTTTAAAATTTTTATTATTATACAGTTACTACAGCTATTAATGTCTAAAGTTAGAAATTTGCATGAAGAATTAATTATATTACATCTCATTTAGAAATGAAACTAAATTGCGACATATTCGTTTGTTAAATTTCATTGAAATCAAAATTTAACAAGCATCACTAAAACTGAACCGCACACTTATATGCCACTACAAAGACATTCGAGATTATTAGATTAATCGAATTTTGAATCATCTTCTGTAATACCATTTAAAGCTCTAAAGCTCCCGTAATTTTAATAAATATACCTGTGGTTCTGATTTCATGAGAGTCGCAGCCAATCGGACAACCAAGTGACACTAAAGTACGGTCATCCAATTAGTTATAAATTGTGATAATCTTGTTAACGAAAAAAGTACTTACAATGTCATGCTACTTATATTTAATTACTCATTTATTGTTACAGCATATTGAAATACGTATCTATTTTCTGAACACGTTCTATAAATGGATTTTCGAATGTTTATTATTCATAAAAAAAAAGAAAATGTTGAAATGCCCGAAAATTTTGCTAAAAGAATTATTTATGTCCATATATAAACATTTTAATCGCTAATTTCTTTGAATTTAAAGAGGCGAATATTTTTCTACCAGAATGGAAATTTTAGGAACATCATGTATGGTTTGAATAATCAATAAAAATGCATAATAATGATGAATCCGCCTAAAAATTACCAAATACCGCTTAAAACTTTTCTCTATCCACAAAATATTTTACGATCATTTTAGCTGCACTTTCATGGACTTTGAAAATTAATTAAATTACATTTTACGTCAATATTCTTTGTGAAAAAAGAATAATCTTGAAACTTACTTTAAATCATTTTTTAACAAATACTTTTAACTCATAAACTTCTTAAAGTTAAGTATACAGTTAAAATTTTTCAACAAAAATCTTTTTTAAGGAATTCATTAAAATTACAGATTTTATTTCAAATCACGAATAATCAACGTAATCAATATTTCAAATCACGAATTTAGTATACCATATTTAAATATAGTATTAGCATAATAATTATAGAAAAAATGCTCAACAAAACCTGGTGTTAGAGTGTTAAATTAATAAACGTTTTCTACAGGGTGCCCCAAAAAAGTGGTAGCACGCTTTAATTTTGTAGAAGTAATTGTGCAGTGTAAATGGAAAATATCTTCGGTAGAAAAAACACCACGTTAAATAAAAATTCCTCTCTTTAATTTTTCAAAATTGACGCTTTTTAAATTTAGCCCTGTACGAAAAATTTTCCAGTTAGTAAAATGTGCCTCATAAACTAACTCATTACACTAACTCATACTTTTACATCACCTCATAATGAGGTGATGTAAAAATTTCAGCCTTTCATCATAAAACAATTTAGAGGTATTTGTAAACAAAGTTGATCAGGGGCTTTACATGAATGTTAGTGTAAAAGTTTATGGCTAGATATTTTCTGTTATAATTTATGTTCAGATTTTCTTTTGTAAATCCCTGAAATGTGATCATCCGACCAGTTTTTTTTTTCCCGAGCGCCATTAAAAATGATTTAAGTCAACATATATTTATCTTCATATCTTTGACACTTCTCAGCATATACTTTTCAAATTTTGTTCATCATCTCATTTGTGCAGAGTCTCATTTGTGCATTTACTATTTGGAATTTTTTTATACGGGGGTCGCGTACATATTTAACAAGTGTAACTTTTTGAAAATTAACGAGAGGAAATTTTTCTCAGCGTAGTCTATTTCCCCACCTTATTTTGAACATTGTTTTTTCAACTTACCAGGCTTACTTATCTGTAATAACTAAAAAATGAAAGCGTGTTACCACTTTATAATGCACGTAAAATACTAGGGGTGATCGTGGTGCACTGGGTCAGGGAGTACGGCGGGTCATTGAAGATAAGTCATTGTGCTTCAGTGAATAATTTTAAAATGCGAAAATTATTTCAAGTAGGTATCAAACAACTTAACTCTGTGGAAAAAGTTAAGCAGCACACTTAGATTGTGGCGATGAGAAAGAACCATTTTTTCCTGATCATCTGCATGAAATTTGAAGTAAGACTTTATGTTATCACATTTGAAATTTGTGAAGTAAATATGAGTTATGTGGTATGTTTATATAATCTAACTTACCTTCTTTTCGTTGTATTTAATTGAATCTTAACGATTAACGTTGTATTTAATTGAATATTACCGTTGTATTTAATTGAATCTTAACGATTTAAAATTTTGAGATGAAAAATATTACATTAGTTAATATGGGGCACACTGGGTCACCTGAAATGGGATACAGTGGGTCAATGACGCACTGTGCCCAATTTTGTATATTCATTGTCTTTCTGTAAGTTGCTTACATTTAATATTTGAATGATCTAAATTTATTTGTGTAACCTTTCCACATCAGCCATAGAATCTTCAGTTCCTCAAGAAAAGACAAAAAAGACAAAAAATGACGACAGATATAGTAAAGCGTTTTCCAAAGGCTCGTGCAAAAGAGAAAAAATTAACTAAGAGGCAATCTAAAAAAAATTAAAATTCTTACTGATATACATGAGAAAATCAGACTCGAAAACGAGACGATTGAAGAAAGAAGAGTAAAAGACCTAATCATATGAAGCGGGGGAGAAAAAAAAAATTGCAAGCAGTTACAAGACAGCTCAACTGAAGAAGAGGGAGAATGAAAAGAATTTTCTAGTAAATCTGACTTTGAGGATTTTATATTTGAAAATGTAGAAGATTTTAATGTTGATGTTGGAGATTTCGTATTATTCAAGGTCTATGACAAGACTGAATGCAGTTTAAAACACTATGTTTCTGAAGCTGTGGGAAAAATGGAAATGAATTTGAAGTGCACTACATTAAAGGAATTCAACCAGGTTATGCGCTTATCTTTGATGAAGAAGACATTTATACAGCAGACAGTAAAGATATTGTGACAAAGTTGCCAAAAACAAATTTATTTCAAGGAATTCAGATAACAATGAAAAAGATGACTTTTGCTGTAGATTTTCAGTTAAATAATAAGTTATTACAAAATGACAGGGTTTGATTTAATGCCTTAAAAATAACAGTAAAACTAGAATTTTGTAAACTTAATAGGACTCAAAGTGGCATTGTCACAACTTTTTTCTTTCATTTTATGAATAAATTTAGTGTATATATATTTTAGAGAAACAGAAAATTAACTTATAAACTTTGAGCTTATTGAACATCTAAATACTCAAAGTTGTCAGACAATGTAATAAGTGTAAATTACTCACTAGAGTGAAAGAAAATTTGTTAGCGTGTTTCGTGTTAGCTGACCCTTTGTACCTACCCCATTTGCTGACTCAGTGTACCCTTTATGGGGTACAGTGGGTCAACAAGTAGTACTTAAGGAAAATGTTTTTTATTCTACAAAAACATTTTTTAGACTTGAGCTAAAATTAATTAGGATAGCCAATATATTATAAAGCATGATGCATTATTTTGATATTCTGTTTTTAGAATATTTTTAGAATTATATTTAAAAACCTAAAATTTGACCCACTGTACCTCTTCTCCCCTCCGTATTAACGAAATGATCATTTCGGGTGCTACAAAAGATCTGCTCTTCATCAGTAGTAAAACAATCAACCGTCTACACGAGTAGAAAGGCTTGAACTGCCTTTTTGCCAGTGTAATATTTTTTATACTGGGTAATAAAAAATATTCCCTAGCCGTAGAACGGCTTTTAATGTAATTATAGATTCCCTACTCCCGCCCTCCATTAGGCACGATCATCTCAACAAGTCAGTTTTCAAGAATATGCATCATGCCTTCTTTACTCCACACCGGTTACTCACCAGATCCTGCTCTCACGAATGCTTTTTGTTTCCTCTGAAAATTTTTCACACAATAGAAGAGCTGAAGAAAAGAAAAAAGAGCCATGAAGTCTTAACAAGTTGCTCTGCCCACACAGCGCTATTTCGGTTATTTTTTCGTATTCCCTAGTATACCCTGAAGTGGATTAAATAAATAGCTTGAACTGTTTAAATTTTCAATAGCTTTATAGTAATTATGATACATTTTCGTTAAAATGCGTTATATTGAAATGTTTGATGGACATTCGCAATTCTTAGGTTCACTGCTTTAAGCATTTATTAGATCATAAGTTATCAGCCGATCACACATGTTACATTAGATAAATCTACTTTCATGCAAAAATACTATTTACAATGTAAGTGGAAATAGAATTCGGAAAATTTTTGATTTTTTTTTCTATTTATCTTTCAGACTGAGATATTTTTTTAATTGCTTTTTATTCAACTTTCAAGAAAAAGGATATCTCATTTTTAACTATATATAAAATATAGGTATTATAACTATGATCTATTATTCAAAAATATTGCACCTCCTATAACAGAACCTCCGATCAGGTATTCTATGAATAAATCTGGGATTATGATTATATGGAGTAATTTTCTTCTATAAATTGGCAACTGAACTTACCAATTACTAAGACTTAAAATTTACATGCGAATTTTACATCCAAATCAGTTTTATGTACAATATCTTATATTCACTCTTTATTTTGAAGTTTAGTTAAAATAATGAATGTCTTTTTAGAGATCTACTGGCTGATTCAACTACAACCCATATAATATCATCCTCCTATAATCTGCTATAATACCAAAGAGGTCAGTGTGGATTTTCTTCTGAAACTCGTGACGATAAGCAAATACAAATAATGACCTTTATATAAAATCGGATGAAAATTAGGAAGCTTTGGACATCATTCCCTAGACATTTTCGTAACCTTTGAAGCAATAAAACGATATCTTGTATTTGAAATTACCAATTCAAATTATGATTCATAATTCTCTAAATCACTTTCATAAAGCTATGAGGAGAAATCCCGAAGAGAGTTTACATTTTATTTCTTTTGTGATGCAAAACGTTTTAAATATGCAAAATATTTTAAACATCTACTAAAAGTAACAGAATGGTAGGATGCTACTGGTATATGCTTTTGCAGATTTGAAAGTAACTACAGTGTGGCGCTAAAATGCGTTCGCATTAAAACATCTGTAACTTGAAGATTTTATATGAATATTATTTACATTCATATCAATTATTAGATAAAAACTAATCTAGAAACATGATAAATTTCTGTCATATTTTATTTCAAAAATTAATCAAGCTCTAATTTGCAAGTCACTGAAATTTTAAAGCGATTCCTCAGTGAGCAGCGCTACGGGGGTATTAATCAATTAACAACAGCAATCACAGGTGAAATGGGGCGTAAATATTCATAATATACTTGAAATAATGTACTTGATATGAAATAAATATAATTTGCATACTGTGCAAGAGTAACGAAACCGATGTGCAATGAAATATCAATTTTTACCGGCACTGTAAATACTCACAGTGAAATGATTTCAATTGTTGAACAAATGCTGGTATTGCTGAAACTAATCTTCAACTGCATAGAAAGTTTTGATGAAAAGTAGAATTTAAATTCATCCGAGCTGGAAGCTAAAACAAAATTGATATTTACTTACCTGTAAATTTGAAGAAGCAGAGTTTTTTAATCTGAAAATTTCCCGTTTTTATAGACTTAATAATGATCAATCTTTTAAAATAAATTTTCACATAAATCAACGGTAAGAAAGTATAAGTAGTGCTAAAAAGTTCGTGCATATATTTTAATATGCTGTGTCAGACAGAGCATCTCCACTCCCGTCAAGTCATCCAGAACCGTTATAATCGAATATTCATTGACCCACAATTCTACATAAAATGTTGGCAGAATCGAAATTTTCATATAGCGAAATTTGCTTTGAATAAATAAGTATTTACAATAATATTCGTTTAAGATTAACTCATTTTACTACATTTTCTAAAAGGCTATGATCCCAAGTCATTTTACTATCCATTATTTGGAGGCTGTTTTAGAAAATTTGCATGAATACATTTTGAATGTAAAATACACACACACACATATTATATATATATAAGATATCAGCTCATGAAGAACTATACACATTTTAATAATTGATTTTTTTTGTTTTTGACTTTTTTCAATGCACATATATTTAAGGTTATATTCAAAAAGTATTTTAAGGTTTAAAATGTGCACCTAGTTAATATTTATTGCAAAGTTATCTATAAAAGAAATATACTACATACAGAGCATTTTAAATTAAGCAATTCATGACTAACTTATGAAAACTATTCCACAATAGTCAAAGTAAGGTACTATATAAGTTTTAATTATTTCAGCATATGTAAACCTCTAACTATACAATTAATAAGGAAGAAAATTTATTCAAAGAGTAGCTAAAGCTTTGAATACCATCGTCTCAGTTAACTCTAGCCAAAAAAATACATCCCGCTGTTTCAGTACTTCTAGAGAAATAAATGATTAAACTGAAAATGAATTGATCTTTAGAGACAAACATTACACCAATTGTTTCTCACTGCGACTTATTTGTCCTTCACGTTAAACAATTGCTGAAACATATCTTCATGAATTATATGTCCCATGTTTTGGAACTGGTGAAGCTTTCCTCTAGTAAAGAATACTTACAGAAGTTATCCTAAATAAATCACTTGCGGTAAATGCCTAGTAAGGAATATTTGTCGCGCACATTGTAAGTGAATGCTTGAAATATTTAAAATATATTTACTGTGTCCGCAAAGCAATGTATGTTGTAGCTTCTGAAACAAATGTTTATCGGTTAATAGTAAAATCAATTGTGTATGTACTTGGAGCACTAACTTCTGTGCCGTGTTTCGTTTGCAGAAGTCAGTTCGAAAAAAATAGAATGCTCAGGTAGAATGTCCCAAACATTTCGTTTTCGAGCTAAATAAAGGAGTACTTCAGAAATAAAAAAAGCAATTACAATGAGGATCTTCAATATTCTATAAACTTTTTGTATCGCGCAGATTGTGTAGTGGCTAGAGAACCATTCTACCGCATCACGGATGCAGGTTCGATTCCCGGCATGGACTTCGGTGTCTTCGCCCATCCCTTCATAGGAGGTAACCCTGGTCTACCTATTAGGTGCCTCCATAGTAAAGTGACCAATAGTGTGTGTGTATTTTAAAATGAAAATGTATTCAGGCCTAGTAAATGGCCAATGCCTATAAACAGCTGGTGCTTACCATTAGAAAAAAATATTCCAAATTATTAATATTATTTATGTTTCTAGAACAAGATTGTAAGCTTGGTTGCACTTTTAAAGTCGGCTTTGGAGGTTATTCAGAAGATTAAACCTGGCTGCCCACCCTAACTGATTGTAGTTAATTCAGTGTCGCTGGAAGACATGCCACAAAGAATGAACGCACGTTTGCCATACGCAATGGTCTTTCGCCTACCTGGATTTTAAATCTAAGTTCATCCCCGAATGTTTCAATCTATCAAAGAACGTTTTCAAACCGATCTCCTTAACAAATGATTTATCAAACACTTATATCAACAATTATTCAATCAGCACTTTGCTTTGAATTATTAAGTTACAGTAGCATACTCCTTTTACAGTAACATAAGTCCTCACTTATATTTCGCCCAAGTTGCCAATAGAGTTACTGGAGGTCACTCTTTTTCAATTGAATATTTTTTAAATATAAGTATGTCTATCTGTAGTATGTATTGCTGAATGGCTTCCTCAATAGATTAATAATATTTGTAATGAATGTGTCATGCAAACTACCAAGAACATCTCTTTTTTTTTACTACTATCTGAAGTACCCATTCTTCGCACGGGAATGGGGATTGTTAAAACTAATACGAATGGAAAAAATATATATTTATCTGTCTGTCTCATAAAACTTTTGTCTCGTAAATAATTTATATCATTGCCAATGGTTCCATATTTCATGTTTGCGAAACTGTCCTCATGTTCGTATTATTTTTTTTTCTTTTTTCGAAGTTTTTAGAATTTAACTTACTTTTAAATGCATTACATAAAAAACCGCAAAGAGTAGTTAAGTTCATGTCCAATTTTAACGTTTTCATTTAGTTACCACAAAAACAGTATCCATTCTTGTATGTTGTTAAATGCGACAGTCAAGCAAAAACGGGAGTAAATTTTAAAGTTGTTACGATTCGAAAATAAAAATGCATGAATATAAAACAATTAAAACAGTAACCTTTAAAAGTACTCTGATTTAAAACACTATATATTTTTTTGTAAATGCACATGTTATTTTATTCAAAAATTTCTAAGCAAATCTTTTAAACAAAGCCAATACAGTTACAGTCAAACTCGTTTATATCGAGCCATGATTTAACGAGGAATTCGGAGATGCTTGATTGGTACAATATATTAATGTCTATGGAAAACCCCGGCTACAGAAAGCGGTCTTTTATGATCCACACTATTTCTATTGATCTCCGTTTCAGCTAATTCTTTCTTGGAATCATTCCTCTAACCTTACCAGCTGTCGCCTCACCATGGCACAATGGTTATGTCTCTGGAAATAGCAGACGGGTGAAGTGAGCGATGGGTCCTGGGTTCGGGTTCCATCGCGCGTCCGCCGACCTAATCGTTCGAAGTTTTCCGTGGTTTTCTCCAAAACGTAGCATAAATACGGATTAGGACCCCTTAGAAAGACACCCGCGGAGGCAGCCCTCCCTTGTGTTGTCCTTCTGACGAGGATTTATAAGCGGCCTTCGAGCCAAGCACACGAATCCGATATACATGTTCACAACAATAACAACTATCTTATGTGTCTGTGAAACCGATAAATATGAAAAATTTCACCCGCAACCGATTCCAACATACGCAGTGGCTTTCGAGTGCGCTGAAAAATTTGAAACTTTTATCGAATCCAGCAGAGCCAATGTTTTGGGGTCAATGTTTTGGGGTTTGATGTTTTGGGTTCATGCACAATAGCGCAAGAAAAGCACAATGAGACAGTTGAAAGCAAATCAACCAACTTCTTTTGTACTGTTCAAAAAATAAAAAAATAATAAGTAAGTAAAATAGTATGTTTGAAGTTTTTTAGGATATTTTCATGACCCTATTTTTCATAAGAACTTGGCTATAATGAGCAAATACTGCCGTCCTTTCACTCTCGTTATAAGCGAGTTCGACTCTATTTGTATCTCACGCGATAGTGGACACTAGAGATGAGACGGGCTCAGCCCGAGCCCGAAAGCCCGAGCCAGAGCCCGAACACGGGCCCTGTAATTCATGATTGCGTTCGGGCTCGGGCTCGTGAAAAATGTCTCCTTTATTGAGCATACTCCTTGAAACAGATTTTAAAACGCGATTCATCGGTAAAATAAACGTACTGGTATGATGTATGAAGACTTGCAACAAAATAATTGATGGGTAAAAAGCTAGCTTTTTCACATAATTTACTGAATGGTGTATTGTGCTATTTCATTTGCATATGTATGTTAAAATGCTGTTAATTCAAAATTTTGGCCTCATTATTTACTGGTCTTTCTTAGTTAAATGTATATATTCACATCGTAGCATAAAATATTTTTTAAAAGTATTTTTGTTTCTATCAACTAAATTCTTATATGCAAATTTCTTAAATTTATTATGCAAAATCGCTTTTCTGGACGTGTTATATGCATAACACTTTTTAATGTCACTATATGAGATTTATAACTTGTACTTTTCTGTATCTAATATGTCTAAGTACATACGAATGTTTAACACTGGTGTGACTACTCAACGGAATTTTTATTTAAAATTGAAACATTATTGTTATTATTTGATAAACATGGATATAAAGAATTAGAAAGTGCATTAACAGTTTGCAGCTATATTTGTCTTTAATTTGCACAAACGGCAAAATTTATCGTATTCTATCAATGAAGTAATTGAATTTTATTTGTCTTTAGCTGAAATTTCGGGCTCGGGCTCCGACATAAATAATATTGTTCGGGCGGGCTCGGATTAAAAGTCCTCGTGCTCGGGCTTCAAAAAACGAGCCCGAACTCAGCTCTAGTGGACACCCTGTATAAGTGATAACGATACCGCTTACTCTTCATTTATTAAAGACGTAAAACACATTTAAAACTTTTTTACAGAGTCTGGCAAAATTACATTGTGAGTGATGTACAGCTGTTTTTAGGTTATAACCAAAATCTCGTCAGGTTTGACGACGATACACTGCCCAATTTGTCTCTTTCTTTAAAAAAAAAAAAAAAAAAAAAAAAAAAAAAAAAAAAAAACTATTCTGTTGGAAAATGTTTTATAATCTTTTTTTTCAAACTTTCTTGTAAGAAATTTTAAAGTAATGAAATCATCTTTACAAGGATGGT
The DNA here is from genome assembly GCA_038373885.1 of Cheiracanthium punctorium. NCBI lineage: Eukaryota > Metazoa > Arthropoda > Arachnida > Araneae > Cheiracanthiidae > Cheiracanthium > Cheiracanthium punctorium. The sequence continues at coordinate 427,059 of JAWZYV010004564.1, forward strand.
TCACACACAAAAAAAAACTAACTGATTTTCAGCGAAAGTGCTTGACTTAAAAGGTTCAGTGTCGCCAATTTGTTGCTAAATTTAGCGACTTTACACTACACCTGGAGCTGATACATTGTGCTACATAATAAAAAAACCTTAAGCGAATATTGGAGATAGTCAACGACTTTTGCCGGACAACATCTGGCAACACTGAAATGGATTCTTAAGAAATTTAATTTCGTTTTCGGCGATAAGCACATTTTTTTTTAAACGCAGTTAAAGAAATCCCATAAACACCACAATACTTCTTAATAAGTGATTACGTAAAAAGACCCGATGTTTTGCAATCTCTCACTGCTCATGATTCTCAGTTGCTTTTGTGTAATTTATTCGTGCCGCACGGGCAATGAATGAATCCCCCGTTGCACATACTTATACTGTAATGCAACTGAAAACCAAAGACTATGATTACCTTTTACAGAAATAAGCAAGTAATTACAAGTGAGGCACAGTAAGGTAAATAAACAAAGATAATTAACCTCTGAAGAGGAGATTTCAAAAAAACAGCGCAGGTGTACAAAATCATTTCTACGAAATACTTTAAAATAAATAATGGAACAGACATTTCTTATAATGAGCTAAAGTTTGAATATTTAAATGCCAAGAAAGCCATTAAAATTTGAGTATATTTCCTTTTCTAAATTATAGCCTATTTCCTCCACAAACAATCATTATACTCATTCTTCTATGCTGGCGTTTTTCCTTGAGTGGATATGCATCGTTTCACAAATGAAGGGGATATGAAACGTCTGGGTCGAAAAAATAATAATTGGAAGTTCACATTCAGAAACCGCAAAGTCTCTCGCTTTCCAAAGCCAACAACAACAGTAATGATAAAAAGAGACGGTATAGTTTATCTACCCACGCCGGAATCTCGTGATTTTTTTAAAAATAAAAACTAGACTGGGGGCAGTGAACGAAACCACGTGGCATGACCTCTTCGAGGCAGCTATAAAAAGGCCGGCCGCTCGTCTGCAGGCTACATTTGCTCTTAGACCTCACTACGCACAAGCTCTCTATTCTCTTGCACAACACGACTTCGTTATGATTTTACGAGCTGGGGTCAGAAGGCGGAGAATCCTCCACTTCGGGACATTCGAAAGAATTGTCCACAGTCAGATGGTCCACACGTTAACGGGCGTGCTCACGGACCGTTCCCGTATGGACCATTTGGCTGGATTTGAGGACGAGGGGTATTTTGTAGAATTTTTTCCTCCGTTTCTAAATTAAGAGTTCACTTCACGAACTCTTTGATGCAGAGTGATAGAAGAGCCTCCGAAGAGGCTAAGAGGACAAATGAATCGGATAACAAATATGAACGAAATGCCGTTATGATAGCTATAGGAAAAATCCGAGAGTGGTTTCCGATTATCATAACGGCATTTTTGTTGCAAATCCAAAGACAGAACCCACTCACCACCACACTGGTCAAGGTGTCGGGCTGGTAGCCGGAGTGCTTGCGAGTTCGACCCTTGACCTCTGGCACTGACCCCTCCCTCCTCGTGTACGTGCTGTTCGCACGTCCGTGAGGATTTCGTGCCAAATCCGCTAACGTACACGCCAAATCCGTAGGCGTGTAGTAAAGCTGAATTTGTGCACGCACGCTCAGCCAGTCGCCTCTCGCCAGTCGTTTCAGCACTGTCTGAGGGGTACTGGTATTCAGGAGACCCCCAACCTTCCCCTATTCTTAGTAGAAGAGGGTGTATTGTGGACAAAATCTTTTGAAAATGAGCTGACCTCCTCGTCTTCACTATTTCGGTTTGTCTGTCTGTCCGGCTGAAGTCTACCTTCAGTAAATATGCATAGATCACTAAAACATTTAGCTATGCTATTCCTATGTACGACTATAGATATCGTATTGAAAAGGTTGTGCGTAGCATTTATACAGTTGTTTTACAGGAGCGCCCCAAAAGAATTCCTTACGGCATTACGCGTTGTGGGCAGTCATTATTAAAAGCGTAACTTGCCTTAACATAACACAACACACTAAAACTGCGCCAGTAACGAATTTTCAAAATTCCCATTGAAATCGTCATAGCTTAATATAATCAGATTAGGTATTTTTGTATTTCCCGCCGAATAATGAAAATATCGCTAAGCTGGGTTCATTTTTCGAAACTTTTCGCACAATATTTGGTTATTTATCGCAAAAGTCGGCAATATTTGCAACTTTTAGCTCAACTTTTAAGGGAGACACGCGATCGTTATTGGATCACTAACTAATTATATAGTAGGACAGTATTGTGCTTCAACAGGGTGCCTGTCTCTAAACTGCCATTGACCGTAACGTATTCGAATTATTTTGAGTGCTCCTGTGGAAGAACTATTAATGATACAGACATTATTTTTGATGGAGAGCTTTAGGTTGTAATCCTGAATAAAATATATCAATTTTGCTTCGTTCCAAATAGCCAAACATTTCTAAAATATACTTTAAAGAATGGCTGCCCATAGAACGTAGAAGGAGAGCGTGTGGTGAGAGCTGGTTTTGAACCCAGGGACTTATGGATGGTAGAATGAGGCGTAACCCGGCTCGAACAAAAGGTACCTATTCGACCGGCCTTCAATTGCCGGGTGTTGTGTGCGCGGAGATGATCGTGCCGCCACACCACTCCCCCCACCCCTAGAGAGTCAGTCGGAGGCTGACGAACGATGTTCCAAGCGTTATGGACGCTGCCACTCGTTGTGGATTTTGTGAGGTCGCTGCCACTCGTTGTGGACTTTTGGGAGGTCGCTGCCGCTCGTTGCGGACATTGTGAGGTTGCTGCCGCTCGTTGCGGAATTTGGTGAGGTCGCTGCCGCTCGTTGCGGACTTTGGAAGAGCCGAGCGAGAGATGGAAGAGGGCGGTGCTGGCGCCATCTGTCGCTGTAGGCGAGAAGGAGAATGCGTGTTCAACTCACGTCCGGGTCACCACTGTAGAGGGAGAGCGTGGGGTGAGAGCTGCGTTTGAACCCAGGGACTTATGGATGGTAGAATGAGGCGCAATCCGGCTCGGCCAAAAGGTACCTATTCGACCTGCCTTCAATTGCCGGGTGTTGTGTGCGCGGAGGTGATCGTGCGGCCACAAAGGTAATGTATAGGAAATCTTTTGAATCCTCCTGTAGAAGAACAATGGGTACATAGTTCAGTACAAAGGAATAACACATATGAATTTCATAGATATCGATGCATGTTTACGAGAGTTACAGCACAGTGTGCGTAGAGACGGACAAAATAATAAACACTTTTCAGCCTCGTTGGAAAGTGTTAAAAATAGCAAAAGTGCGAGAATAACAATGCAAAAAACAATCCTACTGTATAGTTACGCTGATCCCTGACTCACTGATTCTGTAACAGTACCGGGACCACTCCAAAATAAAACTTTTACTACCATTACAGAAAAAAGATTTAAAAAGTTAACCACAAAAAGCGCAATAGCATCTACGCCGTTTGTACGATCCGCTTGAAAATTTTCAAAATTATGCATAAAAATATAGAAAATAATCTGCACTACTTTAAAAATCTAAAAATCCACCCGTTCCCTCATTGTCTAGAGATTTTTCGCTATTTTCAGCTCCATTTTATTTCCAAGAAAAAGAGTCAAAAAAGTTTATCACTTGCGTGACAAAATTACGAGCCGCAAGTGGCAGTTACGTCATACGTATGTCACGTTCATCAGGCTTTGAAGGTAAAATTGCCATTGCAGTTCGTTTAAAATAGTTTTTCTAGGTTACAGAGTTTAATTTTTGTTTCCTCTGAATGACGCATTGATATAAGAGGTGTTGTTCCCACAAAACGAAAACGTTGGAATGCGAAAAGTTTCCGCACGTTTCTTTCCATAACACCATGAAATTCGATTTCGGCATTTAATAAAAATTGAATATGATGCTGAATACTTTAAGTGGATGGATGAAATATATATTGAGTGTAGACATATTTTTTGTCAAATTGTTTCTTCTAACTCCCGTTGTAATTGCCCCCACAACGGGCTTTGACTTCTGGTTAAAGTATATGAAGTGAAATCATCCTGGTGATGCACAAGAAAAATGATGCCTTTGAATGTAGCCACTTGTTAGCAGTGGCTTGCCAAGGGAGGGCGAGGGTGGCGGTCTGCCCCGGGTACCAAGGAAAAGGGGGTCGTTTTCGTACATTTGTTTTAAAAAAATGAGTAAAGTTGAGTGACGCACCATTTATTTTGCCTTTCTCCTTTCCAGCCTTCTTTTCATTTTTAAGTTTCTATTAAAACATGGATACCTTCACTGCTAGGAGAGATTGCTAGGAGAAGGTGTACGTCTTCTCTACTTATTATAAAAGAAGATGTCTGTATGTCTGTCGGCGGCATTTATGGCATTTACATCATCGGATAGAGGAGAAAATTTTCTTTTAAAAACAGTTTTTTCAGAATATGTAACATAATTTGCAAATTTTTAGGAATTTTTTATTTAAAGGTGACATTTAAAAAAAAATTCGTAAAATAATTTTAAAACTGTCGCATCTTGAGTTCTACCCGTCATAAATTTTTGATATTTTGGCAAATGATGATGGCCATTCTTTTCGCCCTCTTTTAAAATAAAAACGAAAAATATATATAAATTAGGGGATCTTTTAAGAATTTTAATGTAGCATAATGTTTAGAATTTAACAGCATTAATATGGAGAGTTTACGCCATTTTATTAATAAATCCTGGTAAGAGAATATTTATCTTGGGTTACCACAAAAAGGATTAGAAAAAAGGTTTTTCAACCTATCCATAGAAATTTTTAATGAGGCAACGGATTTTCAATTCGCAAGTGAGGCTCTATGACGTCAGTTGGTTTAAAATACGTAAAAATTACGCCACAATTTTAACGCATTTATTGCCGCTCTTTTTTAAACACAGGGAGACGATATTTTGATAAAAACTTACTGTAGAAATAAACTAAGAAATTCACGATTGTTATTATTATAAAAGGTATTTTAATCCGTTGCTTATTTAAAAATTGAAATGTTTTAACGTAGCTAAAAATATTCTTCATTTAAAAGATTACAAAGTTCGATTTAAAGTGCGATATATTATTTTTTTTTACTTTTTTTTGCCATTTAATTATGGCCCAGGCGTTTCCTAATATATGCATGCATGTTGCGAGTATAGTTTTGTTTAAACGTTAGATTACGTTCCTCCAGAGTGGTCCTATATAAAGTTTTAATATGATAGCGTTTGAAAACTACTGTGCAAAATATCGAAATAAACTCCCTCAACCAACCGGGGTATCTTTTACGGCAGTTAAACAGTGATGCCATAAATTTAAAAAATGCGGGAAATTTGTAAACTCTGCAACCCTAACGCCCTGTCACAATTAAAGCGAGTGTAAATAGCTCCTCCAGATTACACAGTTTGATGTTTTTCAGGAGCCATGGGGGATTTGTAAGCTACTGCTATATTGGATACATGGATATTTAAATCGGAACCGCTTTGATATCCCCTCCCCCCACGGTGAAATGAAATGTTCTGCGGTGCTAAATGAGCCAATCTTACAAACCTATGCATAAATAAAATATACGTTGAGAACTTCCTTAAGGGCAACCATTGTGTATGATTATTGTTTATGCTAATGCGTAAATTGCAAGGAATCGCCATAAAATAAAAAGGTCCTATAGGTGCCAAATAATCTAAGCTGTTTCTTTTAATCGAGCCTTGAAGAGGAAGAAGTGAAGATAGATAGTATTAATATGCGTAATCGGTAGTATTACTAGATTTGCTGGGATAATGTGAATAAATCACAATATACCACGTTAATAAAGATTTCATGAAATTAATAGTATTCTGTGCATCATTTTTCAACGGTTGTCCTACAACCAACTAAATGATAAGTAATTTTAATTTGCGTTAATATATACCGCAATAATTTCAACAAAGGAGATTACTTGAACTTTTTAAAAAATGAAATTCTGTCTTGTCACATGCCAGATATGATTTTAGTAAAATATTCTCTTCTTCACGTATAAACAGCGGGTGAGCAGCTACTTTTAAATAAATGGTTGTCCATTTCTTGTGGTGTCTGAGGAATTTAACGCTACAACTTGAACCTGAAAAACGGTATGATGTCGAAATAAGACATTTTGAAAGTCAGGAGATTTTTGCAAGCGGTTATGCTTTTCTCTTTTTGGTCGCGAATGACACTGACATAGTTTTTTGAGCCATTATATTGCAATGGTGTCAGGTTAGTACTCATGACGCAAACTTTACGTAACGAGTCAAATAATTTTGCTTTTTTTTTCAGATTCCCCATCACTGGAATTAATTCTAATTACACATGTAAGGAAAATTTTTCGTTTCCAACCTTGCGAAGAACGGGCACGCAGCTAGTACTTATATGAATCTAAGGTAAATGTGCATTGGTACGATACTACGACATGCATACAAACATCTATTAAGATTTCTAAAGAGACGAAAGATTCTCGGAATTTATTTATTTTTTTTTTTTTGGAAGATACTTATGGGTATGTAATCTTTATCTACATACGAATATAGGCTATTGGCCAATACCGGTACCCGATACTGTAAGAGTAGAAATCATAAAGCGAGATAGCAAACCTATACAAAATAAGGATGGCCCATTTATTTCCGTAGTAAGACTTGGAGAGAGCCAAAAAGGAAATTATCGTTAGTTAACAACTACTTGGTTCTATAAAGATTTACTGAATGCCAAAAACATTCTTATAACGTGGATGGTATACTCTCCATTGAAAGTTAGCTTTATTTATGGTGCAGGCTGTTTGCTTCTGATGAAAATAATATGGAACTTGTTACTTGGTTTACATGGATGTTTCATAACGAAATTTGTTACATGGTTTTACAGGGGCGACCCTAGGGTAAGTGGCAGCCTCCTGCAAACTAAAAAAGGCTCCCCCTTTTATGCTCTTGATAAACTTTTTCTCAGTTTTTGAGTTCGAATTTATGTCCCTTAGAAGATGGCGCCCCGATGCGATGCTTACCTTGCTTACAGAGTCGGGCCACCCCTGGGGTTTCAGACTTGGCGAAAATTAAATTTCAAAGTAAGTGATTAAGAACTCGGACAGACACCTTGCTTGTCTTGAAAAATGAAAAATATTGACAGCAAAGACTTAATAAATCCACTGATAATCTACACCAAGAAGCAGTGGAGAGAGAGAAAAAAAAAATGGAGGGAAATTTTCCATAGACTTATGTGAACTAACTTATTATTAGCCAAATAGAATTTTCCTTTAAGGGGCACCGAGAAGATATGCGATTGGAAAGCAAAAGAAACTCCTTAGAATTAATAGAAGTACTTTCTAATTATGATCCTGTAATAAAAGAGCATTTAGTTACTATGTGTGAAATAATCCGATATGTCCACATTGAATTTGGCAAAGTAGAAGTCAGAGAATCTTTTTTTCTTTTGTTAGAAAAAAAGCCGATGCCCTTACAGATGACATTTTAATGGTATAGAAAAAGATGGACCCGACATTACTCTGTGCCGAAGTCAAGGCTACGATAACGCTTCAACTGGCTGGGATTCAAACTGGCGTTCAAGCCAGAATAGGAGAGATAAATCCCAAAGCTTTATTCGTACCGTGTGCAAAACTACTCCCTAAATCTGTGTGAACGCATTCATTTGGAAATGTTCCTTCGTGGGCGACATTTTATAGGATACCGGACATTGTCTTCACTTTGTTTTCGGCCTCCACACATCGTTAGGATGTAGTAAAGAAGTATGTAGATGTTACGGCTAAAAGACTGTCTGAAACGAGATGAAGCGCTCACCACGATGCTGTGAAAATCGTAAAAAACAGTTTGCAAAGTTTATTGAAAATATCGAAAAACTTAGTGATTCAAAAGGAAACAATGGGTTCAGCTGATTTTGATATCTGCTGTTTGTGATTTTTCTTTCTTAGTTTATCTGTCACTATGGGATAAAGTTTTAGAGGAAGTAAACGGTACTCAAAAGTATTTACAAATATCAAAGGTGAGATTAGATAAGTGTGTGAAGAAATTCCAATGCCTAAAACTTTACCTTTAGGAGGATTGCAGTAAAATTGTGGAGGACTCAATCCAGAACGCTATTGAGCTATCCGAGGAAACGGATACCTAAATGCACTTCAGGTTCAATAAGGAACAGTCAAATGAAAACGAGCTAAACAATAGAACGAGCATGACGTGGAAGTTGGCAATTCAGGTAAATGTGTGTATTAGAGATGAGACGGGCTCAGCCCGAACCGGGCTCGGGCTCTGCAATTCACGATTGCGTTCGGGCTCGGGCTCGTGAAAAATTTATCTTTTATTGAACATACTTCTTGAAACAAATTTTAAAAAGTGATTCATGAGGAAAATAAAAGTACTTATAAAAAAAAACGGGCGAAGGAGCACCTAGAAGGTGCGTGAAGCTCTTTGGGTATTTCAGAATGGCGGCTTATTTGTTTAGTTAGTAATGAGATCGGACATTATTTGATAAATATGGATATAAAGAATTAGAAAGTGCATTGAGAGTTTGCAACTATATTTGCCTTTAATTTGCACAAACAGCAAAATTTATTGTATTCTATCAATGAAGTAATTGAATTTTTTTAATCTTTAGCTGAAATTTCGTTCTCGGGCTCCGACTTAAATAATATTGCTCGGGCTCGGGCTTCCGAAAATGAGCCCGATCTCATCTCTAGTGTATATATAAATTACTTCTATCAGGAATAAGGAAGGAACAGCACGAATGTTCACTGCTCTGCCATATGTCTGTCAGATGTACTCGAAGTGAAGTCAGCGATCTGTGTGCACATCTGACATCGCAGTGGAAGCCTGGAAAGAAGAACAGCGAATGTCGTGCGTTTTTGATTGCGGAAGACTGTCATGGAATGAAATTCTTGCCCGAAAGTTTGTTACATATGTCAACGTAAATTGTTTGACTGTCTTCATCCGTTTTCGGGGAGCCAAGTCGCGCATCCGCTTGACAGTGAGAAGTTATACGTGGTCACATTCGGACTGACTCTCCATCCACTTCAATGCAGTTTCAAGGCCAGCAAATCCTTTATTAACTGATGATCCGTGTCTGCTTCAACTTCGTCACTAAGATCAACTTCTTCGTCGACACTTATTTCTCTCTTTTTTTTCAAAGAGTGGATGATGAATCACATATCATCCACTCTATTATATCTTCGGCACTATCTTCTGAACATCCAGGAATTTTCAGAAGAATATTTCGGAATTCCTCAAGTAACAAGTCATCCTCATCTTTTCTTGCCTCTTCCCTTTCCGTTTCTGTCTCAATTTTTTTCTGAAATTTTGAAAGCGATTTGGATAGTCAGAGTTCGTATAATTTGAGTTCGGATGATTGGAGTTCAGATAATGGGAGCTCTACGGTAGTAGGTTCAGATGTCAACCGAGAGAGAGAGAGAACACTATGTTTCATAATAATTAGTTGTGTTTTTCTGCATTTATTACACAATTCATACTTCACTGCTTATTAACGTCAAAATAGCGGTCGATTTGTTTTGTTAGTAAAGTAATAAAAAGAATGGACATCTCACCTGTACAAAAAGGAGATATGGCCTGAAGTTAGGTTACGTTATCTACATTGTTTATGGTATTTTAATTTATGTAATGTTTTATAGGGCTGGTTTTTTTTAATCTATTTATTTTTTGGGGGGGGGAGTTGCAGAATATGCGTGTTGACATGGATAAACCTGAATAAAGGTTAAACATATATGTCAATATTGGAATTTTGCTGAAATTTGTCTATAATGGCCGAGCATGTTCAAATTTTCAGTTAATTTCCCTAATTCATGGTTTGCTAAGTAATCTTTCTGTAGCCAGTCTATAAAAAGGAAAGCAACCGTTTTGCCAGATAAGATTTTAAATTGGAAAAGAAGAAATTCCGTTGATTTATTTGCTGTACGTCAGTTAATTCATCTCAAATTTTCCCTTTCGACAAATTTACATTTGTTGCAACAGCAGAAGCATTTCCGGAAATTTGTCTTCACCTATCACTTGCACAAAGCTACAATCGTGGAACGATTCCCTAATGAAGAATAAGGCCCGAATTATCTTCAAATAATTACGTCCATAAAATGTTGCAGCAGGAGATGAACAGAATACTTACTTGGCATTTAAAATATATGCACTTCGTCCGTTGTGAAACATCTGTCGTCACTTTAATGATAAATGTTCAATGCTCTGTGGTACAGTAGCGACAACAGCTTGTTTGTTGTGTAACGTTGATAAACACCTTGGGCGAAACAGGCAGCAGATGAAAGGTAAGAATTTTAATTACTTCTGCTGAGAACTGAGCAAATCATCTGATCTTTACTTACCCTTAGAGTACGTCGTCGAAGAAAGCGAACTGCTTCCCTCTACGAGACATTCCAGGAAAGCCTGGACAGGCCTGAGCGACGTATAAATTGGTGGTCGCTCTTGAACTTATAAAGCTTTGATAATCAATATAAATTTATTTCTTTATGTAATTTAAATTAATTTTCTTAATTCATATTCATTCTCACATGGAATAAATATCGACCCACGCCTGTTATTTTCATGTGTATTTTATTTAAATTATGGGTTGTGTTTTTTTAATATCGAATCGTTTTATCACCGTACACTAAATCCAAGTGCATTCGCGATAACTGCATCTGAATTTTGATTTAATACCCATAAATTGAAAGGCATGTGTCATCATTTCCGTCTAGGTTTTTATTTCTGTTGAAATTTATAACTGCAACTGTGCTTCGGAGTCGTTCTAGATAATTCAAGAAATATTTTTCACATAAATTCATAATATATCTGGTAGAACACTCAAAAACCAACATTTTGAAGAGAGCAACATGTAATTTGGAACATTCATATAACATGATGGATTGTGAAAAGATAGAATGTCAAAAGCTTTGCTGTTTTGTGCTAATTAAAGGCAAATATAGAAGCAAACTCTCAATGCACTTTCTAATTCTTCGCTCCTCCTATGAATCACTTTTTAAAATCTATCTTCAAGGACCATGTTCAGCAAATGAGAAATTTCGGAAAAAAAAACTCAAAATACTGGTGTTAAACGATAAAATAAATAAAAACTTTGTGAAAAAGCACACATAAAATGTTACTTATAACACGTTACGATCGTTTTACACGTTACGACATTTTTGGTCGAAACGATAGTAACGTATTATGATTAACATTTTATGTGTGTTTTTTCACAAAATTTTTACACATTTTAAATGAATAATTTCTCATGAGCTCGAGCCCACCCGAGCTCGAACACAATCGGTAATTTCAGAGCGCCAGCCTGATCGTCAACGGCCTGATTCGGTAACGGGCTCGTGCTTTCTGACTCGAGCTGAGCCAACGCCCCCGCGGCGCGGGAGAGAGGAGAAACCCAATGGAAACGCTTTGCTTTACCTACTCGATGTGACGTCACAAGTAAGCGTCGCGGCTTTCCTCTCTAGGGGGCGTTGGCTGAGCCCGTCTCGTTTCTAACGCACACACACCATGATACCAAAGAAACCGTATGTATGTATTATGTATATAAAGGGAGGAAATATCGTTGTTTTGAAGAATGCGAATGATCCTTTCGGGCGGCTCTTCGTGTGTGCAGCTGTAGTATGCTTCTTACAAGACCACCAGCATCATTGGACCACATTCGATTGCAGAAGTTTCGTAGGATATAGAGATTTTTATCCGTCTGAGAAATTAATATTCGATAGTACGCACCAATGAGTAGTATTAAATCCACAGAACTGTTTCGGTAATGACTTTCCATCACCAGAGCGAGAATGAAATTTGGGAGATTTGTCCAGGTTTATATCCAAGGACTGGAAATGTTAAACAAATGGGGAATTGAGAAATATACGTCAACAAGGCTATTTATGTTTTTGTGGATGTAAAGGCTTCTAAAAACCTAATTCACCAGAGGAACGTGGGATTACTAATAAAGTCAAAAATGTGGTTAGCTTCCCAGCAATTTTTCTCGATAACCGACTTGTTATAACCTACATGTTTTTAAACAGAGCTGCGTGTTCTTTGATTCTATATTTTAGATTGCGTTTGGTTTGACCGACATAGGCTAAACTACACTGACAACTAATTTTATAAACGCACAGGAAGCATGCACACAAAAAAATAAGGGAAAACAGTATATCCAACAAATTCAGAAAGGTTAGATGAGATAATTTTACTGGTCTTCTTAATTTATTCGGAGCTAAATCGATAACAGAGAGATCATAACCTCTGTTCACAGCAACGGTCTTAAGATAATTAATTTTGGAAATGAAGAAACTATGGTCGGAACAAACGTTTAATTGTTTGACTGCTATGCAGCGCTATTGCGCTTTTGGAATGTACACCCTCCAAAAGAAGCATTCGAGCAAGAGAGAAATTTCCTACGTTGGTTTCGTATATTAAAAATTATTTATCATAGAATATGAGTTAGGCTATTCATAAATATGACATTCCATATTTCTATTAAGTTGTGCGTTTTTCAAAAACTCAATTATTTTTCACAAATCTAAAATAGGAAATTTCTCTCTTTCTTGAATACTTTTATTGGAGGGTGTATGAGGATTTTGGCGGATAGCAGTCAAACGGTTAAAGAGGCGATCAACAAAAGGTGTAGAAAAGTGTTCATATCTTTTGTCCTTCTTGGTGTTGCGTTTTGAAGCGTTTGCCAGAGGTGTATTTTGATACTTTCCACTAACAACACTTTCTAGGAGAGTCATATCAAATTTTTATTCTCATAATGAATATTTTACACAACCGTATACGAAACATACAAAAAAACAACCTAAAAAAAAATAATAATAACCTTTTTTTTTAAAACATGAAAGTTTTATTTCTCTTTTCGAAACAAATCGGTAAAGTTCTGCAGTTAACGACATTACTGGAGTAATTTGGAAAATCAAAAGCAACAAGCTGCGGTAATTGCTAATATTACTTGTTTCATTAGTAAATTGGAAGAACTTGCAACGTTATTAGGGGGCAAAGGAAAAGTAAATCCCTCTTGATGACTTTGAAGTACTTTTGTCTAAGTTCTTGAATGGTCACTTAAAATGCCTGCTATTTGTTCCGTACTTTTAGCATTATTTATAAAAGGGATTGATTAGATTGAGTAAATTTTCCTTTATACTCGGGTATTTCACTTAATGCTCCTTAAATGTAAATGTGTTCATCAAGTTTTTGTTTAAATTTATATATGTATGATTGTTAAGGAAAATGTATATTAAATCAAAACGTTCTAGTGAGATTTGTGAAACAATCTTCGAAGTAATAACTACGAAATTTGCGGTTTTTGTCTTTTATTGATACCCTTTTAAAAGGATTATCGATATACATTTAATCAAAAGTACTGATCACGTTTGCGTTTAAATGTCCCAAAGATAAAGAAATACATGCAAGCAGTACAATCTATTGTCAATGTTGAAAATTTGGCATTATAGTCATGTACTTTACAAAGATGTTATTGTACTTAAGTATCATTTTCATGTTAAATTTAAAATATATGCTGGAATATACTGAATTGATATATTAATGAACTCTAGAGAATGTATCATAAATATAATTTCGATATTTAATCTCGGTTGGAGATGTACAGCTGAAAAAAAGGCCCACTTGATTTCTATTAGGCCGTCATTTATCGCACAGCAAAGTTATACATACCATTTGTTCACAAATAATTCATACTTTAAATAATTAGTATTGAAATTTGCATAAGGGATCGTCTTTATATTTTATTCTGTGTCAACTTCGTTTGTTTTTTTATTTCAACACCCTACTTTATTAAACGAAAGAAGTCATCCAACTTACTCTAAATATAAATTTTCACGAATTTCTACGACAATTTTTGGAGTTATAGGAATTGTTTCTTGCACGATTTTAAAGGTCTCTCTTCAAACTGAAACTGTAATATCAAGCTTCCCAATTTTTCGCCAGATAAAAATTTCGGTCAAGGAAATTAAATTATATATTAATACGAAAGTAATGTTTCTGGACAACATTTCTTGTACTCTGAATGTAAATGATAATGTCATTTATTATTTCGTCTAATTTCAAATTTAATATTTGAACTTTCAAAACCATTAAAGCATGCATTATACAGTATTATATAATAAACAAACTTCATTCCACTGGTAACTTTTAGAAAAAATTTATTTATCGAGAAACTTAATGATTGGCATTAGTTCTTAATTACATCAAAAATCCTACTAATATATAAATCTCAATGTTTGTAAGTATGATTGTTACTCTTTCACTCTGAAACGGTTTGACGGATTTGCATTAAATTTGGAATAAAGACAGTTAAAGTCCTGGATTAACACAGAGGCTACTTTTTACTGCGCGAAAAAAAATACTGTTTCTATAGTATACAAAAAACTATATTTTATCCCCCCAAAAAAAGAATACAGTTGAGTTTTTATTTTACAGAGCCGTCGACAGATGGAGCAAACTCATAGAATGCGTAGTTTTTAATAAATAAAACATCAGGTTTCCTTTTTCGCAGGCGAATTTGAAATAACTACTAGACGATTTCATTTTATGTTATGAAATCTTAATGAGTCACGTGACAAACCATCAGCATGCTTTTTATCACAGCGTGCAAATATGCAACCTTTTTTAACAAATAGATCTGCAGCATTTAATATACGTCTGTAAGAAACCCACTGTATCACGTGACTGCTGCTCTATCATCATTAAATTATGCTAAAATAATGACTAAACCTCATTTTATCGTCTGTTGCTCTTCACTTAGTTAAAGAATACACCTGAATAAGTTTTTGAAACTTTCATTCGCTTCGATTGTGCATTTGTCTGAGCAGCTTTTCCCCATTCTATTTCTATTGTATTACCGCCGAAAGAGGATGTTGGAAATATCAATTTTAACTTTGTTTTATTACATCACGAATAATGATACATTTTCCAACTTAATGGAATAAGGAAAGAAAATAGGGAAGACGCATGGATTATGATACGCTTTTAATATATAGCACTTTAGTGCCTACTTAAAATCTGAAAGTTTTTCAGATTTTCTTACTTGTTATTTTCTTTTCCCTTTTTCTTTTTTTTTTCGTTTTTTTTTCAGGTGTTTTTTTTTTTTTTTTTTTAATTCTGTAAAAGCGGCCAATATATCCAGAAGCTCTTCAGAATTTATATTGGAAGAAAAAAAATTGTACCTTTTTGTAGGTTTTTATCACTAAACCATCTTGTTTTTGTAACCAGGGTCGCCCCGACAAGGTAAGCATGGTAAACATCGTATCGAGGCGCCGGCTTCGAAGGGGCGTCATTTCGAACTCAAAAACTAAGTAGAACATAAAAGGGGGCGTCTTTTTTACGTTAGCAGGAGAAGCCACTTACCCTAGGGCCCCTGTTGTTTGTAACCATAATTTTAATTTCCATTCAAAATCATTGAGATTTCAGTGCCAAAGAAGCCAGTGAGAAACAGGATTCTCTCCGAACAAGATTTATTAAGATGGCGAACCAGCTGGCCACCGTGGCTATTCTAAAATATTAATTTAAAATTACAGTTTCAAATTAATTGAAATAATAGGTTACGTAATTTATGATTTATCTACAGATAAAGATTTTTTATTTTTATATTTTATCTCGTGGTGTTTTAATTAGTCTTCAGATATACCATATTACAGTATTAGTAATCAAGTTGATACCATATTACAGGCTACATTATTGTTATTATACTCTACTAATAAAACACTGGATATTTTAATTTTATTATATCGAGATTTTTCATCCTTACATATCTTAAAATACTTATGTCATTATTAATCTTAATAATAAAATAAGGGTATTTTTCAAAAAATGGGTTTATATTTCTCGAAAACTTTCTCACATACATTTAAATTTTCTTACATAACTTCCGAGGACTTTATAATTCGATATACAGCCCCTTAATACAAGAAAACCTATTTTAATTAATATAAAATCAACCATTGAACGCGAAAAATTAGGAAATTTTGCACAGCCATGTAAAATTGCTTTCTGTGTGTATTTTCAGCAAAATTTGGTTAGGTCTCTATTTATGTATTTTTTTTTTCGAATATTAATATCACAATTCACAGTTAATATTTTATTTTAAGAATGTAATAATAATAAATTACGTATGGGCTGTTTAGTTCTAAAGTAGGGATGAAAGTTAGCTCTATTTGAGATGCGAGTTAAAATAAGAAAAAAATATTTTAACATAGGGGGAGCAAAATTTTCAAAGCTCTTAACTGATTAATTCTTAGCCTATATTAAGACATTGAAAATTGATATTCGGAGTAAAATGAGCTAAATTTTTAAAATATGACGTAAAAGTTAGGTGCTCCTATTGAAAAAATAAATTTGCTACGTATTTAAATACGGAGATGGACCCCTTATGCTAACTGTATGAATAGCAAATTAAAGTATGGGCTATTCCTGAACGATTGTTATATGAAACTTCGCTGTACGACAAACGACGGACGAATAAAGAGCAAGTGGGCCTGTTTTTCCGCAGCTGTACATAGATTGATTAATAAATGAAGAATTCAACTCAGTTACCTGCTATTAACATATATTATGTTATAAGTAAAACATTTTATGAACATAGACAATGATTATTTTTATACTTGTCTACTTTACAAGAAGACAAGTACAAAATAATGCGTCTGTATGAGTATGTAAAATCTACTGTATTATGCAAAACTTATGTCTGTCTGATAAACATAAAATAATCTGTCCTTACGAGTCTAACTTGTGAATATTATACTCAATAAAGTAACATTTCTGTTGAACATACAATATTTTTTAGCAAATGGTTTCTTTAAATTTAGACAAATTTATTTAAGTTTCTGAAAACATATGTATAAAAAAATGGGATTATAAACCTTCTTTTTAAATTATGGCCCGTTTAAAAAAGCCTGTCCCTGAGCAAGCTGGCAGACATTGCATTTTTTGCATTAGTTTCTAAAATTCAAGACCAAATATTACATACTTTTTTCTTGTTATCTTTATGAATAACTAGCTGCGTGCCCGTTCTCCGCACGGTAGGGATCGAAACTTTTTCTTACATGTATAGTTCGAATTGATTCAAGTGATTTGGAATCTAAAAATAAGCAAAATGATTTGACTCTTGGCGTAAAGTTACTCATTAGTTATTTGTAAAGTTAGTATAAGTACTAACCTGAGACCATTGTTAATATTATTACAATATTATGTTAATATTATGACGCAAAAAACTATGTCGGTATCATTCGCGATTAGAAAAGAAAAGCGTGACGGTTTGCAGTGAAAATTCCTAATTTTCAAACTGTCGCTTTTCTACATCATATTCTTTTTTAGATTTAAGCTATGCCATTAATACCTTAGATACTACATGATGCGGAGAACCGTTTTATTTTATAATTAAATAGTTGTGTACCCGCTCTTCGCAAGACAAGAAGTGAGCATTTCCATAAAATGTGATCATAATTACTTGTGATAAAACAGAATCTGCAAGAAAAAAGAAAGTTCTGTTTCAGTCTTTTCTGTTGAAACTACCGCGGTATATATTAACTCGACGTAGAATTACTTAATGTTTAGTTAGCTGTGATGTAATACGGCTGTTGAAAAATGAATAGAAGACTTAGCTTCACGAAATATTTATTAATACGGTTTATTGTGCTTTCATCAATATTGCCTTAGCATATCTACTTACTGTTACTTATACTATCTTTTACTGATACCAATACAATATATTTTCGTTTTGCAACCGTTAATGCGTAATTTAAAGAAACGGTTTAGATATTTGCCACGAATGTAGTTTTTTACTCTTTGGTGATTCTTTGCAATTTACGCTTTAGCATAAACGATAATCATTTCACTTTATGGTTGCCACTAAATCAGCTCTCCATAAGTTTTTACGCATAATTCTTGTCAGATTGGCGTGTTTAGCAGCAGGGCCCTATTACCGCACGGACGAATCGGGACTTTGCTCAGGGACCCCGGCTCGAAATGGCCCCCCAATTTCAAGTGTTGTTCTTTTTTTATAACAAAATTTTATGAAAAATAAAACAAATTTCATGGATGGGGGGGGGCCCAAATTCATTAATGCCCGGGGCCCTCTGTTGGTCATAATCAGGTCCTTTTTAACACCGCAACATATTTCCTGCGATTCGAAAACTTGTCCAGTTTAAAATCTCAACTGAAAATAATGCTGAATAATTCCCTGCTGGAAAAACAGTATTCAATTCTTTTTCTGGCAACTTTAAAAAAAAATAGAATCATTTTATGCGTGGCGTATGTTTTGCTTTTGAGTCTGTTATTCTGATTGACTTTCGAAAAGGGTTTTAAACTCGTGGCATCAAAATGACGCCCATTTCACATGCGAAAACTCAGTTATTTTAAAGTAATTTTATTTATTTTTTTCAATTGGCAATTTTAATCATTGTTACTGTCTCCAAGACAACCAAACCGCAAGATATCATACCGAAATTTGTAAGCAGCTGCTATTGAAATGAAAATCCTTCTTTACTTAAAAATTCGTAAAAAATCTCCTAATTTGTATTTTCCTCTGGTTTCTCTTTTAAAAGCGAGCGGAATGTATGCTCCGTCATTTGATAAAATATAAAAAAGTTATGACGGATAGAATTCAAGATGCAGCAGTTTTAAAAATATTTTACGAAAGTCAGCGTCAAATTTAATTTTATTTGAAAAATTCCCAAAAATCTGTAAATTATGTTACACAGTCCGAACAAACAGTTTTTAAAAGAATATTTTCTCCTCTATCCGATGATATAAATGCCGTTTTGATGCGAGCATAATTTCCGCCGTTATTAAGAATTAGGAGAGAAAAAATGCCAAAAATCGCATAAAATAAAAAAATTCTCGCCAAATTTCCTAAGTCGAATTTTGAAAAAAATCGCTTCGAGATGCACAACTTCATGTTTAGATCTTCCCGAGTAGCAAATTTGGTGTTTCTAGGTGCAGCCGTTTGTCCGTAACGTCGCCGACACACAGACCCACACACACGCACCCACAGACATCTCCTTTTATAATAAGTAGAGAAGAAGAGATGAATCCTCAATTAATCAAGTTTGAACAGATAAATATGATTTTCATACCTTAATAAAATAGTCAGTGGTTCAGACACTTGTAGTGGCAGAAAGGCTAATGGCCAAAAATGCCCACCCATTGGGGAAAAAAAACAAGCGGGCGTTTTTTACGTCGCACACACAATAATAATAATAATAATATTTTTTGTACCATTTTTAATATATTGTTGGTTTATTTCCGAGGATACTAAATAATTAAATTTGAGGCCAACAGCTCATGGGTTGAAATTATAGCTTATTAAGCATTTTTTCGATGAAGGAATAAAATGTGAATGTTTATGCATTTTAAAAATTCAGTTATGTATTAAAATGTACCAGTGCTCTTGCTGGGGACTTTAAACTGTTTTTGTGCAAACTATTATAATGAGAACGTACATTCTTAAGATTCTGCCCCCCCCCAGATACCCAGTAGATACCCAGTGTAACCGACTCTTCAACATATAGAGACGCTCGAAATTTGAGAAAAAAGAAACCTTTTGCCTATAATGATGTGAAAATATGCTGCAGTAGAAAGCAAGCCCTAGTGCAACTTCGAAAATTCTCTCACAGGAGAAAGATTTCCCCCTCGTATTAGATAGGCAAAAGGAGTAAACAAATACGAATATTCAGAAATTTTGAAGGAATTGCTAGGATTTTTACGATTCCTTCGCAAAATATTTACGATAGGTTTCAGCTCTTAATTTCGAAAGTATATTTCAACCTGTAGTCATTAATAATAAACATGTCTGGCCTACGTGAGAATATTGAAGGAATATTTCTATTGTTGCAACTAAAATTCAATTGATAAAAAAAAACTATGCTTGCTAAGTTTTTACTGCAATTATAAAGTTTTCATTAGTGCCTTCATTTATCGTTTTACGATTCTTTTTCCAATGCAGTAAGCGAGAAAGAACACAGTTCTATTGTCAAAATAGGATACAAAGCACAAACAGAAAAATTGATAATGGAACAATAAAGAGGGGACAGCGCAAGAACTAAAATCAAGGTGTTAAACTGAATAAACTTTCTCTGGCCACCCAACAGCAGGAATGAATGGATTCTTCTTTCAAAGCTGGGCAGAGAGGGAGGTGGTCCGCAGTTATCGCCAGGTCGCTGCAGCACAAGGGGAAGACAAAGCTATTAACTATCTTAAGACCTTTGGCCCTGGCGTCCTAATATTGACATCTTTAAATTACTCTGTATTCTTAATTTTCAAGAATTTTAACACCAAAATCTAGTGTCCTTCTAATATGCAAGAATAGCAGAACGTTATCATTTTTGCTTTGTAGATGGCAGAAAATCGCCCGTAGACAAGATAACGGACGTGTCAAGCTAGTTGAATGCAAAAGTTCAATGCATCTTTATGAATGCATGCATTCAATCTAAATGCATGCGAAGTGTGAAATATTTTCACGTTTGCACGCACAAAGAAATTGTTTCGAAAGGTTTCATACAAAGTAACTGTAAAAATGTTTCTCATTTTGCTCAATCATAGCCTCGTGTCCTATTATTAGAACACTTTTTAATTCGTTTGGTAATTGGCTGAATGCTATAATATTTCATATTTAAGATACTTAAGTATAGTGCAGCACATCTAACCACTCACTGACATTTTATGTGCTCTATTCAAAATTCAGGGCGTACAAAATAAGTCGATACAGATGTACATAAAGACAGTCGTGCATAGTTGTCATACGGAAAGCAATCACAGCTCTGTATCTCAGATAATCCTGAAGAGTGATTGTATTCCAAAATTTCTCTCTCTTTCTTTCTTTCAATTTCTATGTGTATAGATCTCATAGAGTCAATTTAATTATTCAGGAGAGAGATCTATAACAGACTTCTCCAGGAAGGGCCTGCTGGATTGTACACCCTCTCTTGACCAACGAATCTGCAGTCTCATTTCCAGGAATACCACCGTGAGACGGGATACACTGAGAAACCGGTACTTTGCATTTTTCATGGAGACAGGTAGTCCATGAGAAGTCCATGAGAGCAGCACAGATCTCTCCAAAAATCAGATCCGCGCTGCTATAGGAGTTTGGCAGCTATTAGCGATAGCAAACTTGCTGCCTGCGAGTCAGAAAAAATAACAGCCCGTTCTAATTGAAATGACTGTTCATTTAAGTGTTGTAAAGATTACGGATCAAAAGTACCTTCTATTGCCCTATAATGCTTTATTACAGTTAAGAGCTTTTTTGTGACTCTCAAACTTTGCAGAAGACTTCACTGTTATTATGTACGTGATAAATTTGCCAAAAATTTCAGTTTTTCCTCTGCTCTTGATTTCTTTAGTTTGTCACTTTCACGGATCAAGTGTTAAATGATAAACTTCAAAATCCATTCATTATTATTCGCTATTAATTATTGGAATTTTTCCACAGTTAAGTAAATAAATCATCTAATACTTCATGACATAATCATTGAAAAAATTAACAAGAAAGATAAATCTTGCCAAACACAAAGATTATAAAAGACTTTTCAACACAAGAGTCTTGGGCCAAATTTGGCGATCTATCGTCTTCAATCCTGGCGAGATTTTCGGGATAACCTCAAGAAATCTGAATATTACTGTTAATGTTATTTTGCGAGACTCTAGTTGAAATGTAAATGCTATTCCCTTCCTTTAAATAAAAAACAATCTGTTTATATGCTTAATGTACTGTGATTGAAATGGTTTAATGTCTCTAAATTTGCCATAAAACCTTATTGTAGTAGAATTCTTTTGAGTGCTCCTATAAAAGAACTGTATATGCTACACTCATTATTATTAACAGATCACACGGTACAGTACATAGAAATACAGATAAAAATTTTGCAGTAATCTATACATATTTACTTAGAATACTTAGTACAGAGGTATAGAGAACAGACGGACAGAGAAACAAACCAAAATCATGATCACTTTCAACCATCAAGTTTAAATTTCTGAGTAAGGACATAGTCCATTTCTAAAAATAAATTTGATTCGATACTTAGCACCAAAGTATCCAATGGGATTGCTGTGCACGATGCTTGAATCTCTTCCCAAAGTGTGTTTAAGTCGCGTGACTTTTGACTGTACTTTACAGTATACACCTCATCGATGATCTTTTACCGTTTTCCCGGGGATATTTGTGGTTATAAACCGCTTTACGTCCGTCTGTTCCCTCGATCTATGATCCCCTCCCCTCATCTTATACTGTGCCTCATAATGCGACATAACCATATGGAGTAAGATGTGGAGAGTCTGAATAAAAGTTAAATAGAGCGTTGTTTTACCCCAGAAATTTAATTTTGCATGTAGGGAAATAAATTTTTTACGGCAGTTCAAAGTGTGTATGCATTTTTGTGACCCATCCTTTATATTATGAACATAGGTGTTGCGTTTGATTTTAAAAAGACTTAACTTATACTCCTTCTAAAATAAGTCAAATACCATTTTTTAAAAACATTTTTCATTCTAATGTTAAAAAAAAATTACAAACAGTGCCTCGAAACATAACCAATGTAATAAATCCAAGTGTCCTTGAAAATATGCATAATTGTGTGTTGTATGTTTTTCAATGATTTCTTAAAAATTTAAAATTTTATGACTTACATGATTCTTCAAATGATTGATTCAATTGAGAAAAAAAAAGATACCACTCAACCTAATGATTTAGAGATTTAATATGAAAAAACCTAGCAGGCACCAAACTTAGCTCAGTTTAATCCTTTAACGTGCAGTGTTCCCGCTCTGGGAACACCAAACTCTGACGTTTTGACTGTTGTCAGTCACGAAGAATAGATATGATTTCTATAAAAATAGTTGCGGGTGACATAGCTCCGCGAGAATCCTTTACTTTTTAGTACGTCAAAATTGTCACGATTATTTTTAACAGCACTGACATCTGCTGAAAAATGGAAGAATGCGAGAACAGCTGGATAGATTGCCCAATGCTGAAAAAAGGGTAGGCGTTGCCATCGATCGACTTAATTACCAGCAAGATCGCGGATGATCGAAACGTTCATCGCGTGCCACAGATCTAGAGACCCTTTTTTGACGCAGCTGGCTGTGCCGGGCACAGAGGTACAGGGTGTTGGTGTATGGTGGCATCTCCATTGACGGGCGCAGAGACCTCTACATGATTCGAGATGGACCTCTGACTGGTCGCCGATCGATATAGGGATGAGATCCTCAGACCTATTGTAGTCCCTTACGCTGCAGCAATCGGAGATGACTTCATTTTAATGGACGATAACTGCAGGCCACATCGTGCTAACCTGGTGGAGGATTTCCTTTTCGAGGAAGGAATCGTACGAATGGAATGGCCAGCGTGTTCTCCAGACACGAATCCAATAGAGCACGTTTCGGACGCTCTAGGAAGACGAGTTGTTGGCCGCCAACCACCCCCACAAACTCTCCAAGAACTGGAAAGAGCTCTTCTGGAAGAGTGGAACAGAATACCCCAACTCGTGATTAATAGCCTCATTGACTCCATGCCTCAAAGGTGTTCAACGTTGCTGGCCTTTGAAGAAAACACCTTTTCTTATTCTTTTTTTCTCATATGTACAAATTGTGTTTTTTCCTTTTCTACACAAATGCGCAATAAAATGCATTTTTTTCTGCCAAGCATGTGTAATTTATTCTCATATAACCTACTACACGCCTGTCGACCATGTATCAATCAGCTAAAAAGTTTCCCAGCCACAAGATCCACCTAAAACCGCAATATCCTTTAATTGTTTTGAGCAGTGTAGATGGTTCAGAATACGATTGGCAACAGTTTGCCAGCAAATTTTACGTAAAAATAGTTTGGCGGGAATGACCGCGGGGATGATACGTAAGTACCCTATTTTTTCCTATATCAAGATTTAAGATCTTCCCTGCATTTTACCCTTGGAGGAAAGAATAGTAAATACGGAGAAGGCATCCGCTAGTCCTCCCTGGGGGAGAGGCTGCTCTATAAATCTGGCATGCCATCCTACGGCTCTTTAACTCCGAGCCACGCCCCCCAAGGCTACGCATAGGGTTACTTCATTTTCTCCCCATAGAAGAACCTTGGAGGAGAGAATAATATTTACTATTCTTCCACCAAGAGAAGAACTAGCGGACGCAGGAAAAAACGGTTACAGTTGTAGCTACACTTTTCCCCCTCATGCCTATTCCATATTATTATCTCCTCCAAGGTTTTACCGAGACGGGTAAGCATTCCCTTTTACTTGCTACAGATCTATACTTTTAACATAGGGGAAAGTTTGTCCGCTCGTAATTAGCGAATCCTTAAAGCTTTAATACTAGGAAGAGCACGTAGTCAAGTTTAGTCTTAAAGTGGGTAGCAAATATCCATCCAAGCTTTTCTGGCGTTTATGGTGCTAGGTGATAAGTACTAGTAACAACTGATTGCATACTAGGTTTTCGACGGTAAAAACAAAGTAATGTTTACTTTTACCACTTTTTTTCTCTCGTTTATGCATTTGCAGAATTGTTATTCAGAAATGCATTTAACAACTTTATGCGAAGCCGGAATTGACACCATACAGTTGCAGGAAGAAGGAGAAAATTCCATTGCTCGGATCATACTTGAGCCGCGTCTTCATTTGCGGAGACTGTTCAACTGTACCTTACAGATCTCTGCGCCAGAAAATTATCAAGTGACTGTTAGCGTCGAAAAGCTTACCATAAGCCCTGGTTGTCGCAGTTTCCTGGCTATTAATGGTGATACTGTCAGTGCCTATTTCTGCAAGTCTTACTTCAGATCATGGTCTAATGACATGAGTTCAAATTCTTTAATAACTGACAGCCAGAATGTAACTATGCTTCTGGTGTTAGATAGCGCAGATACCTATTTGCCGTTTCTTGAAGTCATCTATACTGCGGCAAGGCGAGCCCCGTGTTCCAACACAACTTTCCCTTGTGCGAACGGGCTATGCATTTGGAAAAACTTAGTGTGTGACATCAATAACAACTGCGGTGACTACAGCGATGAAATTCACGATGAAAACTGTCATCCCCCTTCAAAGTTGCACAGCATTCAGCTTTACATCTTGTTAGTCCTTTTTGTTTTATTCCCAGTGATAACTATAGTGATAGCTGTGTTCGTGTGTTACTGCGTTGTAAAATATTTGCAAAAAAGAATCCATACTTGTGAATACTGCCCCCCTTAGCAACATTCTTTGAAACTGGGCAGTTTAAAAATTATCTACAAAATTTAAATGCATACATAAATTTTGGTGAGTAACGAAGCAAGATATTTGTTGAAGTGTTGAACAGGTACTGGCTAAACTGCTGTATCGGTCTGACCTTGTTTATTTTGAAAATTTTGTGGATAAATAACATTTTATGGTAACCTTGACCATTTTGTTTTAAATTTCTTCTGATGTTCGAATATGGTTGATTCCTACTTTACCCCCCCCCACACACACACACACTCTCAATAAGGTGGCGAGAACTATACATATGCAGTTACCATGACGATTTTTTGTATTTATCTGGCAACCGCAATTTAGAATTGAAATGGCGGTTTAGAACAACATATAAAAGTACAGCATTACTTTTTTATTTATTTTTGGGAGTTGCCAATTAATGTAGGTTTAATAATTAAGTGTCTTAAAATACCTTAACTGGTGATTTTATCACTAATTTGTTGCCTTTTCGTTTTCATCTTGGAAGCTTTGAAACTTGTGCGGCAATGCAAATAAGGGAAAAAGTTCGTTTGCGGGGGTATGTTGCGAAGCTTGATACGATCGCGAAAGCTTATGATAAGTAAACAGGTTTGGAATGGTTGCCAATCGAGATGAATTGAAAAAAAATTTGAGAATTTTAGATGTAGTTTTTTTAGGTGTTTTTGAAGTTTTAACACGCCTTTTTTGGTGTTTTTGTAGTATTTTGGGTATTTGTACGTATTATCCCGGCGGTCCGCCAAGACGAGCGATTTTTCGTCAAGATAAATGCCGAGCATATGAAATTATCATTGGTTTTGAATACGATTGGCAACAGTTTGGCAACTCCTTTGGCGAAAAAATAGATTAGCTGGAATGACCAGCGGGATAATACGTAAGTACCGTATTTTGGGTACCTACATATTATCCCGGCTGTCATTCCTGCCAAACTATCTTTTCGTCAAATGTGCTGGCAAACTATTGCCAGTTGTATTCCAAACCATAAACAATTTCATGTATCCGGCAGGGGCGTAGCGAGCGGGGGGGTTAGGGAGGTTATAACCCCCCATGAGGAATTTTTTGCCATACAAAATGTATAGTCTTTACTCGCTTTTCACACACATGTATACATATATGTGAGCGACAGTAGTCGTAACCCCCCCCATGAAAAATTTCTGGCTACGCCACTGGTGTCCGGTATTTATCCTGGCGAAAACTCGCTCGTCTTGGCGTACCGCCGGGGTAATGCGTAAGTACCGTATTTTGACTAATAATTTAGAGAATTTGGGGAACTTAGTACTTATGTACCCCGCAGCCAAGCTTTTCTTTTCTTTTTCTTTTTTCGTTTTGAAAGGTCATTTTGATATACTTTATAATTATTTGAAGTTTCAAGGTAGCGTATTTTTCGTTCGATTTCTTATTTTGCTTAATGGTACATTTGACGAATTTCAATTTGACCGAAAGAAAAGCGCCAGGAAACATGTTGGCGAAAAAAAAAAAGTCGCATGGCGAGATGAAATATTTGGCCGGGCTAAGTACGCCAGTCTATAAGGATTATGTATACGACTATGTGAAGAATTATTTTCCTGGCAACCTTTAATGGGAAATGATTATCGATTATGCTCATGTGTAAATCGACAAATATGAAAAGAGTCGCCATTGGTGCAAAAATATCCTAGATTTTCCGTAGTTTTAGCTAGGAAAACATATGAAGTACTGTTTTATTTGCAAACTTTAAGAGAAACGGTAGTAAGCTATATACATAAGTCGCCAAATTATATAAAACCACCATGAGTGGTATATGCGCAAGATGTTCCATAGGGTTTAGATATTGAAAGTTATTGTGAAGTTTAAATTTTTATGTTCCTCAAGGAACGTGCAAGAACTAAGCACTACCTAGCTCGGTAACATTTTATCTGATCTAGTCTTCGGGTTTTGACTGTGAATATTATGCTTTTTTATGAGTAAGACTTATTAGGGGCCGAATGCCGCGTACGATAAGCGATGGTATCGAGTCTAGGAGGTCTTGGGCTCTAGGTAATGTGACATAAATAACCTATTAGGAAATAACATTTTATCTTAAAACAGTAAAATTTTAATTCGTAAAAATAAATCGTCTAGCACAAATAAAATTCATAAATGTTTAACCCCTTCGAGACGAGCGAGTCATAAATGCATTTCATACGAACATCTGTCTCTCAAGGCCCACAGAGTCACCCGTACACAGCTGGAACGGTCGGCCCTATGCTTGAATTTTAAGTTAGAACAATTTTTAATGAACAATAATGAGCTTTCTGCGTCCGTTACATTTGAATAGAGCGTAGTTTAGGATCTTAAGATGGAGGTTGTTTATGTTCAGCTTGATTTGGGTATTCGCTGATCAGCTGATG
The DNA here is from genome assembly GCA_038373885.1 of Cheiracanthium punctorium. Classification (NCBI taxonomy): domain Eukaryota; kingdom Metazoa; phylum Arthropoda; class Arachnida; order Araneae; family Cheiracanthiidae; genus Cheiracanthium; species Cheiracanthium punctorium. The sequence goes on from JAWZYV010004564.1 coordinate 454,609, forward strand.
CAAGAGAAGGTGTGAAAACAGAATGTAAACAAAGTCAGCTGCACTCTACTTTTTCAGTTGATATAAACAAGCACGTTTCTGGTAGCTGTTCAGTTTTTACTTTCCGAGCATGCACCATGTAAAGATCTTTGGCACGCGATGAACGTTTCGATCGCCCGCCATCTTACTGGTAGTTAAGTCAAACGATGGCAACGGCTGCCCTTTTTTCAGCATTGGGCAATCTATACGGTTGTTCTCGCATTCTTCCATTTTTCAGCAGATATCAGTGCTGTTAAAAATAATCGTGACAATTTTTTTACGGGAAATGTCGCACTAAAAAGTAAAGGATTCTCGTCGAGCTATGTCACCCGCAACAATTTTTCTAGAAATCAAATCTATTCGTGACTGGCAACAGTCAAAACGTCAGACTTTAGTGTTCCAAGAGCGGGAACACTGCGCGTTAAAGCACTGCGCGTCTGATACAAATTATTTGATGTACAAACTGCTGTACCAATAACTTCATTCCTGTCATTATATATGTGTGCACGGTCATTCAGTTTTACTATTTTTATTCCATTTCCAGTAACTACACCTTCAGAGAAAACTGAAGGTGTAGTTACTGGAAATGGAATAAAAATAGTTCTCTGAAGGTGCCTTGTTATGTTCTGGAATATAGAGAACATTTTGTACTTCACCTTCTATCCACTTATCATTCATTGATTTCAAAATCATCACATCTCTCTTTCCTTTCATAGGAAGTTCGAGATTATTACCAAGGCGAATGGTTTCATTTCCCATCATTTCTAGAAATTATCGAACTATTTCAGATTGTAAGTCATGTGAGAAACACCATTGTCCATCGTCCAATGGTATTCAGTAGAATTTAAAGATTCTTGGACTACTGCAGTAAATGCAATGTGACTTGGCCTACTGCTACTGGCTTCTGGTTCATGGTTATGATAATTCGTCTTACCACTTGGTAAGGAACGACACTCTCGTGCAAACTGCCCCTTTTTATGAGGGGAATAACTTGCAACCTTGATTTATCAACACTTTTCTTTTGGTTATTGTACTATTTTGTTTCAGCCTGGCATTTTTTATTGGAATGATTCACACCTATGTTCATACCTCTTGGTTTGTTTTTGTTGAAGCTTACTGACGATGCTAAGAATGCAGTTTCCTCTTGTTGGATTTGATCTACGGATATTTCTTCATCGATGTGTCTCGCTGTGAGATTTGATACAGTTTGTCTAATTGCATCCATTGACAATCAAGCTTGTCTAAATCTCCGATATTAATTTGGCAAAGTTCCAAATATTTTCGTCACTATCGTAGCATCACTTACACTTTCACCAACATCTTATATTTAGTGAGCAAGGTTTTTCAACTTCAGCGATATATTGCGCGACAGTTTCATTAGCATCCACTTTTAACTGATATAATTTAAGTAGCAGTATTTAATTGAAGTGTGATTTCTGTTTAAAGATCGAGTCTAGTTTATCCATTACTTCCTTAGATGACTCACAACTTCCTATTAAATTTATTTGTGTCAATTCCACAGCAGAAGAAATTGCATACATTTCTATTGCATCATCTTTTTCAATTTTTTAAGTTTTACAGCATCATCTACTGGTTTTGTTCTTGTTCCATTTGATACCATGAAAACACCTTTTGCTTTTAGTGCAAAGTTTATTTAGATTCCATTTTGAGTCATTTTACCTAAGCTGATTAATGCGTACATTATAGTGTTTTTAAATTGATTAATTAGTTTTTATTTATTCATTTGAAATCTCTTGCATGCTGAAAAAGTAGCATCATAAACAGCTTTTCTTGTTCATCAAGTAACAAATATACGTTCAAGAGTTGTTCATTGAAAGTAATTAATCTACAAGTACAGCAATTAGAATATGTTTCAGATGTCTCTTAATGATACTTCTATTAGCTTTAAAAACCTTTTTAAAACCATCTATTTTACACTTTCCAAAGTTCATTCTAATTTTGTAACATTGAAATCTATACTGCGATAGTGAGAACAAGTTCTTACAAGCGTTTCTCATGTTTTAGATATCGATCTTCTTTACTTTTGTGATAAAACCGGAAAAAGCTAAAAACTTACATAATGCATGTTGAAGAATGAAAAAAAAAGTTGAATGGTCGGAAAGATCCCAAAGAAAATTTCAGGATTTCAATTTGCTGTAGATTTCTTAAAAGATAGGCTTACAATAGATTTAAAGATAGAAAATGCTTGAAAATGACATTTTCATTTTATTCATGGAATATCTTGATACCAGCATGAGCAAGCCGCCTTTATTCGGGATTACATTGTCATTTTGAAAGGTGTTTGAGGAATGTAAGGAATATAGTTTAAGTAAAAACCTGAAAGCACAAATACAATATTGGTTCTATTTTGAAAATACCTTAAGGTTAAGTACATTTATTGTCTTGATGGAAAATTGCTCAAATATTGAAATTGAGAATTTATCTGAAAAAATAAATAAATATGAATGCTTAGCAGATATTGTCAATTTATTTCAAATATTCCCGAGTAAAACAGCTTATAAATGGAAATATTTGCTTAATTTTTCTTCTTTTATTTTGTTCTTAGAAAAACAATCTGAAAAGTCAGAACAAAAATCCCGCGGAGGGTGTACTAATATTTTTTATGTGTGGTTTAAACGAGGGTTTTTTAACACAAAATGCTGCAATATCATTTTGCTAGTACAGTGGTCGCCGCGTATTTCGTGCAGTGGTTTTATCCGGTGAGCTGCTTATTCCGGTTAAAATCAGCATAACAGAACGAAATGCCCAAATTGCACTGGTTTTCCACCGTTTACCACGGTAGTGAGTGTCACTTTATCCGGTCAGATAATCTTTGGAAATTAGGTAAAATTGTGACGAAGTTAGCTTTTAAGGTGAAGTGAAAGCCAAAGGTGACTCATATTTGTGTGGAGGTGTTACGGTAATTAATACAAAACAATTGTTAATACACTTAACATAATTTTAATAAAAATAATGATCAATCCTATATCAGGAATCAGTGAGACACCTGATGATGATGAGGATGATGTGCACCGGAACCGGTTACATGTGATAAGAGTAGATTTGCTGAACGCTATAGGCCTTTTTACGTAAAAAGCATTTGAGAAGAACAACGTAAATGATTACACCTCCTCTTTTCAACATTAACTGAGATTCAATTTGCTATGCCCCTAAAAAAGCCTTTAATTTCGAATTTTCCCCCCAAGAAGTTTTTTTTTTATGTACATATCTATTTTTCACTCTCGCACTTCATTATTCTTTAATACGTATGTGCATATATTAAACTATTGACTAATATAGTTCCTATTTATAATTTAACTAGCGGCTACCCGCGACTTCGTCCGCGTCGGCTTTAGAATTAGGTCTCGAGAGAAACGAAGCATGTGTGAATAACAAATATGTTTGCGACTAAAGAAACTGCATTTAAATATTATTTGCTTTTTACTTATTTTAAATGAAGTATAATGCATGGTAGTATACTTCATTTAAAATAACAGAGTATGTAAAATTACTAAATTTAGATTTTTTTTCAGGCATTTGACGAATAGAGACAGTTACGACAGTATTTGCGAACTGTTTTGAGTGTTCTTGTAAAAGAAATATTTATGCTATATGCATGAATTTTAGCCTATGTTAATCAGGAATAGTGCAGCTTTCTATTAGCGAAAAAGTTTAAGAATCGGTTCTATAGTTACAGAGATACCCATAGAGCGTAATGTATTAGAATTATTTTGAGTGTTTCTGTAAAGGAACTATTTGCGTATACACATAGAGCGTAATGTAATTCTTATGAGTATCCCTGTAAAAGAACTATTTGTGATATATGCATAAAAGGTAGCCTATAACACTCAGGGTCCCCCCAGTGTCTAAGAGGGTCTGCTCTCAAACCTGGAAGGCGGGAGGTGCCAGGTTCAAACACCGGTCGCGCCTGTCGACCTAACCGCTCGCAGTTTTTCGTGTTTTTTTTCAAAAACCTCGCGAAAATACGGGCTAGGATCCCTTAGAAAATTCCACACAGAGGAATTCTCCATATACGCCTAGGACCCTACAGGCCTAGGACCCTATAGGCCTAGGACCCTATAGGCCTAGGACTTTCAATCAGTGAAGAAAGTTTTAAAATCGGTTTAGTTGCTACAAAATTTCCATAGAGCGCAATGCATTAGCATTATTTTGAGTGTCTTTGTAAAAGAATTATTTATGCTATATGCTTGAAAGGTTGCCTGTATGTTAATCCAGGGCATAAGCTATCTTCATTACAAATTTTTCCAACTATTTTTGTGTGATTCAGTCAAAAACATCCAAACACATAAGCGTACACATTTATATTATTTGTAGGATTTGGTTATTTATGAACTTTAAGAAACACATCTGGACTTTTCTTGGTACTTACCTATTATCCCGGCGGTCATTCCCGCCAAACTGTTTTTTTCGTCAAATGAGTTGCCAAACTGTTGCCAATCGTATTCAAAACCGTTAATAATTTCATGTGCCCGGCATTTATCTCGGCAAAAAATCGCTCGTCTTGGCGGACCGCCGGGATAATACGTTAGTACACTTTTCTTTATTAATGCTTTTTAATTTGGCGAAAAATCAACATAATTTCCATACTTATTTATGTTTTTCAAATACATGTGATTTTGGAAATAGAATTTCTGCTTTATTTCAAAAGCATAAATCATTTTGTGCGGGCGATAAAACGGTTTTTAATGAATAGTTAGAAAAGTAATTAAAATTTCCGAGCCTCAGGTACACTTTACCGAAGTCATGGGTCCAGGCATGCTAAAATTTTCAAAGCTCTGCTTTCTGTAGATTTGTCTGGAGAACATTCATTTTTATTATTCGTGATAGATAGATTTGGCATAAAACTGGCATAATTTCCGTATTATTTAATGTTTTTCCCATGCACGTGCTTCTTTATTGAAGTAATAGCATTCTTGTTAGCTCAAAACATGAATCATATCATACGGGCGAAACTCGCCAAGCATGGCAACGTAAAAACGGTTTTTAATTAATAATTAAAAAAGTAATTAAAAATCTAAAATTCTAAGTCGCCTATAACCAACTCCAGGGTCCCATCTATATCTAAACCGAAATGCATCCTAATCAATTCAGCGGTTTAGGCGTGAAAGCGTCATAAACAAACAAACAAACAAACAAACAAACAAACTCATTTATAATATTAGTTAGGATTTATTGATTTTTTTATTAAATTTTCTCACTTTTACTTTGGTCTCACCATTTATTTCGGATTTCGGTTATTCTGGTCAGTTTAAATCCGTCCCGATGCGACCGGAATAAGCGGCGACCACTGTAGCTGTTAATACTTTCGTTTTAATTACAAAATTAGGTTTTTAAAACATTCAATTTTACATTGAGTTATATAAATTTGTAATGATATGTAGGTTTATACATGGTTCGCACACACAAATTTTAATAACTTACCCTTATTCTTAATTTGTTTTTGCATATTTATATTGCTGTGTACAGACAAATTCGTATTTTAACGATAATTCTATTAAATTTAAAACCCTTTTTTAAACTGTCTGTTTTACTACTTTTATGACCATTAAAATTAAAATTAAAACATTTTATCAAAAACATTTCAGCAGCTCAGAATTGGACAACTATCCAGTCAAGTAAAAACTTGAATAAAGCAGGTTATAGTGGAAAAAGCCAACACAAATGACTCATTCCTAGAATGTGATAATTATTAAATATCACGTTATTATGATGGTGAGTCTATCTCTGCATAATATGATGAATTATTCAGTTTTCTGTCTTAAATTTATTAAACAGCTTACTTTATTCAAGATCATTTAAACATGCTGACGCAATTTAACTACTCAAGAACATTTTCTAAATGATTAATTGTGTAAGTTTATTTTTCACCAGTAGATACTTACAAATAGTTGCAGTGAGAAACTAATGTAGTCAAAGATACCTCCATGTTTTAGGGTCAAATTCCCTAAACGGTTGAGTGCTACTGTTCAAACAGATAAATTCCAAAGATTCCCTGAGTTCAGTCCGAGCATGTGTGTTAGAACTGGGCTGGGATTGTTTAGTTCAGGGATGGAAAACATTTTGCGGGATATGAAATATAGTCGTGCACGAATAAACGAAATTTCACCACAAAATAAAAATCTGAAAGCTTATGCTAGTGCTTTTGTAAATTGAGTTTTGGGATGTATCAAGATATTGTTCCTTGTTACACCCTTGAGAAAATTCACTATTGTGTTCAGTCTCAGGATAGTGAGAAATATCTGATTTATTTCCTGTAAACAGATTTTTTTAAAAATTATGCAATATTTTGAAAGAAATAAAAAAATGAAAATATAAAGGGAACTGGGATATCTAGTAGCTACCCTCTGCTTGTTTCAGCAAAATTATAGTCTCTTAAATAATTTGTAGATTCCTGTCTATATCCATGTTTCATGATCGAACAATCTTGACTTTATTGAAATTTTTCTTTTTCTCAAATCTTGTTAGGATTTCTATTTTTGACATGAACATTTAGTGAATATGGTAGGAGTGTCCATTTCATTTCCGTCGCGTATATGTCAATAAGTCTTCCAAATTACCCAGAACTGACATACTCACTAAATCTTAACCCCTTATCAGATGCTACTACATCTGGTAATGTCGACAGAATTTCAGACACAATTATTGACAATATATTCTATTTTTGACATGAACATTTAGTGAATATGGTAGGAGTGTCCATTTCATTTCCGTCGGGTATATGTCAATAACTCTTCCAAATTACCCAGAACTGCACATACTCACTAAATCTTAACCCCTTATCAGATGCTGCTACATCTGGTAATGTCGACAAAATTCGTGACGTTCAAAAAGTTTTACACTCAAAAAATTATTTGTATCGCCTTACTTTTAATGCATGGAATAACAGATTTTATTTTTTATTTTCAACATTATAGTTACCACAGTAATAATATATCTGCTTCTAAGCAATGCCAAATTTATGAAAATAGACGAAAACGAAAGGTAATATCCATTGTTCTTGAACAGAGTGATTTATGTTAATAGAAACTTACCAGTTGGACAATAAAAGTTCATAAATGTCAAACAAACAGAACATTAACTACATGGAACTTTAAAATGCTTGGATTTTAAGGTTATCGTTGCTATTTTTCTTTCGCATAGATCTTTCAAAGAAACAAAGGCGAAAATGTGCACGAATCCTCCAATCTTAATGCATGGTTTCTAAACTAACTTACCCATTGTGTAATTTTATCGTCAAAGCTTTTCAGCATCTAATTCAGCAAGTTGAAATACATGACATAAAAATGATGTCAGTTGTACCTGAAATTAAAACAAATATTACGTTAGAACCCTTAATATATTAATCCTTGAGGGCTATTCCCAGGAAATGCAAATGTTTTTGCGAGATTTCATTATCATGATCTTGGCGATATTTCTTGGTTGTTCGGCAATTAAATTTCTGTGGCTGCTGTAATCCACTAATTAAACCACTTATTTTTACAAGCAAATCGGATTTTCTTTTTCCAACAAAGATGAAACCTCATTAAACTCTTCTGTACGCTCCGGTGGCTTCCTCTCAAATTGGTCATGAGTGGTCCTTTTCAGTGTCGGTTCCAGAGAGGAATTCTGGAGGAAGCACAAAATTGTTTTATCTCCTTTTATCTTGTAAATTCGATTGAGTTTACAAATTTTTCTAAAGTGTAAACTTAGTTCGTTAGGGAGGAAGGGAGGTACGTGGCCCTGTACGTCCCGTCTGGAACTGCCAATGATCCTTTTAACTTAATCAAGCCAGCTTTGCTGCATAAAGCAACTGCTTTAACCCTTTGAGGCGCGACCCTTTCCCAATGCTGAAAAAAGGGCAGCCGTCGCCATCGTTCGACTTAACTACCAGCAAGATGGCGGACGATCGAAGCGTTCATCGCGTTCCACAGATCTAGAGACCGTTTTTTGACTCAGCTGGCTGTGCGCCACAGCCAGCTGCGTCAAAAAAGGGTCTCTAGATCTGTGGCACGCGATGAACGTTTCGATAGTCCGCCATCTTGCTGGTAGTTAAGTCGAGCGATGGCAACGGCTGCCCTTTTTCAGCATTGGGATAATCTATCTAGCTGTTCTCGCATTCTTCCATTTTTCACCAGATGTCAGTGCTGTTAAAAATAATCGTGACCATTTTCTTACGGGAAATGACGTGCTAAAAAGTAAAGGATTCTCGTGGAGCTATGTCATCCGCAACTATTTTTATAGAAATCAAATCTATTCTTCGTGATTGGCAACAGTAAAAACGTCGGAGTTTGGTGTTCCCAGAGCGGTAACACTGCGAGTTAAAGGGTTAACCCTATCGTGAATGTTAATTTTGGCGACAAATGGATAACTGTTTTCACTGCATCTAGCAGGTAACCCAGTCTAAATTACATTAAAAAAGAAGAGAATCACCGATACATTTTTTCTTTCAAGATTTTAAAAAATTCAAAAATTGAAAGAAATTAGAGAAAGTTTTCTATTTAAATAAGCACTATAATACCGTATATTAAAAACTTAGCATAAATCATGCGTCGGCCTATTTATTTTCCTTTTCTTTATAAAACACTCTTTTGGAAACAACATTTATATTAAAGTTGCTTAAAAAAACTGTTTTGCAATATTCGTCAAGCATGCTTTTATCATATTTGACCTTTATAAATCCTGTTTTGGAAGTGCATCAAAATGAGTGAGGATGCGGTATTTGTGTTTCTTGTTCCATAAATCTTCTTCCATCTTGTTCCATCTTTCCACATGTGAAGGCTAATATGAAAACAACGTTTTGATTCCTTATACCAGTTTGGACACGAACTCTAAAAAACACTGAAAATAATTTTTAGGCATTTGTGTTCGTTACATTTTAAAGAAAGAATTTTAGGGCTATTTCTTTTTTCATTTGAGTATGAAGGGAAATGTGAAAAGAACGTTTTCAACCCTTACTAGCGTTCGGGTGCGAATTCTAAAAAAAAACCCTGAAAGATATTTTTAGGTATTTCTGATAGTTACATTTTAAAGTAAGAATTTTTCGGCTATCCCCTTATTCCTCTGAGATATGAAAAGCAATGTGAAAAGAACGTTAAAGAACGTTGTAGCACCTTACCTCCGTTTGCGTTAAAAGTTTTTAAAAACCCTGGAAATTATTTTTAGGTATTTCTGTTAGTTATATACATTTAAAAGCAAGTTTTATTGATATCTCTTTCCCTCCGATATATGAAGGGAAACGTGGAAACAACGTTTTGGTCCTCCGTCCTCGCCTGGGTACGAATTTTTTAAAAAAAAGTGTGTGCGTGTAATCTTTACGCGCGATTGAAGTAAAACTTCTTTGACGTTTACGACACATATCACTGAAATGAATAAACTTTACTTAAAATAAATATCATATTATAATCTAATTATATTTATTATTCATGTACTTTACAATGTACGCCCGATAGCTGTTCCACAAATAATTAAACTTATAAATCTGGAAAAAGCTTGTTAAGTGTGACGTCAATATGAAGTAAAAATCACTTGCAATAGCTAATTTTGTCACGCAAATGATTAACTTTTTTGACTCTCGGATATGAAATGTTGCTGAAAATAGCGAAAAATCGCTTTAAAATGAGGCAACGGGTGGATTTTCAGATTTTTAAAGTAGCGCAGATTGTTTTCTATATTTTTATACATGATTATGGAAATTTTCAAGGGGATCGTACAAACGGTGTAGAAATTATCAGGTTTTTTGTCCTTGACATTGCAATGTTTTTGCAGTCATGGCGGAATGAAGAAGCAAGGGGGAAAAAGATACGTCATTTCCTTTACTGAGCGTTACTTCCGTCAGAAAAAAAATCTGAGTTACTCTCTAGTTGCGACTAAAGAAGTTTTACTTCTAAAAAACGCTTCTTAAATAATTAAATGACTCCTTTGTGACAAAATTTATAAGCCCCTACAAAGTTTCCTATCAAAGTTTCTCAAATTCGCAAAAAGTGAGAAAGGTTAATAACGTTACCTTTACGGGGGACTCTTTTTCATTTATTTTTCTCGTAAGTATTATTTGTTAATTTTTATGAAAATTTTACAAAACAGCCAAGTTATTCAAAATGTATAAAGAAGTTTCATATTAATTCAGTCATCGCTATATTTTAAAAACATATAAATTGTATTACTCTCAAAAATTAATACATTTGCCTTTAATTCTGGGGAAGAAATAAAAGTTTTTGGTGCCTTATAGTGACTTTTTTCTAAAAGGTTGTGAGTGACGGTTAAATATTAAATTTAACCTTCTTACGACCCTTATAGCGAGTCTTCATTTTATTTACACAGTCGTTGAAATTCAAGGTGCAAACATTTGAACAGAAGTGTCTTCCCTGACTATCAAACTGTTCATTTTCATTTTCATCATTTTTGGGGAATATTCAATGCTTTTAGAATACAAAGGAATAGTTTTATACTGATATTTAGTTTGATATCTTGTGAATATTGCAGGTTTTTGTCTAGGAATACATGCAGTGTTTGTGAGGCCTATTTAATGAATATAAGCAAATATGTGTAATGGGGATTGGTTGTCAAGATGTAATTACCTATACCAGTCGACGTACGAAGCTACAGAAAACATTTTTATTGAAACAAAGTCAGGATTATTACAAGAAATAGGCTAAATAAAGTAGAATTTTAAATTTGCAGTGTAATAATCTATGCATGATACAAATTTTTTATACAAATTAGACTATGCTATGTAATGAATATAATGAAATATGATTATTTTAAATTCATTGTTCTATTTAATATTCATGTATTTAAGTCCTTGATTGCGCTAATTGTAAGATGGATAAATTTGCAAAAAATACGGGAAGTAATGAAATATATACTAAATTAAATTTCAGAGGCTTACTAATACCTTAATAATTGCTTGCTAGACGTATGTTACTTTTAACCAAGCATTGGACAGTTGGTTGTAAAAATGTAAAATCCGGAAAATGCTGGGGTTTATGTGGCAACTCATAATCTGCCCTCAATGGTGTTCTACGCACAAAACAGGGACGTAGCGAGAAAAAATATTTCGGGCTTGCTCACAAAGAGAAAAAGAATTTCTTCCTAAACTGTTTCATTTATTAACACGCGGTTAACAATATCCCAAAATTTTGGGGGAGTGCTCAGGCCTCCCATGGCACCCACCTCTTCTAACTACGTCCCTGCCACAAGGATACGAGCGACGAACGCATCCATTCCTAAATTAAATGCAAATACATTTATCCTTTAGCCTGCATGAATTTCCAGATGTTGACTTCGCTCTCGCATCCTCTGACAGTCTTCTCTAACAAGGGCTACCTGACAGTTTAAATGTAAACCTAGATGACAATCTTTAAAACAGTTGTCAGGACCAAGGAAGTTTCGATTTTTCAAAGAATGTTGAAACATCACCAATACAAATTCCACCAGAAATAATTAATGCAGCAGGCCCAAGTGCAATAAAAGTAGTTACTCCTCGAAAAATTAGACCATTTACCCTAGCACATGCAAGAAATCCTTCGAAAGTTGAACGAAAGTTAGAAAAATCGATTATGAGTGCGGGTCCTCCTGCGAAAAATAACATTTACTTTAACTGGGAAAAAGAAAAAAAAAAAAGTGTGTGCGTGTAATCTTTACGCGCGATTGAAGTAAAACTTCTTTGACGTTTACGATAAATATCACTGAAATTATTAAACTTTAACTTAAAATAAATATCATATTATAATTTAATTATATTGTTGCTGAACTGCTCTTCTTGTTTCCGGGGTTCGTCGTTCTAAAGTCCAGTTGGTGTAAAAAGTTCAAGTAAAATGTCACTTGTCAGGATGGAACACAAGCTTTATTGCTTCTAGAACTCCGTGGAACAATCAGCTGTACAAAATTCACAAGCACAATTAAACAGTAATGTGCTTTTAACAGTTCTCTTAGATCAGAAGCTCTCACAAATGCTGTATTTCTCACACAAAATAAGTCACTTTCACAGGCAAAAATTCAGTGGAAATATTCAAGAGATATCGTACACAATCTCTTAAGACACAGCAATGAAGAATTTACACACAGCACTTCGAAAACAGCTTCGTAAAGCAAGCTAAAACACGGCTTTTATAGCGCTATCATTTCAACAAGCAAGCGTACTCTCACTGACAGCTCTTCACACATTGAGCGTTAACTCGCACTGAACTGTCGGGGCAGCGCGCTGGAATTTATAGAGGAGGCAGAAGCTGCGAGCAGTTTCTAGAAAAGTATATTCCTCGAAGATTCCAGATAAAGCGGGACTTCTGATTACGTCATAGAAGAGAAATGTTAGGTTATTATGCGTTTTTAATGCAGGAAAAACAACTTCCAGGCCCCATTGGGAAAATCGCGCCAAATGACCAAAAAGTCGCAAAGATTGGCGACTTTTGGCGAAATATCGCCAAATTTGGCACCAAAAATAAGTCCTCAAATGTGAAGAGATCGAAGCCCTAGGACTAATATTTCTCGAGATTTCTAGAACCTCTATTGAAAAACAATGGCAAACCGAAACCTCCATATCTCCGGTTCTAGTTGACCGATTTTGATGCAACAAAAAGCAAAATTTATCTATTTGAAGCGTAGAATACGAATTTTAAACTATTTTAAGCCCCAGAGCAGCGGGTTGCCCCGAAAATTCGTAACAATATTTATTATTCATGCACTTTACAAAGATTATATAAATGTTATATTCATATTATTCATTGGAAATAGGAACTTGAATGTCATCATAATATTTTATGTATGAAATTATAGGTTTGTGTTAACTATACTGTGAAACATAAATTTTACTCTCTAAATTTGCTAACTTTCTTGAAAATACAGCATCTATCGTTGTACCGAAACGCGTTGTTGATTGAAGTCGAGAAGTATTCATAATTAGATCCAATTTTTCTTTTTAAAAATCAACTGACGGCTGAGATTCTTGGTAGCGAAAATTAACATTAAAATCTCCAGTAAGAATCACCGGTAATTCATGATAATTATTTAGAATCCAGGAAGTGTCCATGTTGTAGTATTATTCTTTAACTGTTTTCTTATACCATTGTTCCGTCGGGAGTTTGGGTTTGAATGGGAGGAATGTCCATAGTCTAGTATTATACTTTAACTGTGTTATACTTTAACTGTGTTAAGAACACAGGGAACTCTGTGAGTTCCCTGTGTTCTTTGCGACGAAGGGCTTGGACTGATGAAGTTCAAATCAATTTTTGAACGAAACGTGCGTATCCTCTTACCTATTACATCTTATGTGTGTTTTTTACAAAGTTTTTTAATTACTTTATCGTTTAACACCAGTATTTTGAGTGATTTTTCAGTTCCTTTGCAGCCAGTGTTTGTTTCTTTGTGGTGTTACATACCCGTGTTCTTAAACCGTTGTTCCGTCTGGATATCGGATCAGCATCCAGGAAGTGTCCGTGATAAACTATTATTCTTTCACTGTTTTCTTAAAATGTTTTCCCGTAGGGTTTGAATCGAGAGAATGTCTTTGTTGTGGTATTTTTCTTTAACTGTGTTCCTAAACTGGTGTTTCCTTCTGTCGGTTGGCATCGAATGCACGTAGGGTCTATTATTGCGTTTTTCTATGGCAGTGTTCTTAAACATTTGTTTTTCCTCTGCTGTTTTTGCTCGAAGTATTATTCTGTTTAAAAATTTACATTTGGCTCATTATTATAAATAACTCAAAAACACATGAGCAATATTAAAAGATTACATATTATTTATGTACAGACAAACAATATTTATGTATCATGGCAACCAATCATGTCAAGTTTTTACTCATAATTCCATTAAATATTGTATTAATGCCATTGAAAACATGTGAGTAAAGCAACGGAATGCATCATAGTGCCACTTTCTGTATTCGGTGCGTAGGCCTTGTTTATCGGAGGTGACGAGTTGGGTCGCCGTCCGTAACAACAGTGAGAGACAGTCAGCAGGATCGCCGCCTGTTCAGCGAAAGACTTCGCACAGTGGCTCTGACAAGAGCCGGTCCACTTATCCACTTCATCAGACAAGATCTTGCTTCAAAACAGGTAGGGAGTAATGTCGACGCGCAGGGAGCACAGTCGACGTTCTCAGGAACGAACCCCGATAGCTGTTCCGCAAATAATTAAACTTATAAATCTGGAAAAAGCTTGTTAAGTGTGACGTCAATATGAAGTAAAAATCACTTGCAATAGCTAATTTTGTCATGCAAATGGTTAACTTTTTTGACTCTCGGATATGAAATGTTGCTGAAAATAGCGAAAAATCGCTTTAAAATGAGGGAACGGGTGGATTTTCAGATTTTTAAAGTAGCGCAGATTGTTTTCTATATTTTTATACATGATTATGGAAATTTTCAAGGGGATCGTACAAACGGTGTAGAAATTACAGGCTTTTTGTCCTTGACATTGCAATGTTTTTGCAGTTATGGCGGAATGAAGAAGCAAGGGGGGAAAAGATCCGTCATTTCCTTTACTGAGCGTTACTTCCGTCAGAAAAAAAAATCTGAGTTACTCTCTAGTTGCGCCTAAAGAAGTTTTACTTCAAAAAGAAAAAAAGAAAGAAAAAAAACTGAAACACTTTCAGATTTTAAATATGCACTATAGTGCTATTTATGAAAAGCGTATCATAATTTATGCTTTGTCCATATTTTTCTTCCTTATTCCATTAAGTTAGAAAGTGTATCATTATTCATGAGTATGCCCTATTTTTCTTCCCTAAAACCCATCTTTGGAATCGAAATCTATCTTACAATCGCCTACTAAAACTATTTTACAATCTTTACCAAGTATATTCTAACTATACTTCACCGCTTTAAATATTGTTTTCAATGTGGATCGTAATGCATGAGTGTGCCGTATTTGTCTTTCTCGGGTTGATTCATACTTTAATGCCCCAACTCTCGCCAAGGTGGTGGTAATCAAACATATGCAGATGATATTTTGTATTTATATGGCAACTGTAATTTAGATTTAAAATGGCGATTTGGAACAACATTTAAGTACATCATTCCATTACTTATTTATTTATTTTGGATTGCAAATTAATGTAGTTTTAATGATTAAGTGTCTTCAAATTCCTTAACTGGTGAGTTTATCGCTAATTTGTTCACTTTAGTTTTAATCTAGTTCTTTTGGGAGCGTTGAAACTTGTACATACTCTTAGAGACCCATGACTGCAAAGCTCGTCAAACTGCGGCGATTTTTTAGGTTGGTGGCACTGGGGCGTTAAAATAGGAATCAACTCTTTCTTGTTCCATAAAACACATCTTTGGAATCGAAATCTATATTAAAATCGCCTAGTATAACTGTTTTACAATCTTCGCCAAGCATATTAACTATACTTCACCATTTTAAATACTGTTTGGAACTGGCATCATAATCCATGTGTGTGCCGTGTTTCCTGCCTTGTTCCACAAAACACTTCTTTGGAATTGAAATCTATATTTAAATCGCCTACCAAAACTGTTTAGCATTTTTTGTCAGGCATAGTCAAATAATACTTCACCTTTATAAATACCATTTGAAAAGTGTATCATAATCTATGAGTGTACCCTATATGTCTTCTCAGTTCCATAAAACACTTCTTAGGAATTGAAATCTTATTAAAATCGCCTACTAAAACTTTTTTACAATCTTCGCCAGGCATTTTCGAACTATACTTCCCCTTATTATAAATTTTTGCGTTTTGGCACCAATTTTAGCGATCCATTATCAAAAATTGCAAACCTTGATCGACTTTTAACATTTTATTAACGCCCCCCCGCCCTCCACGTTATTCGGGAAACACATTTGAAAAGTTTATATCTACAAAACCTGTCGACAAGATCGTGTAGACAAAAAATGGGTAGACAAAAGTGCGTAGACAAGTGTCTGGGATTGAGCGTGCTAATAATAATAATAATAATATGACGGTGTTCACTGATCTACTTTTATTGGATATTAAGGAAGTTTATTATTTCGCTCGTAGAACAAATTTTATACCTAAGACTGTTAACCTAAACGGATTTCTAATGCATTTTTAAAGTCTTTAAATTGCATTAGAATCATTAAAATGACGTTAGTTTCACTCGCGAAATCTAAGCTAAATTATTGAAAGTAAGGTAGTTAATTTCAGTAGTAGTTAATTATTGGAAGGAAAGTAGTGTTTTTCACTGATCTACTTTTATCGAATATAAGCACTCTCTTATGTACATGGTGAGTCACGTGACTCTTTAAATTACAAAGATTTGATAATCTGATCGCGTGGAATGAAACCGCTTATTACAATTATACAAATTCAGGTAGTGCAACCTGAAAATCTTATTGCGAAGGAGTAAATATTGCCTTTTTCTTCGATACAAATGCATATTATTGTCGTACCATGATATTAGCTATATATAGACTTTCCGCAAGAAATTATCTAACTGATGATGAAAACCGCATCAAAATCTGCTGCGTGGTTTAGGAGGAGTTAGCGGATACCTCAGACAGACGCGAACAGCAACTTTGTTTTATACTATGTATAGAAAGATTATCTCTAAAATCTCTTCGAAGTGCAAAGATGCTGTGTTTGGCGTACCCTGTGACTTTAGATCTAACGGCCTGACTCGAACGTTACTCTGGGTAATATTCTCCCGAAGTAACGTGAATACACGTCAGAAATCTTTAAAGATATCCTGCGCCGAAAGAAATCCCCACTGGTAGATAGCCGCCGTGTCGCATGGATTTAATATCTAAAATAAAATCCCTCCAAATTTAAACACAATATATCGCCACATTTGGTGCAAATATATTGTTGTGTTGGAAATCCTACTGATATTATAAAGGCGAAAGTTTGTGAGTTTGCATGTTTGTTACTCTTTCACGATGAAATAGCTGGACGGATTCGGATAAAATTTTGACTAGAGATAGATTATACCCTGACTTAATACATGGGTTTCTTTTTACCCTGAAAATAAAAACACTGTTCCCGTGATACACAAAAAAGCTACATTTTATCCCGAAAACATTGCAATTGTCGAGATTTTTATTTTATGCAAGTGTCGATAGATGGCGCTAATTAACTGGCGCAAAACCGATTATCGCGTTGGCGAAACAGCAGGTTAATGCAGTACAATCTTGATAATCAGGCATATATGGGACCGGGCAATAGCTGGATTGCCAAACAATTTCGGGTTATCAGAAATATAGGAAATTTAGATTTATAATGTGGATTTTTCACGTGTTTCTCGTGGAAGCCTGATTACCGAACATCGAGCGGGACTAACCAAACACCGGATTATCCAAATTGTACTGTAAAATAAAAATCTAAAACCATACTGTGATTTATATAATGTGACTAAAATAATTAGTGAAAAGTTAACTCAAAATACTTAAGTAAACATACCCTTATACAGCAAAATTATATGATTAAAAATGGGGAAAAACACACATATTAAAAATACGTGTATTGATGAAAAAAAAAAAACAGATCAGTGTATCAGTAATTGATATCAGCTGACATTCTTTTCAGCAAATTGTGCCATAACACCTAATGCACCGGGGCTACGCAACTAGCGTTTCATAATCGATATGTTTTTCATGAATTAAATCTAATATTCACAGAGTTATTCGACTTTTAACTATTAAAACTTTTGACTATTAACTATCGCTTTCTATTACGGCTATAACTACTTTCTTTCTTTCATTTTCTTCGCACTTACATTCTTTTCGACTTATCTAAATTTAGTTTTGTGAATGTGGACATTCAATATCATAAATAGAAGAAAATATAGTTGTAAAAAAAAAAAAAACTTCCTATTTTTAGATAATACTTTTTTTCGCTTTGTGCTGAATTTGAGCGTAGCATAAAACTCGCATGATGCAAATCACGGTACAGGAGGAAAAAAATCGAAGGGAAAAGTAATCCGCCGAACAAGATTTCGATTTACTATGGATTCCCCAAAAGATGTACCGACAATTGGTCTGAAGACTGGAAAATATTTGAAAGTGACAATCGTATTTCTTTTCCCGGAGTACTTCGATTATCGTTTAAAGCTTTGACATTTTCAGAGTCTCAAGAAAAATATTTTAACGTTAAGATATGATGCGAACAAAAAGTTTTGTAATCCGAAGACATTTAAAAGAGGATTTGTATGAGAAAGTCTCAAGATGTAAAACTGGACAACTTTTAAGCAGTATCTATTATACAACAGATGTAATCGCTCTTTAAAATATTAATAAAAGATTTTCATGGAACGGACAACCTAACTCTTCATACTGTACTATATACTATACTATACTATAATAATTATCACCAGAAATATAAAAATTATCACCAGACAGTTCTGTTTGTAGAGATGAGTTTGTGATTTTCAAAGATTTATGGAGCAGCAAACAACAAGATACGAGTCTAGTGCATTAATTGGTTTAAGATCAACTAAAACAGCAGGTCGGCCTATTGGTGCATATTGTAGTATAAATTCAATGGGTCAGAAACATGAAATTTTATTATAGTAACTAATTTCTGGCATTCTTACAGTACCATTATCTATAGTAAGAACTGAAAAGAATTATACTGTCAACTGCATTCATACATTTTTTATGAAATTTTTCTTTTTCGATACGATCATTTAACATGCCTCTAAAAAATTATTTTTTTTTAATTGAAGTTCATTAAAATGTTACATTTCTCATATTTGCCTTCAGTTGTTTACAAATTTTTATCAATACCACGCGTATACGTATTTATGTAGCATTAAACATTTTATTATCATAAAGAGGGGTTTTAAAATTGATAATCAAAGAAAGCAATAGGAAATAAGTCCAAAGGGAAGTAAAATTTTAGCCTGGAACACAGATGCAGCATGTAAAAAGAAATTCAGCAGCGTTAATGAAAAGGGTACAAATACGGAAAACAAAAGAGTGAGAATATAAATATTTATCAGTTTAAATTAATCACATTGTTGCCATAGAAATTTTACACATTTCATAAAAATATTATTTTAAAAGTAAAGTAAAAATTAACTAAATATCGCAACAAATTTACTCTAGTTTTTATCCCATATGAACTAGTAATATGGGCTAGAAATGTAGACATATAGTTTCACTCCGAAAAATATAATTATACAGGTTCATTCAAAAATAATGTGACCAATTTCACAGCATCATATATTTTTATTGAATTAAGTTATTTAAAATAAATTTTCAATGTGGGTTCCTTTAGCATATTGCACTTTACGTAAAAGTCTTGGTCAAGCCGAGCTTTTCCGACCATTTTTGGGGGTATTTTTCCAACTTCCTCTTTGATTGCTTCTTTAAGCCATTGAAGTGTTCTTACTTTACGTCTATTTAATTGTTTTTTAAGTATATCCATAAAAAAATAATCTCAAGGAGCACTGTCAGAGAATGATAATACCCGTTTCTCAGGAGGAAGAAAATTATTATTTTTTTAATCTTTCAGACATTTTATAGTTGATTTTGCAGTATGACTTAGTGCAGAATCTTCGTGAAAAACAAAGTTTCCTTGAGAGTAGAGAAGTTTATTATCTATGATCATATGCATCAAAACTTAGACTGATAGTATTTAGCAGCATTTTATCAAACAAAATCAATTTAGCATCAATCTAACAAAAAATGGCTTTGTTAAGCCTTTATAGGACATTCCCATCCATACCATTGACCATCCATCCGTGACACTTGACGGCCAACTTGTCTTTTGCAAAAAAGCTGCAAAGACGCAGCTTTTTTGCAAAATGACTGATGAAACAATGCTTCATTCGAAATTATCCATGGTTTCTATCTACCTTTGCGTAACATTAAATACAGAGGCCGAGAACGTTTCCTTCGTTTTTCTATAGTCTTTGCAGATTTTTGATGACAGACTCATTTCTTCACTTTTTCATAGCCAATTGTTTTTATCCGACGACAAATTGTCGATTGCGATACCTGAAGTTTCTTTGCTAAAGTTTTTTGAGGCAGAGGATTTTCTACACTGTTTTCAGCTTCTATTTTTCCTTTTTCACCAAGGGCTTCCTTGCGTCCGCATTTTTTTCGAGGAGCTTTTAACTGCCAGCCAAATTTTATTTCTTTTCGAAGTTTAGATAGTAATTCATTAGAAAAATGTCATTTCTGATTTTTTAATACTTTATTTATAACAAAATTTAAGCAACCATCCTTCAAAAGCTTTAAAATTTTGTTTCGGATTTGAGGACCTAATTTCGGAGTCATATTTTACTCTCACTAATAAAAATAGTTCGTTTGGTAATTTAAACGTTTCCTTTTTAAAATAAATTGGTGGTAAAGCGATTAAAATTCATCATAAATAGTTATATTTTTTTTAAATTGGTCAAATTAATTTTGAATCAACCTGTGTCATTTCGTAAGATTGTTATTTTAAGAAATTATGCCAGGTTTCATTAGTTTTTTAAAAGAATTATATAACACGTCAGACAATTAAAAATTTCAAAGTAATATTAATATTAAGTTTCACAATACGATAGTTGCTAATATGCAAACTCTCGCACCACGGAGAAGTTTATTACTGTATGGATCAATTTTCTTCTTTTATAAGTATTTTAAATTATTTATCTCTTCTTATTTTATTCTATTTTTCATAGCTCCTGTACGGTTTACCTCTCAAATCTCCGCAATAAAGTAAGTCAAGAGGCACTTAAAGGTTTATTTGCTGAGGGTCTTAATTAACTTCCCTGAACTTGTATTCAACGTTTATGTTTCATTCCTCAACGAGCACGCTTTAAAATCTAAACATAAATTATAATACCTGTATTACATGAAGTGGACGTACCTTTAAATTTAAAAGAAATACGTGAATTAGTATACGTATTCTTTCTATCAAAATAGAAACAGTGTCTGCATTTTTTTTTCTTATGTTTGAATAGGAAACATATATTTCGAACCTTACCACTTCTGTTTCTGTTAATTTTAATACCTTGTGTAGGTATTCAGATTAAATACCTTGTGTAGTACTTTCTATCTCCTTATTGTTTTTTATTCACATGCCACATGCAACAACAAATGTGCACAATCCTAAATTCTTTTAAACTACTTCGCTTTGATTATCTGAGATTGTTTCTTTCGTTTTATTTTAGGATTTCATTGTTTGCTGAGTAGCAAAATATAAGGGAAGGAGGGGCTGTAGACAGTACGAAAACTAATTAAATGCATGTTTCCAGTTGCATGCATCCAATTATAGTCATCAAATTTTCGCGATCTGATTTTCTTTTAAATGGTTTTTGTTTAATATTCCATATGCTTCAGAAATACTGTTTGATAGGAGATCTAAAATTAAAAACTTATTTGTATGAAACTAACTCCTTGAATAAGATCTCGACAAACATTTACCCGTTTATTCAAAGCCATTCACCATTTTACAGCTTATCGTCATCTTTATAATCTTCAGTTCACAGAATAGATCTGCATGCAATAACCTAACGGTTCCAATCAGAACACATGTTACATCTTTACCCAAACAGAGAAAGATAGTCTGCACTATTGCTATCCAGATACAGTGATATATGAGTCTTACACGTAATGCATGAATAACTATTGCTTCGTCGTTACTTTTTGAATTTTAAAAGAGCTAATAAAACTCTGTAGCTTCTTTATATTAAATTTCAAGCAATGGTTCGTTTGATCGACGGGTATGATCGTCACTATTATCTTTGCATGTTATATTATTACTACTGATTTAAAGTATTTTTACTCCACTACATGATAGGAGGAGTTTCTATTTGTTCCACATATGTATCTTTTTTAATTTATTAATTTATTGATTTTTTAATTTTGCAAAAATTACATATTTGAGGGGGAATGAGACAGCATTTTAAGACGTCTGAAGGTAGCATATTTCTTGTTTATTCAACTTAAACAAATTTCGCGGGTTTTCGTAGTTGCTGTTTATTTATTTGCTTTTTTAGATTTTGTGAAGATTGTGAAAAATTTTCTTGCATAATATTAAAATACCACAGCGAATCAAACAAATTTAATTACGGCGAGGGAGGACAATATACACAGAAGTTATTTATAATTTTGCTTTCTATACCTTTGCGAGCTGTATACAAATTCTGTTCTTTGTCCTCCTAAAATCTAAACGAAAATTCGGGCCTTTTGAAAATCTGCATTACATACAAACCCGGCCAGCGACAGTTACTTCCTCTATTTACTTATACATTTAAAATACTAGTGCTTTTCCACACGTAGGCGTTTACTACGTTTTTCAATTTTTCTGAGAATAGACGCATAAGTGTAATAGGTCATCATTTCCCATTAAGACTACTATAGAAAATAGTGCTACAGATAATTCTTGTAGAAGAATCTGCAAGAATGCCACAATTTCGCTACCTTTCTGCAATCGAAGCATGCAGGTAATAGGTAATAATTTCCCATTAAAGTTGTTGTTAAATACATAATTTTAATACATAAGATATATCGTCGACATTGCGTATTATGTTAGTAGTTATCAGCCAAACCTAAGATATTTGCTTGTGAGCTTATTGTATAAGGCTAACATGAATACATTCAATTTTTTAATGGTATTGTATTGTCACTGGCTCTCCACCAATTTGCTAAATTTGAAAGATGTTGTTCGAATGGAAGTGAGTTCTTAAAAAGATCGCATATTTTGAAAAAGTGCGAAACAATCAAACCAACAGTACCCTGAAGTTGAATAAAAATGTTCAACAAATAACTTTGTATGTGTTTAAAAAAGTAATTTATTTATAATTTGGAATAAATTTGTTTATCACCATTTAGATTGAATTCGTTGATACATGCCATTATAAAAGAGTACTGAAATTTAACCGACGACGAGATTTTTTATTTATTTATGTTTTTTAAGCGAAGATATATCCGGTTGTTAATTATATAAAATAATACACAAAAAAAACATTTAATCCTTCCACTGAACAAACCATATCCTTCAATATTTTCTACTAACATTCGAACCATAATATTTGATTCATAGTCTGTCTGGTGCAGTTTCAGGAATATTCTGCGATATGTTAGGAAGGTATTTCGATAAACATGGATTCCTTTTTAAGCTTTATCGATTACATGAAATGCAATGGATAGGTAATTTATTTCGTCCTAAACCTTTTTCAACACATGAACTAAATCGTTTATCACGTAACTTCGATTGGCATAGGGCTGCTGCAAAGCACGTATGGAACGAATAAAATAGTCCAACGTCGAAATATTGGCATTTCATGCTCCACTATAGATTATAAAGAAATATGTAGCTGAGATGTATTTTTGCATTATCAAGAAAATTCACAAAAGAAAAAAAAAGTATTACAAGGCTGCATGACATTAAATAATCTTTGATTTTTATTTCCGAATAGGAAAGAGCTCCCTTGCATAATGAATTGAAATTCTTTCTTGGTTACATTAGCATGCAGCACATCAAATATCAAAATACGTTCGATGATTATTTGGCTTGGCTGTTTTTGTTTGCGAGAGAGAAAATTCAACTGGTGGATTAAGTTAAGAGGAAATTTATGTCAGAATTTGTATTTATAAAAGGATCATTCCCATACCAGCGATTTATAGTAATATTTTAGCCAACAAATCAAGACTTTTCGTTGAACAGTATGACCTCCGTCAATTGATTCCAAAAATGTCTCTGTAGCAGAGTTGGGCAGTATCCCAAATACATGTATTTGAAATACATTTTCAAAATACATTTGTATCTTGTATTTTGTATTTTCGCTCGTAAAAAGCTCATTTTCAGTGTATCTTATATATTCAAAATACTGAAAATGCATTTTGTATTCTGACCCTAAATTAATCAAATCACCGCAGATTGCTCGGATTGGGATGTTTGAATGAAAATGATAAAATTGCCCGTATTCACTTTTCCGCCCCTTTGATATAATTTATGAGTTATTCAAGTATTACACGTATCCTACAAGATGTTAAGGTCCCTTGTGACCTTTAAGTTCAACTTAACAGGAAAAGGGGGAAAAAGTGTTTCACGATTCTGTTTAGAATAGTATAAAGATGTTTCATCTAGGATTTTTTTCTATATTGCTGATAACTCATGAATTTAAAGGAAATCAAACGAAGTAAAAACAGGTTTGTGTAGTTCTTATACTGGGGAATTTCCTGGGTAACTAGAACTGGGTTCTTCAGTTGAAAATTTAATCTATTCTTAATTGAAATTCTTTAAAAATTCTACATCTGTTTTCTTTTTTGAGTGTATTTTGAAAATACATGTAGTTTGTATTTTGTATTATTTCAGTTTAGAAAGTATTTTGCATTTTGTATTTTAATGTGTTTAAATCAATGTATCTTGAATTTTGTATCGAAAATACATTTTGGATGTATTTTGCCCAACTCTGCGTCTGTAGTGCATGCATGCAATGATATCGTCTACCACACGTCGAGAGCTTCTGAACTATCAAGAGCGAAGAGCCAGAAGATGTTTCTTATGCATCAGCAATTTTTCTTTCTTATTAACAGGACGCCAGTGCTAACCTGCCAAGGTTAGAAACCTCGTGGCTATGTCTTTCGTGTAGAATATTTAATTCTTATCTATGGTTACTACAATAAATGAAAAAATAAAAAAAGAACATTTTAGTTTAGCCACAATTGGTGCCCAATTTTTAGATTCTAGCAGCCCATACATTAGTTTCTAGCAGCCATCAACACGGGTTGCTTAAATTTTTATTTTATTCCAAACACTGGTTTGCACAATATTCAATCTAGAAATAAATTTTATGTAACGAGACTCGAGACATTGATATAGAAAATATATAATGATAGTTTGTATCAAAATTACTATCAAAATTTGCTTCAAATGTTCAAATATTTTCCACTGATTTATTTGGTCATTTCTATTGAAATTATGTATTTAAGATATGATATGAAAAAGAATTAATAAAAAAGTTAACTCCCACTGAATATTCACAGCAAACAATAGTGATATGACTATTTTACAGAGATATTAAAACAAATGTTCGGAAGATAAAATTTATTTCAATTTGCTACAAGGCTATCCACGCCATCCTTTTAATACAATGTTCCTCTTTTAATACATTCAAAAGGAAATCGATGATTTGAAAAATCACCTTGAATTAGCTCGACTCAAGACACATGGCTGGATCTTTTGTTCTACTATAATGGAACAATTAAACTTTTAACTTTAAAAGATTGACTTAGAATAAAGTGTTCTGGAAATACGTAATTAATTCCTGGAAAATGATGGCGCTTTGTGAAGAGTAAATAATTCAGTTTTAGACTGAGGGCATAGAAGTATCTTTTGAAAAATGTTCCTGATTTTTAGCTTTGGATCATAAAATAAAATCTGCTGTGAACGTTGAAACTTTTTGTTTGTGGCGTATCGAGAATTTTATAGAAGTTTGGGTATCTAATTCAACACTTATTAATGGTATGTATTCTTTGGAAGTATTTATTTTTTAATAAAATAACAGCTTTAACGCATAAAACTGTATTTTTGACAGTTAGTCTGGTTAGCGATAATGTTCTAGAAAATGATCGTTTGAGTTGTTGTTTTGTTCTAGAAAATGTGTTTTAACGATAATGTTTTAGAAAATGGATTTTCTAGGACTAAAACAATCATCTAAATAGTATAATTTCGTAGTTATTTTTAATTTTCAGATTCATTACAAGAAGAGAGGTTTGACCTGTCGTATTATATTGCGTATTTTTTTTTTTTTTTTTGTCCCATTCGTTTTTCTAAAGATTAAAGACGTTTCTACATGCCTAACAAGATTGAATCTTTAAGATATTCAAATAAGGACCTGCTTACTTTGCAAAGCCTGGCTTACTGATTTTATCCAGCAAAGAGCTGAACAGATGCATAATCACAGCATTAGGCAACTCCATATTTGAAATTCTCTCTATACGTATTGAAAATATGTCCTTCCAAAGACTGCCTTCAATTGAATTGTTAAAGTAAAAACATGACTTAGAGGTTTTTCGTAGTGCTGGTGTAGGCTTGTATATGCTAATTGGATGAACGAAAAAAAAATCACGTTTTTACGATAATTTTTGACATTTTTAAAGCAGCCTGTTTCTGAATGTAATAGCTTGAAATCTTTTTTATGGGTGAAATTAGACATGGTTCATTCTGGAATCACAGCAATTCTTAAAAAAACTTTCTGCAGACTCAGCTCCACAAACTTTTCTTGAAAATTCTCTCACGAGTTTTACGCATCTTTCAACATTCTGTGTATGAACCGAGAATGTCTTGTATGTTATATCCCATGCACATTGAGTCACATCTGAGTCAAAATTGAAATTATTTGTTAGAAAAACACATGAACAAGTCCACCCTTCATACGCAGCGAGATTGCCAACCGACACACAAGCAGTAAAGCTGGGAAATAAGAGAAGAAAACAGAACATACGTAGAATTCATAGAAAAGAGAATTTGCAGAAAACGTAACATTAACATTTGCACAAACGTTAAATTTACATTTCAATGTGAGCACGGGAGGTTCAGATTCCAATGATTACGTATTTTTTGTTTCTGTAACAAGTAAACAAACCTTAGCACAATAGCAGGTATTTAATTTAATTTTGCCAATCATAACTACGACAGTTGCATCGCATTTACATAAATCAGGTCACAGGTGTTTTTTTACAAATACAGTTACCTAAAGCATTTGAAAGCTGCTACGTCGAAAAGAAATAAAGATTTTTTTGGTGAAGCTCGTCAATTTTTTTGCTCAAACAAGTCTTTGTTCCTTTTTTAGTTACTATATTATCAATTTGAGAAAGATTGAGATTTTTATTATTAACTTTGAGCGTCCAGTCATATTTCTCCTGTGAAAAACCACCGAATCACGTTTTCATCCGTAGTAGCATGTATGATCAAAAATCTATAGTCCTATTTTCAATTTATGTGCCTTTTTAAAAAAGAATGTCAATTTTTATGTTTACAGATCTAAAAGGGCTAAAAATGTGTTGAATATAACATTCAAGACATTCTCGGTTCACACACAGGATGTTGAATGATGTGTGAAATTCGTGACCGAATTTTCAAGAAAAGTTTGTGGAACTGAGTATACAGATGATTTTATAAGAATGAATTGTTGCTCTAGGCTGTCAAAAAGAACCAGGTCTAACTACCCATAAATCAGATTTGAAAGGAGCGTAAGCTAAGAATAAACGAAAGCGGCGATGTATAACTGTGACACACACATGATTTTCTTGGATTCTACAACCGTCGACATAAAAACTTAGTTTCTTCAGTTTAAAAAAAATCTGTTTACAAATATTACTAGCGTTCTAAGATAATTGGATCTAAAATTTATAATCAATAAAGAACAAATATTGCAAATAAGAATCTTTTCTCCCTTTAAACTGTAATCTACCATTGTAAGTTTTCATCGAAATCTCATTTGTAGGGATTTAAATAATGTTTGAGCATTATTTTTGTGGTTTGACATACATAGAATAGAAATACATAGAATTTGAGCTAGTACATTCAGAAACAGGCTAATTTAAAAATGTCAAAAAGTATCATAAAAGAGTGATTTTCCAAATTTTGGCAAACTTTAGGGCAAATGCGTGATCAGAAGATAGAAACACATTTTATTTCTTTTTTGACAGAATTTGTTCACTCAAATTCGCAACTTTTCCACGGTATTAGTAGTTGAAAAAACGAATTGCGGTTTTTTCGACCTATCCTAATGTGTAATCCGCTACGAATTGTAAACTTTTGCAATAAATTTTGTTGAAATGAATACTTGTTTGCATTGAGACTGAACATTGAGTACATTGCATATGAATTTTCTTTACAGGTTTTAGAATCGCTAGGAATTCCCGAAGAATGTATAGCTTAGAACAACTCTACTGTCTACCGGTGAGCCCAGAAAAAAGATTGCTTAGTTTGCACATTCTCTATTCGCGAAAGGTAGTCTTCGATTAGCCAACATGAACATGATTATATACACATCACAAAAAATAATAATAAATTAACATATAAAAATAATAATGAAAAAAAAGACTTTCCTGTATGTTCACACTTTGCTAAAAAAGGGGGGGGGGGTAAAAAACATAAATAAAAAATCTCGGCTGTTCGAGCCTCGTCAGGGGGAGATGCCCCTGAACCCACCTACACTGCAAAAAAAGTCTGTAAAATGTACAGAAATTACTCGTATTATTTACAGAATAAGTCTGTTCGTAAGAAAAAACAGTTTTTTTCTGTTTTATCTTCACCCGCGCATGCGTACTAGACGAAGACGTCATTGCTCAACCTTGAGGTTCATTTCGCCCCCGGCGCAATTAAAACGAAGACATTGTACTACGTGTCGTTAGCTGGAGCTGGAGAAAAGCGACGGTATATTTAGTTCCAACTGCATACGTAGGTTCAGATGAGTGTTTGATGTTATGTACGGATTTTGTTCCGCGTTGGCGTAACCCGGCTCGTTTGGACTTAGAACATTTTTAAGTACTTTAGTGTTTATCGATGATGTTGACGCCGCGTAATTAATTAGATTAATTAATTCACACAATTAATGTTAAATCAATAAGTAATTAGCGAGATATAAAGCAATAAGTTAATTAATTAGATTGATTACTATTAATTAATTGTTAATACAGTAATATTTAACTGGGAGAGAAACCCCCACCACAAGAATAAAGGGAGTTAGATGAAAAAATGTAAGAATTATTTTATTTCCATAAAATGGACATTTAAAATGGCATTTACTCTGATTGTAAGCAACAATATCGGCCTTCTTTCGTAAAAAGTGGCATGTAACATTGAGGGGAGGGGGAAAATGGTTTCTTTTGTAGAGAATATTTCCAAAAAGGTTGAATTCTTTTTTTTGAGGGGGGGGCAGTTACCCCTCCGTCTTCCCTTTTAATCCGTCCTTGGCGTTGAATGATGGGAAATAGAACAGTTATGGAACTTGATTGTGAATTCGAGACTTTTTACCTACAAAAAGAAACGAAAAAAAATCACCTGTGAATTTTGATATATTTATTTTAGACTTGCGGGTGAGGGGAGGGGGGGGGGCTTTTATGAGTAAAACTACGCATCGAAAACAATGGGCCAACCAGATAAATCGGTATAATGATTTTAAGCAGTGCAGGGCATCACTTGATCTGACGTCATACTATGACGTCACCTTAGCGACTCTTTCTTCAGCTACTTGCGATTTATGTGCAAAAGTTCCTGGCAACACTGATCGGAGGTGACGCTCTGGGTCGGCTAACGAACGATACGTACCGTTCGTTCACCTCACCATGGCACAACGTTTATATCACTGGAAATGGTATACGGGCGAAGTGTGAAAGTCCCGGGTTCGGGTCCCATCGCTCGTCCGTCGACCGTTAACCGTTCAGAGTTTCCGTGGTTTTCTCCGGAAGTTAGCGTAAATACGGATTAGGACCCCCTCGAAAGACCCCCACGGAGGGCTCCCCTCTTTCAAGGAAACCTCCCCAAAGCTCACTCACCAAATGGAACGAATTTCACACAATCTCAAGTACACACTAAAAGGAACGTACTGTGTGAAAATTAGCTGCTATCTCCTCATAGAACTTGAGAAATTAAAGGTTAGAAATTAGTTAAAATCGCACCAATTGTACCCTTTAGCTAGTATTTGGCGACAGGGATAATTAATCGAAAAGTTGAAACGCTCACGCGAGTACGTACTCGAAATATTTATAAATCAGTGTTTGCTATACCGTGTTATATTTCAACGTACTGGGTTTTTAAGTAGCTTAATCTCGTTTTTTACTAGTTAAACTGAAGTCCTATAATATTTTTATTTTAGTTCTGAAAGTCCCTGAAGAAAGTAATTTCTTTTTATTTGTATTAACACATTGCAAGCTGCAAATTCAGTTTACGCATAAGTGAGGCATTTATTTTAATTCTATTCTTTTTATCCAAATGATGATACTATGGAGCAAATATACTTAATGTTGTTTTTATGCTTTACGCGGAATTTGATTCGAAAAATATGACATTGTCTCCATGAACAGACGAAGAAAAAGTCTGCAAAATCAAATTGTTAAAAGCTTGCAAAATTATCAGAATGTAAATGCAACAGATTTGGTAGCAAATGAGCAATGCTTATTACTCGATACCCCTGAAGATCCTATATTTTCTAGTTTAGAAAACGAAAGCATTGACTTCATGTCCAGTGAGGACATCATGCAAAATAAGCAATTTATTTCTTGAAAAGATAGGGAGACTGCAGGGATACAATAGTGGCAAAATCCCGCAGTTTACAGAGTGTTCAAAAATATTTTAAATTTGTTACAAATAAAAGGCAGTTATATCTGTGGTAAAAGCAAATTCAGAAGAATGGCGATTATAAATATAAACTAAATCAAATTAAAAAATATACGTTTTAACACTTCTAGCACGCAAGAAAATTACAGAAAAATGTACATGATTGTGATTTACAAACTTGGGCTTCAGAAAAGGCATTCGAATTAGGACTGAAATTCCGCGCATCTAAAGGATGGCAGTACGGATTTTTAAAAAAGAATAAGATTGTGAGCAGGAAAGTTACAAAATTTGTTTTGCTTAA
Organism: Cheiracanthium punctorium; assembly: GCA_038373885.1. Lineage (NCBI taxonomy): Eukaryota > Metazoa > Arthropoda > Arachnida > Araneae > Cheiracanthiidae > Cheiracanthium > Cheiracanthium punctorium. Next base: position 485,117 of record JAWZYV010004564.1, read on the forward strand.
AAACTCTCGGTCAAAGGAAATCATTAAGAAATTAACGCAAGCGTCCGTAAATGATGTAAATGTCTTTATAAAGGATTCGTTGTTAAAAGACGATCAAATTTTTATGCTGATCAGTCAGGTTTTAATTTAGAAATCCTTCTAGACGAACCCTGGAACATAGAGGATCGAAGCAAGTAGAAAGTGAGTAGAAAGTGAGATTCAATCACAAAGTGCTGTGACACATTCCTACACTACAATGCCGATTTTAAGTAAAAACAATAGATTGTTATAGCCATTACATATTGAACATCCCGAAAAAACTGAGGAATTCGGAAAAAATTAAGTGCAGCAGTTTTCTGACATTGTGTTAATGAAACAACTTAATAATATATTTCTTTCAGGGTGAAATCAAAGGGGTGTGGGAGGGAATTATAGGGTGAACCCCTCCCCTCCAAAAAAATTACCTTACAATTTTTTAAAATTATTTTTTTAATACCATTGTTTATTTCAATTCTTATTTCGCTAAAAAGCTAAACTTCTTCTAAAAAGCTACGTTTAACCTCCTATGCATGCATAGATTTTATGTTTAAAAAATATTTTTGGCCAATTTCCTCCACCCCCCCTCTCCAAAACGGAACCAGTTACCGGCCTGATTTTTTTCCCACCATATATTCTGCACGCAGTGAATCATTGCTGTAGATGAATCCTGACCTGTGCTTACTTAAAATGCTTATTAAATAAGCATCTTTTTGTAAAAGCATTTATAAAAGAAAATAGAAAGCGCCAAGTAGCGATAGAGGCTCTATTCTGTCGGCTCATACTCATTTTTTATTAATTAATTTTAGCTTTAATTTAGGAGATAGCAACTAATTTTTACACATTAGGTTTCTTTAAGTGTGTACTTCTGACTAGATTAAATTCGTTACGTTGAGTGAGCTTCGGGGAGGTTTCCTTGTTTGTGTTGTCCTTCTGACGAGGATTTATAAGCGGGCTTCGAGCCAACCACACAAATCCGATATACTTGTTCACAACAACTACGTATCGCAATTGTTCTTGGTTTTGGGGGAAATGAGCAATATCAACTTCATGTAACAAGTTAAGTACTACTCATAAACTGTTTCTCATAAGTTATTTCCTTATTATAGTGTTTGCTTATATTTATTGCACTTGCTAATTGGTCCTAGAACTGTAGTTAGCATTTCTTATTATATAGTTATGGATATGTTAAATATTTTGGAATGAGTGTTTTTGTTCGCAATCATTTTGTTTGCAGTGCTCCAGTAAGTGAAAGAATATCGCTGAACTTAAACATCCTGGCACTGTGATAAATATATTGTTTATTTTCAGTGTTTGTACTTGAATAGTCGTCTAAAACCGAACAATTTATGATGTTTTTAGTGTGTATGTGTGCAGGCGCGTAGCCAGGAAGATTTTTCGGGTGGGGGATATGCGCCTGGACAATTTTTCGGGGGGGGGATATGAACTGATATGTGTATAAATAGACGGAATTTCATCACTACTTTGGGACAGCCCAAAAATTTTGGGGGGGACATATCCCGATATCCCCTCCCCTGGCTACGCCCCAGCATGTGAGCTCGGGGGGATTTCACATCAAATATAATATTATACACTTCCCAGACTTATAAATTTCTATCTTCTATACTTACAATAAGAATTCTGATTTTCTAGGAGTATCTTAAAGTTTCCTAACGCGTAAGTGCCTTCAGTAATTTAAATCAATGGATATATCTCAATCAAGGTTATGAGTTAAACCAAATTAAAGAAATGATATATTTCACCTTTTAACGTATAAAAGAACAGAAGAATTGTATCTACAAATTATTTATAATTTCCTTGTAATATTTGTTATGTAGTTTTAAATTTGTACACACTTTGCAATTCTTTTTGCATATTGCATACTATTATTTCTTAATCCTAGTAAAAATGAATCAAAGAAGCATAGTTATACACTTTTTTTCAAAGTTAATGAAACACTTTTAACTACCATTTTGTAAACATATAAATAAATCAAACCACATAGCAATATTTTAAAAAGTGTGAAATTTATATGTATATAGCATATAACTGTTTTTTTTATTTTATTAATACACAACTGGTAATTAAAATAGCAACACCAAGAAGGCGACATCCTACACAGAGTGCAGCAATTTTAATCTCGAGTAGTATATTTTATCAAAGAAATATTTCTAGATTCATAACATTGTGATTTTCTTTTTTCTACAAATTATATCATTATCAAAAACAATAATCATTTTCTTCAGTTTTAAAAGTAATTTTTCATTTGTATGAGATAAACAGCTAGATTTGGATTTGAAGTAATTTTACAGTGGGAATTTTCTAGTTTTTTGTATATTCAGGGGAGACTTGGAATTCAGGGATTTGGGAATTTTTATGTCTAGAAAAGTCAGGGAATTCTGCAAAAAATCTCTTCTAAATCAGGGAGATTTAAAACTCTTTACAATGTTTATCGTCATTTGATGCAGAATACCGTGTTTACTCGCGTAATAGTCGCACCCCCGTTTTGAAGCAGAAAAAATAGCTCTTTAGAGTTACAATATTATATAGTAGATTTTACCCGCATAATAGTCGCACCTGGACTTTCAACATGGAAAATTGGCAAAAAAGTGCGACTATTACAGGAGTAAACATGGTAGTTTTGGCTTCTGGTGATCGGAACAGCTTTAGTATTGGTCATTATTGGCAGTCTTTGTCATAACTTGTGAAATTTTCAATGGCATTAATATTTTATTTAAATATTATGTATTCATTTTTTTAGATTCTTAAACAGCGATGTATAGATTTTTTTTATAATTCTTATGCACTATATTTTAAGTTAACATTTACTCTGTGAGGGGGATCCCACACCCTCAAACCCCGTTTCTTTCTTTTAAATAAATGCAATTTCAGTTTACTAACAACCATAGTCAGATAAAAGAAAAAGCTATCTGCGCACATATTCCCAAAACTATCTGCAAACTCATATGACGTATTTAACGAGGAGAGGGGGAAAGAGGGGGGGGGGTCCTGGGAGTTCGGACACTCCCCCCCCCTCCCTCCCTGAAATTTTGTTTTTTGTCACTATAATGATAGTCTTTTTGTGAAAAATTCTGCCTTTTTTACGGTTTGGACGCCCCCCCCCTCCAAAAATGTTTCCTGAATACGTGCCTGCTCGTGATAACTGAATACATATTGCGTATATGAACTTGTGTATATGCATTCGAAGCACACATCTGTGCAACCCGCTTGCACTATAGTGACTAGCTGCTGCTGTTGTGAACACGTATATCGGATTTGCGTGCTTGGCTGGAAGTCCACTTGTAAATCCTCGTCCGAATGACAAAACAAGGGAGTTACCCTCAGTGGGGATCTTTGTAAGGGGTCCTAACCCGTATTTACCCTAAGTTTCGGAGAAACACCGAACGGTTAGGTCGACGGACGTGCGATGGAAACCGAACCCGGGACCTTCACACTTCGGCCGTGTACCATTTTCAGTGATATAACCACTGTGCCATGGTGAGGCTTTGTGCAAGATAAATTGTTTATTTATTTTAATGCATAAATTTTAAAACCATTTCATATCATTGCCTAGTTATAAAAGTATTTTTTTAATATTTTGCTTATTATACAGTCTGATCATCAACGTTTTAAATTTCAAAATCTCTAATCATAAGTGTAGTCAGTGGCCAATATCCTGAATCAGGAACACTAAACATAAATATCAATTTTTTATTCAATACTTTTCGAAGTTGAAATATGTAAGAAAGTAATTAAAAATTAGCGCAGATCTGATCGCTCTGTAAGCAGTTCTTTATAAAAGTTTTGCATTTAAAAAGAGAGGAACGCTTAAAAATTTGAGCTTTCCGCTTTTAAAAAGTTGAAAATTTGATTCTTTTTTCTTATTCATTATTTTTTTCAAAAAGATTTGACGAAAATTAAGCATATTGTTAAATGTAGTAAAAATATTTTATCATGTATTTTTATGTCCAATGTTCAATAGCAATGATGCATACAGTCTTCTATTTTAAAACAAGATGGTAATTTTGACATTTTAATTTGGAAGGGCAGGCCCATGGTCAGGATTTTTATTCGGGGAGGCTCAAATATTCAAATACCATAAGTTAAACATAGGTATCATGGGGTCCTACGAAAGGTGCAAGAAAGAGCCCCCCACCCTCCGACATAGGCGCGGCATTGTGATCATTTTTAAAATACACTGGAACTTTTTGTATTTTAGTACTGAAGTGTCTGAAATACTGAAATAAGCCTTCTCTAGAATAAGGGTGTTCCCTAGAATATAAGCCTTCCCTAGAATACTGGGTGGATTGTGGTAATGGGGCCCCTTGGGTGCCCCTCTCTTGTAGAGGACGCGGGGCTGCAGAGCCTGTTTCCCTAAATCCGTCCCTGTATATAAACATACATATTTGAACTTTCGGGGGGTGGGGTGTAGCTCCTCTAGCCTCCCCTTCCCTGGCTACGTGCTTGTCGAGGGGGAATAACAATAAGTGCTGCTGAAAAGTAAAATTATTATGCTCCTAGTTTGTGCTAACAAATTTCAGTTTATAGATGAGTCAAAAGTAAAATGTGATTTTTTAAATGTGTTTAATTCACTGAAGTAAATTATTTTTTTTCTAAGTGTTTGCTTGGAATAAATCCTAACAGAGGATGCAAGAAGAATCCTGATGTGAAAAAACGTGAGGCCGTTAATATGAAAATTCTCAATTTACTTAATAAAATGTCGGCATATGAGCTAATTGACCACTAATTATATATTAAGAAATACCCCTGAATACTGGAGAGAAAATCTATAAAATTATAAACAATAAACTTTGTAAATATTCCTCTGTTTGTACTTTGTAAATACTTTATAAATACTGTATTTTTTTACTTAAAATAAATCTAATTTTTCACAATTTTTCCTGACGTATTTCTTTGATTGTTAATGGATATTACAAAAATCTAAGCATAGATATATCATGCAAGAGTAATTTTAAACTCCTAAAAACTACTTCTGAAAAATAAGATGCATATATGTATATACATTAAAACCTCTACTAACGGTCACCTCCGAAGACTGGTCATCTCTTAAAACAGACACTGTTTGAAGTTCACAGAATTGAATTGAGACTATTGATTTAACATTATTGTGAACCTCCAAAGAACGGTTGTCTCATAAAATGGTCATTGTTTTATGGGACCAAACGTAGCTGTTTCTCAGAGGTTTCACTCTATATATGTAGTATTTACTTGAACGACGCCATCACTACATTAATCAATAGTTTAGGAGCAAACATATATATTATTTTAACTACAATGACGCGCTACAATCACCTAAAAAATAAACCTTACAGTAAATACTTCCACTAACTTCATTTACTACAAATACCCCAACCATTTATTTAGGGACAATTGAAATGACAAACTGATACGCTTGCATCCCCATGAACATAGAAATTGATGGATACTTGATGGATAATATCAAGAAATAATTTTGAAAGCATTCAAATATAAACTTTAAATTTTATGCTTGGAACATCTACACTACCACCCCTGATCCATTGATTTGTGTATAAATTTTTGTGCTTTGAAATGCATTGATTCATTTGAAATCAGCTTCTTTGATTACTGTTTTACTTGATTGATAGCAATCGTTCTTATAAATCTTTCTTTTTTCAACACTAATATTTTATTTTGTACAGTTACTTAATTTTAAAGTATGCCCTTGGATGGAATTGATTGAAAATAATTAATGTCACCTATGATTTCAAAACATACTCAAGAATTTATCTTCATTAACATTTCGTAGGAGAATTTTTTTACCACTTAACAGGGCCAAGGTCGTCGAAAGAAGCTAGTATATGATAAAATTACTGAATTTTTTAAGTAATTGTAAGTAAGTAAATTTTTTAAGTAATCTTAAGTAAGGTATTGAATTATTAAAAACAAAAGAAAGTTGTTATAAATACAAAATATATTTCATAAATAAACTGGTTTTTTCTGTAAATTCCTTAAATCAAGCTGTAAAAATATGGTTAAAGTCTGCTACATTGACAGAAATATACCATCGACAAAACACGGGGAATCTGGAAAAATTACAGATTTCTGTGAATTAGATGCAGTTTCTAAAAAAAAAAAAAAAAAATACAAAACATTGCTATAAAATAAACGGAGAATCTGTAAAAATTTTTAAAAATACAGAAGAAATCAGTAAAACGCATAGAAGATTTCTGTAAAACACACAAAATATTTCGGTAAAGTTGATGAAGAATCTGTAAAAAATTACAGAAGACTTCTGTAAAACACACAGAGGATTTCTGTAAAATAAACAGAGAATCTGTAAAAAATTACGGAAGACTTCTGTAAAACATACAGAAGATTTCTGTAAAATAAACGGAGAATCTGTAAAAAACTACAGAAGACTTCTGTAAAATACACAGACGTTTTCTGTAAAATAAACAGAGAATCTGTAAAAATTACGGAAGACTTCTGTAAAACATACAGAAGATTTTTGTAAAATAAACGGAGAATCTGTAAAAAACTACAGAAGACTTCTGTAAAGCACACAGACGTTTTCTGTAAAATAAACAGAGAATCTGTAAAAATTATGGAAGACTTCTGTAAAACACACAGAAATTTTCTGTAAAATAAACAGAGAATCTGTAAAAAATTACAGAACATTTCTGTTAAATATACGGAAATAAACTGGCGTCCTGGCTGACAGTTTTTTTCTGTAAATTTGACAGACTTTTTTTTGCAGTGTAATTTTTTAGTTTCATTATTGCCATATTAAAAGGATATTAATTGACTTTGTCATTTTATCGCTCATCTTTCGCGAACTTTGCCTGGTAACCCTATGTTGAAATTTTTATGAGTGTAACCTATTTATCTAAAAATGCATGTGACGCATATTCTACAGCTTACGAAATATTGTAACAATAGATTAAAGCTGTTGTGAACTAATAACATTTAAATATATGTAAAAAATACATGTGAAGCATATTCTACAGCTTACGAAATATTGTAACAATAGATTAAAGCTGTTCTGAACTAGTAGTATTTAAATAGTGAAATTATGTCGCATACTTTTATGTCACATTTTTGGGACACATTTTTCAATGAAGAGTGTTGAGAGATAGAATGGCATAGCCATTAATACTAAATATATTAGGAGGGCCGGAAAGTGGCGTTGTTATTTTACGCAAAATTCAAAGCAACAAATAAATTTTCTACAAGTTTTTAGTTACAAACAATCTGTGCCTAAACATATATTCATATTTTTTAAATTTTAAAGCAAAAATTTTAGAGATAATTTTTTTCTTTGATGAAATATGGCCATGCTCCCTCTTTTTTTACGTCTATGCTCCTTCGAGGATGATATTCAAAATGTCTTGAAATAAATTTTTAGATATTGGTTAGTGTTGTATTTTACGAGAATTTTATGGATATCTCTTTCCTTTAGATCGTGCAGGATATGTTAAAAGAACGTTTTGGCCACCTAACCCCCCCCCCTTAGGTTACAAATTCTGGATTAGCTGTCTAATCTAGCACGTATGTTAAAAAACTCACCTACATGACAAATTTCGTATTGGTTTTCGATGGGTTCTTCGGTGGTTTTCGATAGTCGAAAAATTTGCATACGGAAATACGACACTACATTTCAGCCCCCCTAATATTTATAGCAAGTATTCTACTTTTAGCACAATAGAAATCATTTAGCAATTATTTATTGAGAATACTGTGAAAACAGTAGAGGTAAATGAAATAAGAGAATATTTACCATAGATTTTTTTTAACCATCTCCACATTTTAAAAGAAAATATTATTATAATTTATGCATACCAGTCATGCCCAATCAAAATCTATTGCTAATCATTCGTTTTAACTATTTCGACTCGGTCTGTACCAGGGTTTCCAAATCTGTGTTTCGCGGAACGCTAGTTTTATCAAAGAAATATCTTGTAGCTCTAGCTTCGAAATCACTAAACTCAGATTTACGTAAGGTGTTCCAAGAAATTGCACATCTTTCTCGGTCAGAATTCAAAGACCCTCAAAGTGCATCATCAGAGAAAAAGTTTGTGGTACCCTCATCTATACATTCATCTTGTACTACAATTCAAAGGGCAAGCGAAGCGGGCACGGCTTGCTAACTGCACAACGAACGTGGAATTCATGTGTGTGTGAATTTAATTAAAACAAAGAATAACACTAGTTTTTAAGATATACGTGACTGTCAAACTGATAAATAGCTGCCCCAATCGTCTCCGTGACCATCAAGTCTATAATACAGCAATAAATTTAATGTGTTATATAAGCTGATTATACGTAATTCACTGCCCTTTATTTTCATTCAGGAATTTACTGATAATTCCAAAGACCAGTGAAAAGAAATTTTTTGTCAGTGTAATTAATACATGTATTGTCAATGACTACCAATTTTTGTCTAATAGATTGTTAATTTTTAATTATTTTACTGAAATTCACCACATATTATTGAACTTATCAAAATTGTTATAATCTTGTAGGAAATTTTCTCATCAAATCAGAAATTTTCAATAAATTATGTCTTAATACATAGTTGAAGTAAAATAAAGGTAAAAAATAATAATTTGAAGAAAAATAATTACTTGCATATGCAGAACTACGCAATTTAAAAAAGAAAGGGAGGGGAAGTACTTTTTTTTCAGCAGAAGGTTCTACTCTTCTAAAAAAAACTCAATTAAACGCTCATTCATTTCTTGTTTAATTACTTTTTTATGTTCTCTGAGGGTCATAACTAGCAATTATGTTTTCCGAAAATGAAAACAATACAAAAAACTACGTCTGCCCTGACTGAATATGTTAGTATTAATTGCTTTTAACATGTAAAAGAACGGTAAACAGAGAACTACGTAATTGCAAATGTTAAAAGGACTGTTTATGCAGTAATAGATGTTTTATTTTTTATTACCATAAGCAAGCAAATTCAATACGTGTTTATTTTATAAAATAATTTTAAGTTTTTATTTCAGAACTTATCTTAGGGAAAAAACAGAACAGATGCTAACACAATGAAGAATGTTTGAATATCAACAACAAAAGCAGACTTTTCCTGATTTTCGATTTCATTACGAAAAAGATAATGGCTTTAGTTATTAATAGAATGTCTTAAATATACAAAATAGTTGAATAGTTTGTTATTGCAAATCGTGTTCTAAATTATTTCTTCTACTTAGGAAATTTCAAACGTAATATAAAACTAAAACTAGAAAAAAGGAAAGCTATTATAAAAACCTATTTGAAGGTTAATATTTTAATAAAAGAAAATACTCTACATTTCGTTAATAAACATGATAATTATGATAATCGACAAAACAAGTTCTAATTCAATATATGTGGGAGGAGGTGCCTGATATATGAGTGGGTAGAGGTGGGCTTCATGACGTCAGAACATTTCTCAGCCTACACATTTTAATCTCCATATACCAAAACAATGCAGGTTTTCCATCGGTTTTCAATAACATTTCAAATCATTCTAAAATATAACAGAACACTAACTTAAAATATTACCATTTAAAACATCCTAAATATATACATTTTAGAAGCATTTTATGATGAAATATTTCCGTTTGCCCACATTTATGCGTTCCCTATTAAATTCCAAAACGCGTTGGAAACTGATAGCGTTGCCTATCTCTGAAAGATATTTTTACACGTCTCCAAACACACTAAAGCTTTAAAGTTCAAAACATTTTAAATATCGGATTCAAATATTTGCGAAAACTGCCATTTAAAAACTCTTAACACCGATGTTTAATAAACGCTCCGAAATAGAAATTGCCTAGTGGAACGAAAAGTTATACTTCTATAATCGTAATATGAGCTCGGAGATTTAGAAGTTCCAGCTGGAATTATTAATAACAGGCGCGTGAATTTGAGGGGGTTCAGAGCGGAGATGAATTAACGTATGTTCCAGATGAATGAGTTTAAGGTTACACTCATTGATATAGTTTAATGAGTAGTTTTTACCGCCAAATTAACGGGTATTTTTTAGAGTGTAAGCCATCTAAAAAAATTCAAAATCTAATTTTTCATACACACCAAAACAAATCTGGATTTTAGAATTGTCTTATAAAATAAATGTTGTAGTATATTTGTATTTTATTTTAAAGGATTTCAATATTTGGAAAAATAGAATCTTTTTTTTAATTCTATGGTCAAGCACATTTATGATTGATGATAAATTATTTGTTACGTGTCTTTCCAAATCAAGCAGTAATCAAGTTGTATTCAAGCTTGAGAGCTCAAATGACTTAAATTCGGCGGGATAAATATTTGCTATTTCATTTCTTTGTAATCTCCAAGCTGGCTGCAAGCTTAAAATGAATTGAACTATCAAGCTTGCATTAATGCGTCAAATTCAAAGAAATGTCAAGGTTGGTTTAAGCTTATGTGATGTCTGGGAAGGCTCTCAAAAAGACACCCCCCCACTAATCAGACCAATAGAAAAAAAGACGAATTTGATATGCATGAATTTCGGTGTGCTTTACTTCGTGTTATGGATCTTATGACGTGTTTTAAATTATTAGGTATTCCAGACAGATTTGTTTTTTGATTTTAAAAAAATGTTAAAAAATTCAGCAGGTTTTTTAATCACAAATACGCTGTGTTTGAACACAGGATTTATTTATTTATTTATTTATTTTTGCATTTTAAAGCAAAAATTTTATCGAAGACATTTTTTTTCTTTCATTTAAGATGGTAACTCTCCCCTTTTTTCCTCGTCCACCTTCCTTCGAGGACACCATCCGAAATGTCCTTAAATCGACTTTTAGATACCCCTGGATGTTCCATTTTACAACAAGAATTTCATGGATACCTCATTTGAGATCACGTGGGTTATGTTAAAATAATGTTTTGGATAATATATGATGAAAATATAACAAATGAATGTGTGTGCATGCCTGCTTTTCTTATAGAATTTAATTAGGACATAAAAAATTAAAAATTATATTGCTTTAGGAGTTATCTTTCATGAAATCTTATTCCTGTACTAAAACTTACAGCCGAAATAAATAAATAATTCATAGTTTACAAGATGAGAACATGTCCGTATTTGAAACAAATTAATTTACTTAACCAGCAAATATCAAAGCAGGAAATTTAAGAATAATAATATGTTTCAAACAAAATGTGTATTAAAAGAAAACTATATAAGTAAAACACCGAATATCTAGTTTTAGATTATATTAAAGTGAAATTGCAAAGTGCATGTTTGTATTTCAAATTTTATCTCACAGCGACATTTAAAACCGCTTGATTATTAAAATAAAAAGAATACTAGGCAAGTTGGAGTGTATAGGCTGATTATTTTACCAACTATGCGAAAAATTCCAGAGCTGGGGCTCGTACCCAGGACTACCGCTTAACGTGCGGGTGCTCTACCACTGAGCTACTCTGGGACGATTCCCAGATGAAATTTCTCGCTTTTGAACCGTTGGCATTTATCATCTTCCTCTGCAAACCACAGATGGAACAGATGAAACAATTAATTCGCGACAACTCCATTACGCCGCGGAAGTTTTATACATTTTTAGAAAGTGAATATATCAACCTTTCAAGTATATTAGGCAAGTTGGAGTGTATAGGCTGATTATTTTACCAACTATGCGAAAAATTCCAGAGCTTGGGCTCGAACCCAGGACTACCGCTTAACGTGCGGGTGCTCTACCACTGAGCTACTCTGGGACGATTCCCAGATGAAATTTCTCGCTTTTGAACCGTTGGCATTTATCATCTTCCTCTGCAAACCACAGATGGAACAGATGAAACAATTAATTCGCGACAACTCCATTACGCCGCTTAATACGCCGAATTAATTGTTTCATCTGTTCCATCTGTGGTTTGCAGAGGAAGATGATAAATGCCAACGGTTCAAAAGCGAGAAATTTCATCTGGGAATCGTCCCAGAGTAGCTCAGTGGTAGAGCACCCGCACGTTAAGCGGTAGTCCTGGGTTCGAGCCCCAGCTCTGGAATTTTTCGCATAGTTGGTAAAATAATCAGCCTATACACTCCAACTTGCCTAATATACTTGAAAGGTTGATATATTCACTTTCTAAAAATGTATAAAACTTCCGCGGCGTAATGGAGTTGTCGCGAATTAATTGTTTCATCTGTTCCATCTGTGGTTTGCAGAGGAAGATGATAAATGCCAACGGTTCAAAAGCGAGAAATTTCATCTGGGAATCGTCCCAGAGTAGCTCAGTGGTAGAGCACCCGCACGTTAAGCGGTAGTCCTGGGTTCGAGCCCCAGCTCTGGAATTTTTCGCATAGTTGGTAAAATAATCAGCCTATACACTCCAACTTGCCTAATATACTTGAAAGGTTGATATATTCACTTTCTAAAAATGTATAAAAAGAATACATTTAAAATATGTTAGTATGTATGTGTATGCAAATTCGGTAATTTAATTATTTTAATGCGATGATCAATACGACTAATTTTTGCATCATTACAAGAGAATAAATAACACACATTTTATGCTAAAAGTGGAATTAAAATTGGAACATGTACAAACCATTAATTAATACCATTGTTGAGTATCGTAATATAAAGGTTTTTCTTCGATTTTTTACCACAGTAAATAGAAGATGAACTCTTCATCCAGTATTATTCTTGCCCTTTTCTTTAAAAAAAAAAAAATCATATGGATCATGAATGAGAACAGTTATTACAAATCACAATAATATGTTAGAGTCAGCTTAATTCACGCAATTCATTAATATTAGTTTAGATGTAGAAATACAGAAAACATAAATCAGGGTAAAATTCAATTATCCTCTTCCCAGTTCTCCTCACTCTAAGGTAAAAGCTGACGTTTATGAGAATTGATTCAATAAGAGATGTAATTCATAAAACTGTATATTTGTCAATTTTTCTTGCTAGTTTATGTGCATTTTTTGTTTTGTATCTTATGTGTTGCACGTTTCATTTTTTAGATTTTTTTATTTTTCGTATTATTGCACTTTTGGATGAAACTCAATGGATTCAACGTGCAATTTACAAGGAACATAGGGGAATGTGGCCTAAAACGATCCTAGCAGGTAAAACGATCCACATACGTTTTCTTCCATACAGGGAGCTCTTACCGTGTAACACATAAACTAGTTGTGTCAAGTGAAGAAGAAGAAATGGCGGTATTGAAGTGATCACAGTATTAGGTGTCTAAATAGAAATTCTTATATTATAATAGAATTCTTATGGATTTTATAACGTTTGTCATGAGGTAAGCACTGACTTCCCAATTTATTTAGATAAACAGTCTTCCATGCACAGAAATATGGCTTAGTTTACTGAATGGAATATATTTTTTAGATTATTATTTGGGTTAGATCCTAATACCTAGAGGAGTGAATGACGCATGTTCTGGGATACCTGAGAATGGTGATCATGTGTATTTTTCTGATACATGCGCAAATATTACGAGTTTTGGAAGTGGCGGAAAAATAAATTATCTAATTTATTTCTGCGTTTATTGTAGGCCATAATTTTTAATTATGATTTACAAAGATTCTATTTTATTATTTGTGGGACTTTTTTATTTTAAAATTTTCAATATTAAATTTGTGTGCTATCTTATAGTAAATCTTATTTTATTTCATTACTTAGTCATAAATACTTTTCGACTTTTTATTTAGACGATAAAAACAATTTACAATTATTATTAAACGAAGTTCAAACATTTTGCCATTTGGTTGAGGCTAAAATGATCCTTTGGATACCTTTTCAAAATTCTATTTTTTTAATTATTCGATGTGGGTTGAAAATATTGAAAGATGTTTGTAATTCAAAATATAGTGTAAAACATACCAGGAAAACGCCAAAGTTTTATTTAAACATTTATGTTATTTATACAAGTTATCCCCTTAAGGAGATCATTTTAGGCCACCTTCCCCAATATCGCTGTCACTTTTGAGACGAACCTTTTTTTAAGTTAAAATAAAAGTGGTAGCAACAAAAGACACTACGTGTAACAGCGGTCATGGTGGGAACGAATTTAAACTCCAATGTTAGTCGGTCACAATAAATGAAAAACTTTACAGAGTAGACAATATAGGTATTGGCACTATATGCAGATATTGACCTCATTCAAATGAAAATATTGGGGGAAGTACAAATGTTTCGACGTTGAAAATAATTTTAATGAATTATTCATTCCTTTTTTAGATGGAATAAGTAATATAATGGCTCAAAATGAAGTGTATCATATTTTTTTTAAATTAATGTTCTGAGTGTTGTCTCATCTTTTTGAAATTAACACATTTTTACTTTCCGAACATGTACCATGTAAGGAAAGTATTGTAATCATGAAAGATTCAACTTCGAGATTTTGGCGTATTTACACGTTTTGAGGTCTTCTGAATTCATTTATGCTATTTTTACGAGATGTATGTATGTATGTGTATGTGTGTGTGTGTACGTATGTGTGTTTGTGTGTATGTGTGAGTGAACACGATAGCTCCTTAACGGGGCATTCGATTGAGCTCAAATTGGGTATATATGTTATAAACCACCGTCGCAAGACCGGTATTGATTTTGGTGTGTATAAGACTTATAGTTTTTCTACAGGGCTACGACAAAGATTTCTGTTACATTATGGCCTATGGGGTGAAATTCTTGAAGGTGCGCTGGCGTTTAAACGAAAGATTCGATTGAGCTCAAATTGGGTATATATGTTATAAATTACCGTCGCAAGACCGGTACTGATTTTGGTGTGTATAGGACATATAGCTTTTCTACAGGGCTACGACAAAGATTTCTTTTATATTATGGCCTATGCGGTGGGGGGGGAATTCTTGAAAGTACGCTAGCGTTTAAACGGCGCATTTGATTGAGCTTCAATTTGGTATATACGTTTGAAATATTCATCGATTAAAATTTATTTAAATGCTTGGTAATGATCGTAAGCGTAAGTGTTCAGAAAGTCGAGTGGAGTCACTGCCAATTTTTTTCATTGTCAAGTATGCTGTAGCAGATTTTATTGAAAAATAGTGCATTCTTTTTTTATTTTTTATCCATTTTGATTTTTTTTAATAATTATATAATATCTACAACTGAAGTAACATTAATTTTGTTTTAAAACTTAATAAGAATTTAGTTGGCATAGGGGCCAATTACTTCCTACGATAAATATGATATATTCAGTAAGACCAGTAATAAATTAGCCAACATTATGAAAACAGTGGCAACAATAGTTTAAATGAGATTACAGTTAATTCTCATGCTTTTGTCAAAAGTGTTGGGGAAAACATTTTCTGGGATAATAGAACAGCTAAAAACGAGAACTGTGTGTGAATACAACGGTAAAAAGGGGAAAGTCGTGGCAATTTATGTAATTAAAAAAGATTTTCTCTGGTATTCATTGAAAATCCCTTTAGAAAAATTCATTATCATTCCTGAAAAATACCAGAGACATGTACAAAGTTTTAGAACTTAAAGAATACATTGAAGAACGGTGAATCTGTTCAATTTTGCATAGCTTTTCCATGTTTTGAGTCATTTGTTTTTAAAAAATGTACAAAAATATCTCTGATTATGTATTTCACTTACTGCAGTCTATTTTATTATAATTTAAATGTACATGAAAAGAGTGCATTAATTTCTTTTCATCTCCACTTTCATGCAGATAATTTTGGAGAGGATGACAATCAAGATGCCGATAACGGTAAGAAGTGTGCTGATAACTACAGGGGAAAAAATGTTTTGTACAAACATTTGTAAAAATGTTTTGTACAAATGTTTTGTTGATTTAACAAAATTTTTGTTCAATCAACAAAAATTTTGTTAAATCAACAAAAATCCCTTTTTTTGACGCAGCTGGCTGTGCCGGGCACAGCCAGCTGCGTAAAAAAGGGGGTCTCTAGATCTGTGGCACGCGATGAACGTTTCGATCGTCCGCCATCTTGCTGGTAGTTAAGTCGAGCGATGGCAACGGCTGCCCTTTTTTCAGCATTGGGAAAGGGTTGCGCCTCAAAGGGTTAAGTTTAAGGCTTTAAATATTACTCTCAAATGAGGGATTTTACTACCCAGCTATGCCACCATTCCGGCAACAAGCTGGGTTGAACCATTAACATTTTTTTTAACAGTTATTTTGTTTCTTTACAATTTTTGCAGTTACAATAAGAGAAATAAGGAAGCACAATTTTGATAAGGAACCGAACAGAAGAAATAAAAGGAGATTTTTTTTAAACAGATATGAATAAAGTTTGAGGCAGACGAAAATTATAAAGATAAAACCTCTTTTTTACGTGTAGATTAAAATAAACTGTATCTATTAATAAATTTTGAAGTACAGGAAAAAGAAAACCATTTTTTACGTTTTGAATAAATTTATAAATTTTTCTTCAGAAAAAAAGAAAAAAATTAATTAAATACAATAAATTTTTGGAATATATTTTTTTTGAATAAATCCAAAATTATAAAATTTTTAAGATGTTGAATTTATATAGAACGAGACTGATACTTATATTTTCAAGTGCATTATAAACTGTAGAGAAAAAGAAAAAAAAGAAGAAAAAGAAAAAATGCACATATGATTAGTCTGAATCAGAGTCACTAACCGGATGTGTTAATCTTATTGAAATTTGGGTCAATATATTTAGCTTAGTTATTTTGTATTTCTGATATTCGCATAATTATTTTATAAAGTAAATGATGATTCTTTAACTCATATTTTGTTCAATCTTCGTCATTTGTGAGGGAGACCTCTTAATATGATAAATCTTAGTTAATGGGCATTTTGTAATGGACTGAATTTCCAAAATTATTGCATATACAGTAAGCTGTTGGTGATTTATTAAATTTATAAATATATGATGGAAAGGGGCCGTGATTTGTAAAAAATATATAGAAATTTCTATTCGAGTAATAAATCTTCCGATACTGTTTTAAAGTAATTGTATGTAAATCTTCCTTTTTCTGGTTGATCCCATCTGGATTGCCAATCACTAATTTTATTTAATTTTAAAGTATATTTTAAACTTGATAGCGGACTTCGATGGAAACACTGATTGTATCTATTGCCAATATTTAGAAACTTGACTATTATTTGGATTTTTATTATTAAGTGCTGCTTGCTTGGCCAGTCGGTCCGCTAGTTCATTATCTATAATATTTGCATGTGCTTTGATCCATTTGAAATAGATGGTTTTATTTAGGCTATTTAATTTATCTATGATTTTATGGGATATTGTATTGTAGTTATGTTATTTTGTAGTATTGAGATGCTAGATTGACTATCTGTTAAAATCAAAGCGAAATCATATATTGAATTCTTAAACCATTCTATTGCATAATAAATAGCCAGGCGTTCTAATTGGAATATGGAATTTGTATTTTGTATTTTTATCTTAATTCCTTTTATAAATTCATTTTTTAATAAAACACACAACGCTGCGCCACAACAATGTTGGGATTTTGAGCCGTCTGTAAATATGTATGTTTATGGTCATTCTGAATCGTGCAATTTTATTGGGCTGATCAATGGATCTATTGCTGTTTTCTTTAAAGGTATGCCAAAATCTGATGGATTGAGTTGGTTACTAATAACATTCATTGATGTTTCTAGACTTATGAATGCACAATTTATTAGTTTAAGTCTATTGGTGCTATGTCCGATAACACTTGTAAAGCATGTGTTGACGTTTCTTTGTATGCTCTGGTTATTAAAAGAATGCATTTTCGCTAAATTGATTCTAGTTATCTTTTTCCGATACAGTTTATACATGTTTACCAACAAGATGAAGCATAGACTATAATTCTTTCCAAAATGGCTTTATACCATACATTCAAGATCTGTTTTGTTATTCCTGTGTTTGATGGTGAAAATTTGAATAATTGTCGATCAATCTGTCTATTTTGTTATTTAAGTATTTTAAGTGGGGATGACAGGACAGTTTGTTGCCTGTATTATTTAAATTTTGTATCATAGGGTATTATGGAATTTCCTATTTTAAAATATGGTCGCCATTGGAGTTGTTTTGGTTTTCCTGTTGCTTTTGATATGCATTTTGATATGGATATTGATAGATTACTTTTTATTGACCAAAAGCTGATTTTTTCTAGAACTTTGTTTACTCAGATAGAGAACGATTGAAATCTAGTCTTCTAGCTTCTAAAATGTAGCTACTGTGGTCGTGAAGACACTAGTCAAATGCAGCATTTTAGTGTGAGTGTGGCAGTTGTTTGCCGTGTAGAAGATTAAATATTTTTATTTGTTCTACAGCAAGATCTATCTGCGGATTTTAGTGCAACTCTTTTTTCTATTTAATAAATGTCAAGCGTTAATTTAATTATTTGTGCTCAAATTTCATCTCATTTGGGCCGATGGAACGTATTTTAGAGCGCTCTGAAGCTGAGCAACAAATTTCTTTGTAACCTTGTACATTATCTTGTCCTATACAAGAATAAATTAAATACGACGGTTTTTTTTTCAATTACATATGTCAGTATCCTTAAAAACATAGTTTAATGTTAATACACTCAAATACATTTTAATTTTAACATATATTCTTATATTAAGATAAAAATATTGCATGGTTTAAGGATTACTCACAGTATGCTACAATCAAAACAATTTTTAAAATACACTCATTTATGTGTTCTAAAGTTTTTATTGATTTCTAAAAACTTTTGGATTTAGTGTTTTGTGAAATTGTCTACTCAAATATAACAGATTCAAATCGTCGCTAAACAGGCTTATTTTATAAGCAAATTTCATACACATTATTCAAAAAAAATTATTTCGTTTATCTTGAAAAATTTAAGTGATTGATACGACTCTATTTTTCCAAATATTAATTAAAGAACATTAAATAAGCATCTTTCTTTCCGAATCTAAAAATACATTTGAATTAAACACCCTGTGTATAATAATTAATCTGATCTACACTACAGACGTGTGGGAATGATAATTTTTTTTGTCTTCTGTCTAATAAATAATACGTGAGAGCTCAAAGCAATATATTCCTTGCTCTATTTTTTATTATTATTATTATTAATAATAATGGCAAAAGTACCCCGAGAGTCATCCATCAGTAGAGTTACCCCACTCTCACACTCACATTGCGGGGATCACTTCCAGTTCGTATAATGCCTTAATATTATCTGCTCTGTAGTTGCAGGAATAGAAAAAGATAAATCTTCACACAAAGAATCCGAATATATTTTTTTTATGCTCTCCACCCTGAAAAATTAAAGCTGACGCTTATAAAAAGTAACATGATCAGAGTTTCAATTTGCAACTACTGCGCTTATCATTATTTTTTCTAGTATTTAAAAGATTATTCAAATGTTATAGTAGAAGCAACTACAGGGTGTTTCTCGAAGAATCCCTAAGTTTAAAAATGAATAACTAAAAAACTTTCAAAGATAGAAGCTTGAAACAAGCGGTATGTTAATTACAAAATCCGTAGGAAATTGATACAGAAGCCACAAAATTTTAGTTACACAAAAACTTTAGTAATTATTGCTTTTTTCGTACACCTAAGAAGATTCTATTGACCACAACTTCTTTCTTGCAGCCCAGTACAATTCAGATCTGTTATTAAAATTGTCTACAGAAAAGTGCTTGTCACGAACAGCAGAACAAGATAAAATATGAGGAAAATCCATAAAGCCCCTCTTTGAACACAGAGGGCAGCCAGGTGAAGTTGAAACACCAATTCTATAAAGGTGTCCCCGTAAAAAGTCATGTGAAGTCAAGAGTCTGAAATTCGCAGTAGCTATTTGTCTAGGAAGGTTGACCGCCAAAGGATGGGTCAGAAGTTTACTCCAGGACTTTTCCCGATGTAACTTGAATACACTTCCGAACTTTAGTGTATATAATTTAGTATATATAATGTAGATAATTTAATTTAAATTAAAAATGATATAATAAATTGTTTTTCTTCTTTACTAAACACGCAAAAACGGTTATCATTCTATTTTCAATTAATTACTTGGTGAAAGACAACATGCAGTATGTGAATTTATAGAAAATCTGGATGACTTTAAAATGTATCAAAACAGCTAAATTCACTTGTTTTATAGAGCTTCTAATTTATAGGTATCATTCATACCCAGTATTTTTTTTAATCATCCTAAAATAATTATAATATGAGCCATTTAAAAAAGCACCTCAAATAAGTACAGTAGAATTTTTCAAATTCAAAATCTTCAGGACTTTACCGACTCTAAATAACAGATTCCAGATTATAGAAATCCTGCAGTATGAATTATAAAAAAATCATTACAATCAGTAAAGGTTTAAAAAAAAAGGGGGGGGGAGAAGAAGAACTTACTTTTTTAAATAGAAAAATGTATTAAAAATAAAACATATTTACTATTGCCTAATACAAAGATTTTATTCTTTTAAACATTTTAAATAAAATATTAAAAATATTTTCGTTCGAATACCGATTTATTGTTATTTTAAGGTCTAATTTAGTCCTGATAATTGAAGTTCCGTAAATTGGAAGACAAATTAAAGAAATTCTGCTGCATTTAAAAATAAAAAATGGGGATACATTTAAAAGAAAAACGGGCAATAGCAAGATAAAGGTTTAAACACGCATGCGCGAAATCGCTAAGGATTGAGGAAACGTACGATTCTACAAGAAGATGGTGGAAACAGAATTCTACTTAGACATTTGAGGTTTCACCGCTCTTAGCGACAGTACAGACACAAGTGTAAACGGGCCTTTAGTTGTCATCGTTTTGCAATACAATTAAAGTCAAATGACGCCTTTACAAGATATTGCAGCCCAAACGGTAAGTTTTGGGCAATGAAGCGGTCATATGTTTGACAAGTGATGATTTTCTTTAGATCTATACCAAAGCTTTCATCTATTATTGCAATTTACAACTGAAATTTTGTGGCTTCTATATGAAATTCATTAAGTTTTTTCTCATAAACATATCACTGGTTTCATGCTTCTATAAATCACCGTTTTTCAGTTACATATTTTCGCTGTCCTTCGTGAAACACTCTGTATAAAAAGTCATTGCATTCATGTTTTTCTATAGGTATTACCGTAGACTTATATGATTTCTAAAATATTTGATGAAAACTAAATCCAATTAAAACTTCTATCGGATAATGAAAAATAATATTAAACAAATAAAACTGGTAAACAAATTAAAGGAATAAAACACAAAAATTTACAAGTAAAAAAAATATTAGGTCGAAGAGAATAGTTACTTTGAAAAAGGTGATGTAACGGTGTTCGCTTTTGCACCGGGCATGGTCAAGAATTCTATCTTCGAGCTCTACTTGATTGACTAGGCGCCTTTTATCCTTTATCCGCCCGTTATGCCTAAAGTGAGTAAATAAAATAAATAATAACCAAAATTGCTAGGGTGACTGAACTTTGGGATCTGGGGGGCGCCGCGTCAATTTGTCCAGGGCATACTCTTTTGCATCCTAGTGCCTATTTGCACAAGAATGCTCGTATTAGTATGGCAGGGCCTTGGCCCTTAAGAGCTCTTGTGCTGCCAATTTAGTTCAGTTGTAGTTATTCCGGTTCTAGTGGTATTTTATTTTTTTTTATTTTTATGAGTAACAGGAATATGATTTACCAATCTGCATAGACGTAACTTGCTAAGGGCAAGACGGGGTGATTACCACCCCCACCCCTCCAAAAAAATTCAAGCTCAGATGTCACCTATTTGAAAATACTATTTTCTCCTATAGGAAAGATTTTTCTCCCCCCCCCCTCAATGTCGCATGCCAATTTATGCCAATTTGTGTTTGTGTTGCAGTAGATATATTCTTTTCTGTTTTGTTAATCGAAGCAGTTTTTATCTATTCCTTAATTTTGCAAAAGCAAAAAGTATTGCTCTGAGGTCGGACTGAAAATAAGAAGGTTCGTTTATATTTGTTAAACAATACCTGCAAGCTTGTTTTAATAACTCTTTATTTTTCGTCTTCTAAGAGACTAGTTCAGTAAAATTCTGGAGGAGGTACTCGAAAAAGCACTTGAGAGATTTCTGAATATCAAAGTAAAAATAAAATAATATCTTAGGTTATGGGATAAACAACACATTCTTTGTGTTACAGACTTCATATTCTTCTTTGTTGAAAAAATATAGAATGAAAGTATAGGTATGCATTTAATCATCGTTTTAGTAATTCGAGTGAAACTTAGAAAGCTTTTTTTTTCTTTAAACAAAATTGAATCTACGTTTCTTTTGATAAAATTTGCTTTAATTAGGTAATTTAATTAGGTAATTTTAAAATACTGAAGCTTTGGATTTCGCCATTTTTTACAAATAAAATATTTATTTTTGTGATTTCTTTTTATTTCAGCATTCTTTTCTCACTACAATCATTCTTTATTTAACAAAGTTATTTTATCAATCTGCATGACCTAACTCATTTAGGAAGAGTCAGAACTTTAGGGCAAAACTTAATGGGTTGTGGTTGTTTTAACCACAAATGTAACTACAAAATGTTAATTTGGTTTTCAAACTAACATTTTTCGTGATAGAAATTTAGTCATAAAAACTTGCTTTCAAGGATCCATTAATAATCTCCTTAAAGTACACATTGAAGTGTTAGTCTCTATTCCAAGTACGATTTTCTAAGACATAAAGAATTTATTTAATTTATAATTATAAATCGTATATAATTTTTGAATGATACAATGTTTGAAGAATAAATTATTTACTTATGAAATACAGTTAAAATTTTTACTTCAGTATTTATTTCAAAATAATTATAAAGTGATGCAATTCGTAAGTTCTTAATTCGTGTATTAATGCATAGTGCTGGAACACTGTGCTGTTTTTAGCTACCATTTCAGCAATTTTATCTTCGTTAGAGCTCGCAGATCCAAGTGTAAAAGTCCACTATTTTCAGACCCCTCTACCAAGTCTTTTCACTTTGTAACAGGACGCGTCTGCGTACTGGACATACCAGGCTGACTCAGGCCCGTCGAGAGACAAACTTGGGCCCGGGGTTGGATATCTGCCGGGCCCTCCGCCCTGCCCCCCCCCATCATAAAAGCTTCAATGAAATGTTTCATTAGCAATAAGAAAATTTTAACCTCAAATGTTTGCTGTGAGAAACTAAGCCTATTCATGAAGCACTGACGAAATAAACATACTTTATAACTAATAATTATTAAAAAAATAAATAAATAATCACTGTGATTATAAGAAGTGTAAAAGGGTAAGTCAACTCACCGCAAACAACTGAAAAATCCACATTCCGAGAGCAGTTCTGAACAATTTTATTCCAAGAACATTTTGGGGATGCATGAATTTTCCCGCGCTTGGAAATTACCATGTTTGTACCTGCCGGCCTGGAGTTGTCATGGTGATTCCCCGCGTATGAGAGCACAAAGGGTGGTGCGTTTGCCCCCCCTCCCCCCAAAATAAGAGAGCGTACATGACGTCAACAATCCAGTTTTGTTTAGGACCTCGTCTCGTCTTACTTATTCCAGTCGGTGTTGGTTTTCGCGAATTCTATTTCTGTCTATACTGAAATTTTTTTTGAAAGTTTCGCCCAGGCCCCTAGAAAACACGGGCCAGGGGGGTATCCCCCTCTTCCCCCCTCCTCTCGACAGTCCTGGGCTCACTGACTAACACCTTCTTCCGGGATAACCCGCATCATTGCGTGCCTCATTGCCATACTCATCTTTCCATCAGTCATATTTTAACCACAATTATTATAGAACTTATTTTAAATGCTCTCAACACAAACTTGACGATCTCTTGGGCGAAACACCACATACGAATTGGCCTCAATGTCTTCAGTGCGTTAACATTCCTTATTCAGTAAGGAGTACGATTTTTTTCTGACTAGTGTCTGGTTAGGACTCTTCATCCAGTCTCTTTACTGTCTTAACTTTTGTTTTATATTGACAGGGGCGGCCCTAAGCTACGTGGTGCCCCCCTGCAAACATAAAAAAAGGCTCCCAAATTTAATGTTACTCAGTGTTTGAGTTCGAAATGGCGGACCTTCAAAGACGCCGTCCAGATGCGATGCTTAGCTTGCTTAACCCATTTATGCCTAGTGTCCCTTTTTTGGGACGGCATTTTCGCTATCAGTCGAAAAGCTTATTTATTTTTCTTACCCTCTATTCATGAGTATTGAACCTCAACACCACAAAATATTTTAACATGACCCAGTAGGAGTTGAAATTTATCTCTTATTACTGTTATTAGAAAAAATCGAAGAAAGTCGCAAAAATATCTGGGCACAAATGGGTTAACATATTGGGCCGCCTCTGTCATTGCTTTTATCTTGCTTTTAGTATTTTGTTTGTTTGTTTGCCGGGAGGGGACAGCACACATCACTGAATGTGTTAGAGTTACATGCGTCCTTCCAGGAGTTTCCCGCCAGCATTTTAATCCTCATCCGAAGGTGGGGGACTTCTGAATATTGGCACCCCTCGGAAACTGCTGCGACCGCCAAGAGCACTTTCGGAACCACGGATTTAGCATGCATACACCGCATATATACGGGGTCTTTAGTAATACGTCGGGATCTAACCGACTTGCATTTTTAATTATTTTTGGGGGCTTTCATTTTTAAGATTAACATGGTCATATGTTTCATTAGTTTGTTCTAAAAAAAGATATGACCATAAAATATATTAATTTGCTATTTGCTTATGTCATCCTACCTTCTGTTTAGCGCAGTATCAGGGGCGTAGCCAGGGGGGGGGGGATATCGGGATATATCCCCCCCTCGAAATGTTTGGATTAGTGATGAAATTCCGTCTATTTATACACATATAAGTTCATATCCCCCCCCGAAAAATTTTCCTGGCTACGCGCCTGCGCAGTATATCCTTTTCTGGATCTCGTGCCATAAAATTTCAATTAATCAGCCAACGATCACTTTCAACAAATATTTTAGAAAGACCCTGTAGATCTGACTATCACACTACTTCTACTAACTTAGAAAGCAAACGACTGAGCGATTGTGCCTAACCTATGCGTAAAATGCATCCCTTAATTATTTTATTCAACTCATGGAATCTATTAGCTTCCTCTAATAAGCTAAACAGATAGTTTCGCGGGTCGATAAATAGCGCAGTGTACTTTGACCCTCACTTCACAATGAAATATGATTTTAAGTTATTAATGATGTTGTATTATTATACGGTGACTCGTATATATATGAATTTATGGCATTCTGAAGCAAGTAATTTATGCCTCATTATGAATTTCTTTTAATAATTGCTACCCGAATATGAACATTGACTAATTGGCTCCCCTTGAATTAGTTTTAAATAATGTTAAATATGCCTCAAAAATTGTTCAATGTAAATTGTATGAATTTAATTAGGTTTCTCACTGGGCTAGCTTTATAAAAAAGAATATATTGTGACTATCACAGGATAAGTCGTGCTTATGCACTGATAATAAAACGATTTTCAATGGAAGCATATTTTCTAGGGATCGACCGATACCACATTTTCACCGATGACCGATACCGATACTTTACTAATAAATTCATTTTCAGAAATAGCCGATACCGATACTTTTAAGTTATGGTATCGGCCGATACCGATACTTAACCGATACCGATACTTTACATAATTTAATGTCTTTTAAACCTACATCTGTATTCTGGGCAGCTTTTTTTGTAACGAGAGTGTAGTTCTCGTTAAAATGAATAACAGCATGATGAAATTTGATCCCATTAGAGAGCATTGAAAAGAAAAAGCAGTGGATACATTGAAGTGTGAATTTACAGTAGTTCTAGTCTTTCTTTTCTATTCTATCTATCATGCCGACGAATGGTCGAATTTATAAAAAGCTGAGCACTGGGAAGCGTCTTAGTGTGAGGGTTCGGAATTCTTTCTCCTCGCGTGGCTGTCGATCTAATGGTCTAGAGTTTCGGACGATTTTCTCCAGATGTACCTTGAATATGCGTTAGAACCCTCAAATAATTCCCCTACCAAGTAAAGTATTTTTAGAGAACTTACCTGTTCTAGGTTGTCAGACTATCGTTATAATTGCAGTACGTCATGTTTTTTAATCTACCGTGTATAATTAAATTCTAGTTTTTACACTGAGCACAAGACTTCTTTAATAAGTAAAATTTATTTTTAACATTAAACAAAACAAAATTAAAAAAAACTTGATTACGCACAAAACAAAATAAAAAAGAACTTGATTACGTTCAAAATTTATAAGCTAAAACTTTAACACACAAATGGTCAACCGCGGGCCGGATTATGACCGCCATCCTTTTGGCTTTTGATCCGGCCCGCGGAACATTTGAAAACCCCGTATAAACCATTCAATATCCCATATAAAACCCAATTATACGGTCTGCCACTTCGGAAGTGGCGGGCCGCACACGGAAGTTTCCAGATCCGGAAGTTTGGCCCGAGACTTCGCTAACATCCTAAAGTTTGGCCCACAACTTTCCAAAGGTTGCCCATACTTGTTTTAAAATTTTAAAGGTCGTCACCCCCTGAAATATCAAACGATGTCAAGGACTGTCTCCCCCATCAATTTTGATATCTATATCATACCCATGCCGAATCAGATGTCCTTGCGCCAATTTTTTTAATTAAAAATTTAAAGCATGTCTCTTAAGCGTGAAATCTATATCAAGAGCTAGACTTTCTCCAACGATATCAAAAGCCTATATATACAGTAGAATTTCCCTATAACGAAGTCTCCCTACAACAAATATCTCACTATAACGAAATTTTTTATGGAAACGTAACTTTAAGGCTTAAATACCACTATAAACATTCTCCATATAACGAAGAGCTTATCTTCCGATAGCGAATATTTCAGATTTACCTTTGATTTTTTTTTTGTTAGTTATGAAGAAAATTTTAATTTTTGAACAGACTACTTAGCGGAAGAGTAACAGATGATAAAAATGGAAGCGAGGAAAGTGAAACTGACTCCGATAATGAAGACACTTAACCAGCGCCTGATTATGACCGACAGAGGCACCGGGCATTAATGGATTTGGAGGACCCCATCTATGAAATTCGTTATATTTTTCGTAAAATTTTAATATAAAAAAGAATATTTCAGAAAAAAACATTTGAAATTGGGGAACTTTCAAGTCGGAGGCCCTGGGCAAAGTCCCGATTTGCACATATAATAATAAGTCTCTGCGCTTCACGATCAAAACCACATCATGCCGAAATACTTCAACCTTTCAAAACCATTAAAAAGAGGTTTACAAATGAAAAAAAATGTGCCTCACTCTATTTTCAACGCACTTTTAAAATGTGAATATTTTTATGAAAATTTAAAATCACAGAATGCAAAACAATGTAAAATAACGGAATTTTGAAGCAAAATAAACGTAAGTGTATTACATATTTTATTCTCAAAATTCGTGGATTGTCGTAATTTTTGAACATTTCATTTATACAATGAAAAGTAAGAAACCGTAAGTTTAACAAATTTATAATAAATACCAATTTATTTTTAATTCAAAGTCATAATTAAATACTTTTAAACATCGAATGAACTAAAAAGTTTGTAATATTTGCTGAAATAACTGCAAAAAATCTCTGTACAACGAAATTTTCTCTATAGCGAATTTTTTAACTGGAACCGAGCGAGTTCGTTCTAGGGAGATTCCATTGTGTGTGTATATAATATATATGAATGAACTCTTTTTCTAGTCCACACAGTGAGAAAATAAACGTTTATAAACTGAAGTAAAATTATAGCCTACCTCTCGACATTTGTTTTTTGCAATCCTTGCAGATAGGGTATTTAGTGTTGGGCTTTAAATCAAAATAATTTAGAAAAATAGACGATTGTCCTGTTAAACTGTCATCAAACTATTCTTCGTCCATAATTTCGACCACACTTGGTGATACGACATCCAGTCAGCGATGGTCAGAATAAAATAAAATAAAAAAACAGTTCGAAAACACTGGCGCAAACATATGTGCCAATGAAACGACGCCTCTCATATCATTACCTAAATAAAGCTTCCAGAATGGTGTTGCGCCTGCGTGGTTTTCTTCTGAAAAGCGAAGTATCGGTTGAAAAGTATCGGTGAAAATGGATGAAAGCAACAGAAACCGATACTTTCCCGATACTTTTAGAATCGAAAGAACCGATACCGATACCTAAAAAAATAGCAGGTATCGGCGCCGATACTATCGGTTGCCGATACTATCGGTCGATCCCTAATATTTTCTGTACACTATAAAAAAGCAAACCGAACACAAGTGATGTAATTTGTTCAAACTTACGATAAAAGAGATTAAATATATCGTTTCTGATGCTTTCCAACGAGGTCGAAAAGTATTTATGAATTCGATTTGTCTGTCTGTTTGAACAATTATCTATCCATCCGTCCGTCCTTATTCTAACTGCGTAAATACATCTATTACTACGAAATTTATATGTGTTATTGCTATGTATTGTACCATGTGCCCTATTGAAAAGGGTACATGTAGCAATTATAGTTTTTTTACAGGATCACCCAAAAGATTTCCAATGTATTACGCTGTGTGGGCAGTCATTCTTTAATGCGTATTTTAGAGATATTAACCTTTTTCAAACGCAACAAATTCGATAAATGATGTTAAGGACTACAAGATAAAGCTCTCCATGAAAAATAGTGTGTCAATAATTTTTTTTCTGCAGGAGTACTCTAAAAAATTAAAATACGTTAAGGTTAACGGAAGTTTACAGGCATTCATCCATTTTAAACGCAATACCATCTTAATTAGTCTGACGACGGTCTTATGCCTCCCATAAAAATTGTGCCAAAAGTCGCCAGTCTTGGGTGATTTTTTACAATAAATGGCAAAATATGGCGCGAAAAAATTTTTACAAAAAATGAACCCAGTTTGGCGATATTTTCATTATTTTTGGGGGG
>JAWZYV010004565.1:0-11665 GCA_038373885.1 Cheiracanthium punctorium
TGGAATGCAGAAGGGGAATATTAATTAATGCTATCCACACAGAGCTGACGTGTTTATTTTTCTCCTGCTGCTGTAAAATGTTTTGTTTTTGTATGTACGTCCGTTGTATGAGTTTTGAGAGCATTTCATCTGCTTGTTTTTTATATATCACCACAATTCATGGAATTATTGATATCCTCTGGCAGTTTGAAATTTGTAACCCCCCCTTCCGTTCTTAGTTACGGTTCACAGTAAGAGTTAATCAATCTTTTAAGAAGATTCCCCCCCCCCAAAAAAAAAAATAAATAAATAAATAAATAAGAGGGAAGCTGAAAATTTCCAGTTAAATACCAGATAATCTAGCTTTTACTGTAGTAAGAATTTGAACTTAACTATATCTGTTTTAACTTTGTCACACATATTTGTATCTTACCAACTTTGTAGTATAATATAATTTAACATTTATATAAATATTAAGTTATATTATATAATTTTATTATACTAGATAAAATATTATAGTTAATAATTCTGTTGCTTATTTAAACTGGATGTGATTCTTTGAATATTCATTAACAATTCAAGTGCAAATTTCAGTAAACTTTCAGTGCCAATTTAAGCAATCTTATTAGAATAGCTGATGGAAATATCAATTTAGAAAGTTTTCTGCATGATCAAGCTGCTAAAATTTTTAATGATGTCCGGTGACGAATGGGAACAGTTGTAGCCCCGTGGTACAACTTTTGACCAATAAAAAGCTACATTGAGATATCACAAGTTGAGAACCATGTGTAGGAAAAAATAATCTAGTCTCTAGTGTACGCACGTACTCGTGTTGCAGTTGGTTACCAGCGCCATCTAGTAGCAAAAAGAGTCCCAATTCTTATTTTCTGATAGAAAAACTAAAGTTACAAGGGCCAAAATTTTCCCCAAGGAAAAAAAATGTCGCAGATAATACGCGGCGGCGGATAATCAGCATCGTAATTTTTTAACGTTTTTAACAGATAATCCACAGATTATCGGCAGCAAATTACGGTAAACTACTTGATTATTTTATGAATAATGCAAAACTCCAATAACTTTTAAGTAGCATTTCTTGAACATTATTTAAAATACACTTTTATGTAGTCATATAATACTTAACTATCATTTTCATTAAAATGCTTTATTTTGTTGCTTTTTAGATATATGTATCAGTTGCTGCAAGAAAAATAGAAAATTAATAAATTTTCACCCATACTTAATTGGAAAAGTTTGTACTTACTGTAAGAAAAATGTGAAAGCAGCATGCAAAACATCTCCTGGCCAACCTCAGGCAAGTTCCATTCACAATATTAAATATTTTGTTAATTCGTTACATAACACAACTCTGTTTTTTTTTCTTCTTTCTTCACTATTTGACTAAATCTTGGGCATAACTGAAGGAAAACCTGAGGTGAATGACAAGTGCCTTCCCAACTTTGTTTAAAAACCATTTTTTTTTTTTGTTTTGCTTTAATTTCAAAATTTAAGTAAAAAAACTTCTACTGTGTTTCCTCAAACATAAGAAAAAATTCAATAATAAGCTATAGTATGATTTTCCAGGATTCTCCTAATATAAGCCCTAATTAAGAACATTTACCAGGGGGTGCTTTTTTTTACTCGACAGCCAGAGTGTACCTTATTGCCAAATAGCTAAGTGCAGATGCAACTTGTATGCACATTCAAAACAAGTGGATTTGCTGTGACATATTAGAATACTCAGTATTTAATATGTTAGAAAAGGACATTTAGTGATATAAAGATAAGTCCAGAGGACAATAAAATCTGATACTCTTATAAAATGAGTGCAAAAAACTATTATACAAACCATTTTAAGAAAAAATCAACATGGAATCTTTGTGAAGCCTATTCTACAAAAAGTCGTTATTTGGGTGAAAAATGCATAGAATAAAATAAAGTAAAATAAAGGGCAAAAATGTGTTTACAATGCCCTATGAACAGGCTAACTTGGACAAGAAGAACTTATTTGATTAGAGCTTTATTACTAAGCATGAGACTCTAGGGTAATGATCTTAGAAGAAATCATGTTGCAAAAAAATCAAGCCGAAATTTAAAATTTGGAATTTTAAGATAATGTTTCATAAGAGGCGCCTCCAGGGATGAAAATTTTCTCCAGAATTCCATATTTTGGTTAGTTTCCACACTTTCCTATTTTTGATTATTTTCTGTATTTTTAAATGCTTTCTACTCAAAAATATTTTTGGTAGATTTTTCATTCGTAAAGAAATCTTGCAATGTGTTTTCAGATGTTTTTTTCTAATCCAATATGCAAACAGGCATGGCTACAGCCTTCTAAGCATGTGCATTTAGAAATGTCCACTGACTAGGAGAGAATGATTGAAATGAAATGCTGAAATTGCCCCATATAATCATTAAGGTGAGGCAAAAAAATTTTTTTTTTTTAAATCACTATTCTAATAGTGTGGAAAATGTTCTCTCTGGGTTCAATGAAAACGGTGTAAAATGTTATTGTGATTGGATAATATCTTCTGCCCCCCGCATCGGACTTGAATTTTCAAAATTTGCATTAAAATAGACACTTTTTACTCGGTGTAAAAAATATAATTATTTTTCGGCATTGTTATTCTAAAGATACAGGAAATGAGCCCACTGGGTTTAATAAGGTATGCCTAAATTATTTTCCCCATCAAATAATATCTTCTGCCTTTGCTCCACTTGAAACTTTGCAATTCTCAATGAAAAATGAACTTTTTCATGTAATAAATAAATAAAAACTTTGTGAAAAAGCACACATAAAATCATACTTATAACAAGATACGATGATCATCAATCGAAACGATTATATCTTTATAAGTATCATTTTATGTGCGTTTTTTGTAAGTTTTTATTTATTTTAACGTTTAACTCCAGTATTTTGAGTGTTTTCTCTGTTTTTCATGTAATGCCTAGTTGACGCTTTGTGACCAGTAGAAGAAAAATGTGGGTAGAGTTTAGTTCCTTCAACTGTTCATCACTGTTGGAATTTTATTCTTAGTAATGTTAAGTCACGTTGGGCAACTGAGATTACGTATATGTACTGTTTATCATGCGTGCTGTTAGGTTTGTGTATATGGAACACTAGAACTGATTCATTCATGCCATAGTAATTTGTAAAGGTTTCAAATAAGTCACTACCACTAAAGCTTTTCAACAGGAAATCAAAGCATTTCACCAAGAAGCATGCACAAAGCAACAGATTTCTTCAAACTTAACAGAATATTTCGAAGGGATTTGAAGAAATATTTCTGAACTGCTAATAATTGACTGTGACGTCATATCTGTTAATACCTCATGGAAATGCAGTATCATTCAGAATTTGGAAACTGAAACTTTGGTAGGCTTTTGCAGTGGATTGTGTCTCCTTCATTTTAATGAACAAAATGTATGTCATCTGTTTGAAATTTTTCGATCGACAAATAAGAAAAAAAACACATTCATCCAGAACTGAAAATGTATGACTTATAACTGAAATGTTGTTGGGGACCATTTTCAAAGTTACTGAAGGCAAGCTAGTAACAACTGATAAGAAGTTATTTAAGCAAAGTTAAAAACTACGTATTACAAAATACATCAAGCGGTTTGACTGGGTAATTTGTTTGTTGACCTGCATAGCATAATCTAATACCATTATTGCATTCATACTGATTGATCCCTGGGAAACAGAGTTTTGACCCTATATATTAGTTCTCCAACACATTGAAGTTTAAGAAAATCTCTGTCATGAAAGTTTATTTATCAAACTGGTTTAAAATAAATTCTAACCATTTGCTGAGGATGGAGCTAAGCACAGATGGAATACTATTTCTTGATTTAGATGTTATCTCCAGATATCAAAAATGTCATTGATGGATTAAATAATTTGTTGAAATTAGTAATTTTCACACACTTGGAATATCTTGCTGTGTATGCTGACTAACAAATGACCACACAACTTACACATCTTTCTGCAAGTTGTATAATGAAGACTAGATACAGGGAGTCATCTTTCAATGTAAAAAAATCTTTGACAATCAGTTACTATTACTTCTCTACAATCCCATGTGAAATTTCTACAGACAAAAAAAACCCAAACTAGGACACTTAAAGTAGGAAAAACACAAACTATGACTTCTTTCACTTTCTCTGTCATACACATTGTTAAACAGTGTGCGAAATTAGTGACAGAAGCATCTGCAAAAATTTGATGGATTCAGACTTTAACGCTTTGAGACCTGACTTTCTTTTGCTTTGCATGCACAAAAAGTATTTGAGTGTAAGATAAATTTCCTATTATAGTTTTGTGAAGAAATAATTAATATTTTTAATAACACACAAATGAAAAGAAATAATAAATTATTTTATAAATGATTTATTTCTTATGGAGAATGGTATTTTATATATGAAATCAACTTTGGAAATACGACTTACATTCGAGTACTTTTTGAGAGGATGTAGATCATCAACACAACTGTACAGATCAGGGCTTAAAGTGATAGATATCATATCCACATTTTTTTCTCGACCAATTATGCCTGATTCGATCACAAGGATTTTTTTTGCCTCTACCTGTAGTTTAAGTGCGAGTACTCTTTTCACATCAGTATGATACAACATTTTGTAGTTACCACATACTTACCAAATATTGTATAGAATTGTTGTGGTATTGTATTGTATTGTCCAAAGCATTCCCTCCTTTGTAAAGTAGCACTAGTGGGTTCTGCCTTAACAAAAAAAAACAACACTGTGGTAATTAGCAATAATTTGATAATTCTCAAGCAAATATTTTTTTATATAATAATTCATGAATAATCAGTGTTTGTACTCTATTTGCATGCTTCATCGCCTTTCTATAACATGAAAAAGTGCATTTTTTGGTCAAAAATTGCAAAATTTCAAGTGCGATGCGAAGGCAGAAGATATTTTATCAGAACAATAATTTAGGCAAACCCAGCGAGCTCATTTCTGGCCCTATTAGAATAATAACAGTGAAAAATAAGTGTTTTTCACACCCAGTAAAAAGCAGGGCTTCAAACCATAACTTTTTTCATTCCGGTTCACCTAAAAATATATATATCAGTTCAGTTCTGGTTTTCGTTCCACCAAAAATAACGGTTTTCGGTTCAGTTCCAAATGAATAATTTTATTTTATGTATATTCCTATTTATACTAAAAATATTCTATCAAAAACAAAAAATGTAATTCTATCAAAACTGCTGAACGGCTGGTTTGCCTATCTAAACAGTCTATACAAACATTCATGGATGATTGCATGCTGAGATGTGAAAAATATCACTCAGATTGATATTTTTCTTAAAAAACATCTATACTTCTACTTCATTCAACTGAATTAAATCTGCCTTCTACAAGTAGTTTCATGCGAAACTAGAACAGAAAAGTACTAATGAACATCAAAACAGGAAATTGAGAAGCAATGTTTTGTCAAAGCAGAGTAACTGCAAACAAGATGATTCTACTCGGAAAAGGGATGATAGGCTGAGATGGTGCTTTTTGAAGATCTATTTTGGCACGCTGTTTTTTTTTTTTTTCCATTTTGATTTATTTTAATTCAGAATTTCAGAAACTGTTCTACTTATTACTAATTCAAGTGTAAACAGAGTTTTAAATATAAAAGAGTGTAGCTAAACTTCCATTTGCCCCTATTTTGATGAAATTGAATCAGACCTGATGCATGCATAAATGGAGAGAACACTCTGAGAAACGAAAACAAACTCTACATGTAATGATGATAATTATATGGTTGAAATTAAATTAGAAAATACAGTATGGAACCTCTTATCCAGAAAACCATTTATCCAGAATCATTTTTCAATCGATTAAATTCCTATTTTTTCTGAAAGAAAAGCAAAAAATGAGTTTTTTAAAAATATTTCTTATGTTTTTTTTTAGTACTACAGCTGGAATTTATAAAGTAAGCAATCTGGTAAGGTACTTAATTTATTTTTTTAGTGTGTGACTAAGTTTTCAAGAAGTTATCATACATTTACTACTTCCTCTCTAAATATGATTATTATTTATCTTGATCATATTAAGAGTTTTTTATATTACTTTTCTCATATATTAACAATTAATGTTTAATTCTAATCAAAAATAGAGAGTAACATACATGCTACCAATCAAATCAGGATGTCATGTTAATCCCCAACCCAGTTATCCAGAATACACCCGGTCCCAACCATTTCAGATAATAGGTTCTATACTGTATTGATATGTTGGTTACAGTAACAAAATGACTGAAGATATATTAAACTGAAATGAACCGATATTTTTTTTGGTTCACTTCCGGTTTTCATTTTGACCAAAATAATGGTTTTTCCCAGTTTTTGGTTCAGTTCTGGTTTGAAGCCTTGGAAAAAAGTTTTTTTTAAAACCCAAATTCCAAAATTCAAGTCCGATGCATGGGCAGAAGATATTATCCAATCACAATGATATTTTACAACATTTTTATAGAACCCAGAGAAAATCCTTTCTCCACTATTAGAATAGTGATTTAAATTAAAAAAAATGTTTTTTGACCCACCCTAATGGTCGACCTACCAGATATCTTGGAATCAGATGGACTAGTGAACACTGCCCTTTTTGCCGATGATCTTGTCATATGGCCAGAGCAAGAAAAAAAGATCATGATGGTTTAAACCGAATCTTAAATTCTGCACTCCAGAGACTAGAGGAGTGGTGTTCTGCTAACAATATGAGAGTTAACCAGGTGAAGAATACTTGTCAGTTTTTCTCTCTTGACAGACAGCACTTTACTCCTAGACTAATGTATGAAAAGTCGGTTTTACCTTAGATAGATGGTGTCACCTATCTTGGCTGTATTTTTGACAAGCACTTAAGCATGCAGAGCATGTCATTGCTATGGCTGAGCATAGGTTACGTATCCTTAAACGCTTAGCACGTGTTAAATGGGGATTTGATAGAGAGACTCTCAACTGAACGTATAAAATGTATATTCAACCAATACTAAATTATTGCTGTGAGGTATTGATCTTGGCTATGGGAGATGTGATACAATGTCTGGAAGTATTCCAAAATCAGACATTGTGCATTATAACCCCAGCTGTTAAAACGACTCTCATTTTGGCAATCCAGTTGATATCGGCAAACCAACCAATGAGAAACCTGATTCAGAGAAATGCTTTCATCCTTTTCCAGAGACTTATTCGACTGCCAAGTAATCCTTATTGGAAGAACTATGATTATAATAGACAATGAAATCTGAAGACACAAAATGGTTTCCTGCAGTGTGTCTCTCACCTAGAACAATACAACCATATAAGAACACTGAAACCGGCACTGCTGTTTTTGCCAAATCCTTTAGATTATAGCTTCCTTGATGTGCAGTTGGAAATGAAAGTAGATAAGAAGGAAATGAGTCCAGAGCAAATAGAGCATTGGAAATAATTGAGAAATGCTTTCTGGCTAAGGAATGGATGCATGTGTACACTGATGGCTCTCTGACCAATAGGGTCCAGGGGGCTGGAGCTGGAGTTTTTAGCAAGCTTTTCAGTTTCTACATACCCGTAGGGGCTTACTCCACACAGTTTGATGGAGAACTGAAAGTCATTCATGTGGCTCTCCAATAACTAGCATTAAGACAGAGCTTGTTCAGGAAGGCTGTTGTCCTATCTGATTCGACTTCAGCAATACGGGCCATCTCCTCTTACCAAGAGTGTAAGAACATATGTATTCAATAGTGTCAGGAAAAAGAACTTTCCCACAAGATATATTTTCAATGGGGACCTTCACACTGTGCTATTTATGGGAACGAAATGGGAGATTTGCCTGCCAAAAAGGGGGCTGGGTTCTCCAAAAGCCAAAAATGAGTGCAAGCCTCCATTCTATTAAGCTTCTGACATCTCTCACATATCAAAAGACTTTTAAAGATTTTGCCACTTGGGCTTGCGATGGCAAACCTTGGGGTGTTCTCTCAACAAACCTAGCTTTTGTGCCTGACTACCCGCGAACAGTTGCGGTTGCTTCTTTTAGACTTTTGACGGGGCATGACTATCTACAGAATCATTTATTTCGCATTGGACTAGCTGATTTGCCATTGTGTGTTTTATGTGATAGTGGACTACCAATGATGGCAGAACATTTGGAAGAGTGTGAAGCACTGACAGATTTTTCTTGTAGATTTCAGTGCTATTGGCAGGCTAGGAGTTTAATGGCCTAACAGCCAATGTAACTGGCATTTGACAAATAAATAAATAAATATTAATGAAAAAAAATTTAGTTGTGAAGGGATATTTTTTAGTCGCCAGGGTGACTGGGTTTTTTTCGAACCCTGGGTATAATCACTGTCGAGTATCATCTAGATGTGTTAGTGCATGCAGTTCCCTGTACCAATAGGCTGAGTATAGTATAGCTTCAAAATTCTCTGCAAAGAAAAAATTGTGGGGTTAATGGTAAACTAAAATCACTTTAAAAATGATTTTCTAATTTTATTTCGCACTTCTGAAGCACTTCATAGACACCAAGTGTAGTCAAAACATCCTGCATTCCTCTATTTACCCTGCAATGGAAATGTTATGAATTAAGATTGAGGCAGATGTTCCATGAAAAGAATAAACAGAGGTAACTTTATGATTTACAATAAAGCAAACAAAGTTCAGTTCTGAATACAACTTAACCCTCCTTTGATATTTCAGAATAGGTCTAAATGCTTTAAATGCCGTTGTTGTATTTATGTATTCCCCCACTCCCTCAAAATAAAAAAACTTTTATCCCTTGTCGTATTTTGAATATCCTAAGAATTATCCACTACTCACAAAATTGAAGCCATATTAATTCTTTTAAAGGAAAAAATTAGTTAAAAGGCAGAACAATTTTAAATCAAGTTAATAATTTTTGCTGTTTTTGTTTTGAATTCTATGCTCTCATACCAAGGCCTTCAATTCAGAAACCTAATTGCAACTGCAAAGAGACTTTCTCCAATTAATCGATCTTTTTTAATTAACTGTATATTTTGTTAATCTGTACTCTGTACTGTAATTAACAAAATGCACAAAATAACGTGAAAAAAGTTTTTTTAACATAGGTGCATATAGAATGTGTTAAAGATCTCCTTAAGTAAAAATCGATTTTTTTTTCTACAATTATGCCATGAACAGAGGAAAGATTTCATGGTAAATTTATTTTATATATTCTGGCTGAATATTTGAAGATACAAAAGAATCTGGTTGCTACATAGGGTTCATGAAAAGAAAATTAAGAGAAAGGAAAGAAGAGATATCAACAGCATAAAATACAATAAACTAAGCACTGCGCTATCTAGAATAGCCCAAAATAGACCTTTAAAATTTAACTGAAGTAGAAAAATTGGCAGAGTTCAGAAATCAAGATTACACATTAAAAATAAGGGCTTTGCAAATAATGACAATAGATGGCACAAAAAATGACATGATGCATGCTGAAATTGACTGAAGCTGTAGTGTGATTTAAAAGACAATAAGAGGAGTGCACAATGAAGAAAATGATGATGGAGGTGGTTCAGGCCTCCGAAAGTGCTTTTAGACATATTTTTAACCAGTGGCGTAGCCAGAAAGTTTTCATGGGGAGAGGTTACGACTACTACAACTCATATATACAGGGTGTCCAGCCTTAATGTGACCCAATAGCTTATTCCCGAACCGTTCGGTTTAGATATGCACTTCCAATTTAAAAAAATGTTTTAAAAAGGGTAAAGAATGTTTTCACGTGCTTTTCGAACCAAAAAACCCATTTAGAAAAAAATTACAAAAATTAAATTTTTATACGGTCCCCAGGTCCTATCACTTATATTTAGGAAAAGATGCAGTACACAAAAACAAAGTAAACACAAAAAGTTTCATTTTTTTACGATAAAAGCTGACCAAGTTATGGAACTTTGAAAATCATACATTTCATCCATTTTCTCGGCCAATTTCAAGAAGCTAGTAAGGGACCGTCTCCAATGGGAAATTAATTGGAACTCTGCCAGGAAACTTTCGCTCTTGCACGTCACTCTTATGTAAATCGTTTTTAAATTTAAAAGTACATACATTACGTTAATATTGATATAATTGAATACTTAAGAAACAAAATTTATTCTGTGTACGTGTAAAACATAGATAAAATAAAATATTTTGGACGAAGAAAACTTTTCAAAAGCAGTTCCAAAAAAATAGACTTATTTGCCTGCGGCTTCAGACTGATTTGCTGCGATACTGATCATGGTGAACGTTAAAAATCTGTTGTGTAGTCGCTTGCAATTGCATACAGCCGTATTCTAATATTACGAATTCTAGTATGGGAGAACGAGATGTATACAACTGGTCTCCAGGCATTAGCTCCTGCGCCAGGACTGGACGATAAGGAAATGCACCGTACGTATGTAATATGTTCCACACCGTCGATTTTGAGTAGGAACAAGCCTTGCTAATATCCTGGACACTACTTTCAGGATGAGCCAGGGCATATCCTAGAACATCCTCAGCGGGTATCCGCAAGCTTGAAGGTGTGGCACGAGACAAGGGAATACGTCTATGACAACTCCCAGTTCTATACAAGCGTTGAACAGCACGGGCAATTGTACAATAAGATAGATGTCTTCGACTGGGAAATTTAATGGCATAAAGTCTTGCCGCCTCTCTCTTATTTCGATTACACTGCCCATACAACAGTACCATTTCGCAGTATTCTTCATTTGTATACATCTCGTTCTCCTGTACTAGAATTCGTAATATTTGTGGTGTTCATAAAGGAACAACACCACAAAATGGTGCCGTGACCAGGATTGTGAATAATTTTATAATCATATTGTTGCAGGGACATAATCCAATGAGCAATACGTGAAGTGGGATCTTTTAATTTAAACAACTGCGAAAGAGATTGCTGGTCACAATATACCGTGAAATGAGAACCGTAGAGGTACTGTTTAAAATGTGTTATGCCAAAAACAACAGCAAGAGCCTCCTTTTCCACAACTGAATAATTAACCTCGGCAGGAGAGAACTTTTTTGAGGCAAAACAAACAGGATGTTGAAACCCCGAATCATCTTCTTGCATTAAGACCACGCCCATCGCGTGTTTGCTTGCATCAGTGCAGATTGAGAATGGTTTGGAAAAATTTGGCAAGGCCAAACAAGGAAACTGGGTTAAAGCAAGTTTTAAACGATCAAAGGCATCCTGTTCAAGATCTCCCCATGCAAACTTACAAGTATCCTTCGTCAAATTAGTAAGAGGCAATGCAATATTAGAATAATTAGGAATGAACTTTCTGTAAAAACCCGTTAAACCAAGAAAAGAGCGAACTTGCTTTTTAGTTCGAGGAACATTTGCTTTTAAAATAGTGTCCAAATTTTTTGGATCAGGCATAACCTTACC
Organism: Cheiracanthium punctorium; assembly: GCA_038373885.1. NCBI lineage: Eukaryota > Metazoa > Arthropoda > Arachnida > Araneae > Cheiracanthiidae > Cheiracanthium > Cheiracanthium punctorium. The sequence continues at coordinate 11,362 of JAWZYV010004565.1, forward strand.
TTGTGTTACACGATGGCCTAAATAAGTAATTTCATCTTTTGCTAAAGTACATTTCTTAGGTTTGAGCTTCAGATTGGATTGTTTTAACCGTTCAAAAACTAATTCTAACCTGTGAACATGTTCCTCAAATGACTCTGATGCCACAACTACATCATCTATGTACACTCCTATTTGAAAGTCGGAGAGACCAGACAACACCACTGACATGAGTCTTTGAAAACTGCTACTCGCATTACGCAATCCAAAAGGCATCCGGCAAAAGTGGAAAAGGCCTTCTTCAGTGGCAATACCCGTTAAGTGTGCA
>JAWZYV010004569.1:0-11180 GCA_038373885.1 Cheiracanthium punctorium
TAATATTATAAATGCGAAAGTGAGTTTGTTTGTTTGTTTATGACGCTTTCACGCCTAAACCGCTGAATCGATTAGGAAGCATTTCTGTTTAGATATAGATGGGACTCTGGAGTTGGTTATAGACTACTTAAATTTTAAATTTTTAATCACTTTTTTAATTATTAATTAAAAACTGTTTTTACGTTGCCATGCTTGGCGAGTTTCGCCTGTATCATATGATTCATGTTTTGAGCTAACAAGAATGCTATTACTTCAATAAAGAAGCATGTGCATCTGAAAAACATTAAATAATACGGAAATTATGCCAGTTTTATGCCAAATATATCTATCTCTATAAATGAATGTTCTCCAGACTGACAGAATGTTCTCCAGAATGACAGAATGTTCTACAGAAAGTAGAGCTTTGAAAATTTGAGCATGCCTGGACCCTTGACTTCGGTAAAGTGTACCTGAGGCTCGGAAATTTTAATTACTTTTCTAACTATTAATTAAAAACCGTTTTATAGCGCGCATAAAATTATTTATGCTTTTGAAATAAAGCAGAAATTGTATTTGCAAAATCACATGCATTGGAAAACATAAATAAGTATGGAAATTATGTTGATTTTACGCCAAATTAAAAAGCATAAATAAAGGAAAATGTACTTACGTATTATCCCGGCGGTCCGCCAAGACGAGCGATTTTTTGCAGAGATAAATGCCAGGCACATGAAACTATTAATGGTTTTGAATACGATTGGCAACAGTTTGGCAACTCATTTGACGAAAAAAACAGTTTGGCGTGAATGACCACCGGGATATTAGGTAAGTACCAAGAAAAGTCCAGATGTGTTTCACTAACTAAAGTTCGTAAATTTCCAAATCCTACAAATAATATAAATGTGTACGTTTATGTGTTTGGATGTTTTTGACTGAATCACACAAAAATGGTTGGAAAAAATTGTAATGAAGATAGCTTATGCCCTGGATTAACATACAGGCAACTTTTCAAGCATATAGCATAAATAATTCTTTTACAAAGACACTCAAAATAATGCTAATGCATTGCACTCTATGGAAATTTTGTAGCAACTAAACCGATTTTAAAACTTTCTTCACTGATTGAAAGTCCTAGGCCTATATGGTCCTAGGCCTATAGGGTCCTAGGCATATATGGAGAATTCCTCTGTGTGGAATTTTCTAAAGGATCCTATCCCATATTTTCGCGAGGTTTTTGAAAAAAAAAAAAAAACACAGAAAACTGAGAGCGGCTAGGTCGACAGGCGCAACCGGTGTTTGAACCTGGCACCTCCATGGTTCAGACTCTTTTCAGAGCAAAAAAAATAAGCACTTTTTAAGGACCCCAAAATTTTCTTAAGTAGGGTCTATCCACAAATGATGTCACGCTTCGAGGAAAGGAGGGCTGTGAAATTGTGACGAGGGGGGAGGGGGGACAAGATGTGTGACATACATTTACATTAAAATAAAAACATTTAAAATCAGAAAATTAAATTTGATTTCTAGCATAGTGCTTTGTTTTTAAACTGTAAGTATATGTATATGTAATACAGCATGACATGTGCCAAGGGTGGTATGGTGAAGTGTGAGCAGGAGGCAAAGAATATTTTTTAAAACGTGTGACATAATTTATGGACAGCCCCTTATTACTTTCGTTATTACCAAACTTTAGATTTTCTTGTTGTAAAGTTGGCAGGTTGTTGCTTTAAGTGCAAATGTGCCAATTTTCCAAAATTGAAAAGCCCACAATTTTTTGCACATGTATGTACAAGCAATTAATACAGACAAAATAATTCCTTTTTTCTCTCAAGTAACATATATGTCCATATACCGTAATTTATGGCAGAAACGGTGCACCCATCGCACCCACGAAAATGAGCTTAATTAACTAGAAAATTATCAGAAATGCCGCGCACCCACGATCCCCTCCTTCCGAAAAAAAAAAAAAGAAACATCGCACTGGGATGTATTTCGGGGGGGGGGGGGATAAGCGGTAAAAATATCTCCTTTCCCATATGTTTTAAGGTATTTACCGCTATTTTACGAAGCTTACAATTTCCATTTTCAAATAATCAGTGTTCGATTTTATACAAAACATCAGTTTTTATATTCACAAAGGCGAATTTATAGAAATAAATAACTTGTAAAAACTTCTTCCATTCGAAAAAAGTTCGGACAGTACAGCACATGCTGATAAAGTGAAACAGCGATCCGGTGAGCAGGCTCCAGTCAAAAGTAAACATTTTTTTTTTTTTCTCTGCGGACGGCCAGCTGTTGATTACGTAACGAGTGTGCGAATTGTTTGTTTTAAGCTTTGAATGTTGTGTGTTGTTGATATTTCTATTCATTTATTACTTTTGATATTTATAACATTGAGATTTATTTTAAAAGCACTCAGCGTTTCCTGAGCTTGCCAATTACTTGTAGTGTAGTTGAGTTTTTCCTTTAATAATAGCGTAAGGCAGTGTTTATTCGGTACAGTGCTCCTTCACAGGGCGCAAAGCCGCACAGCCAAAAAACGGAAATAACTTAGATAAACTTTTTTTTGGGGGTGGGGGTGGGGGTAGAATGGTTAAACTGGCATTGGGCGCAACAGACTAGTTTTGGTTGAGATTCAGTATTTTAAGAACAATCAGGCCCGGACTGGCTCCTAAGGGGGCCCTTGGCTATTGAAAAGGGGCTCCAACGTATGACGTCATCGCGTAACGGTACGATCAATATGAACGCAGCTTGAGGCAGGAAAAGGGGAGCGAAAAGTTTCGATGCAAGACGATTTTACAGTCGATTACCACTAGAAATTAAGCACTTTTTAAGCACCTTGCGGCTATACTGAGAAACTTTAAGGATATAGGTAAAAAATTAAGTACTTTTTAAGCACTTTTTAAAGGCCTTATAAATGAAAAAAAAAAGTAAGTACTTTTTAAGGTATTTTAAGCACCGTCCCGAACCATGACCTCCCGCCTTCCAGGTTTGAGAGCAGACACTCTTAGACACTGGGGGGACCCTGAGTGTTATAGGCTACCTTTTATGCATATATCACAAATAGTTCTTTTACAGGGATACTCATAAGAATTACATTACGCTCTATGTGTATCTCTGTAATTACTGAACCGATTCCAAAACTTTTTTCACTGATAGTAAGCTACACTATTCTTGAGTATTATAGGCTAAAATTCATGCATGTAGCGCAAATAGTTCCTTTACAGGAACACTCAAAATAATTCTAATACATTACGCTCTCTGGGTATCTCTGTAACTATAGAACCAATTCTAAAACTTTTTCGCTAATAGAAAGCTGCATTATTCCTGATTAACATAGGCTAAAATTCATGCATATAGCATAAATATTTCTTTTACAAGAACACTCAAAAGAGTTCGCAAATAGTGTCGTAACTGTCTCTATTCGCCAAATGCCTGAAAAAAATCTAAATTTAGTAATTTTACGTACTCTGTTATTTTAAATGAAGTATACTACCATGCATTATACTTCATTTAAAATAAGTAAAAAGCAAATAATATTTAAATGCTGTTTCTTTAGTTGCAAACATATTTGTTATTCACACATGCTTCGTTTCTCTCAGGACCTAATTCTAAAGCCAACGCGGACGAAGTTGAGGGCAGCCGCTAGTATACATATAAATTGAACCAATACATGAACCAAAGATCTGTTTGTATAACACAGCTTTTGTAATTCTTCAATAAAAAAGTTCAAAACAGTTATTCTCAACAACAGCTAATTAAGATAATGAGAATAAATCTTAAATTACACATAATGTGAATAATAAATGAAAAAAAAAGAATTAGCTAAAACTATCCATTGATTCAGTTATACAATTTGCTTAGAATTTGAGATATTTGAAACTTTTCTTATAGTCGTATATTACTATTATTATTCAATTTCGGCATATTTAGTTGATGTACAATTTATTTTATTTCAATTGATTTTAAATTAAAAAGTTATTATTATGACAAAAAAATTTCGGGTGGACACCACATGATTACCTTGTAAGTCAACTAAACTATAGACATTTTTAATGAATTTCACTTATTTTATTTGGAAAAAACAAGATATGATACATCAATTACATTAAGATTTGGAAATTTCTTAGCCAAATACAGCCAACATCACCCATCTGGACTGCCTTAGGTATTTCTTTTCAGTATCAAATTTGGCAATATAACACTAAAAGCTGCCAAGCTAGGCAATACTTACTGTGATTTTGGAAATAGCAAAAATAATGTCTATAGACTTAAATATACTGAAAGTCTTTTGAATGACTGTGTAAATATTTTGAATGACTGTGTAAATAAACTACTGAGTTGGTAGCAATCATTAAGAGAGGTGCACAAATCAAAGGTATATGGATGCAGATAATCAGAGAGTCTAAAAAGGACTATTAAAATTATTTTAATATTCAAAAATAAATTTTAAAAATACAATTACAATACTTCAGAAATGCATTCATAGTTTCCTTAAAAATTATCTCCAAATCAAAAATTTAAGGTAGATCTACATCACACAACTATTTCTTTAAAGTGTAATATTTACATTTACTAAATAAGACTCATTGGTCTTTTAAAGAATATCAGTTTCATCAAAACAGATATAGTGAAACCTGATAACTTAACCACTTAGTGGTTCCACGTTTTTGTGGTCAACTTATAAGGGTACAATACTTACTTTTTGATTAAAATTTTTTATTTGGGAATACCTTATTCCCCCGTAGACAATATATATTTCGGTTACACATAAACACATAACCATCATCAGTCGTTTCTGGATCTCACACTAATGGCGGCTTCCTCTTCAATCTCTTCTCTCTTCTTCCGGAACTTTCGATGAATGACGTCATCCCATGATCGGTCGATTGTATAAAGCGCATCGTTGATGCTGCCATCTATCGTCACTATTTCCAAGCTCTCACGAATGTAGGCATATATACTATTTTTAAAGTTGGCTATTTTTTTAATATTTTTAAAATCAATGGTAATGGGCTCTTCCAAAGCAAAACGGGCCAGAGCGGTACTTTGTTTCTGGAGGTTAATGTCTTGAAAGTGTTCGTTTTTTCGCTCTTTAATTTTCCTCTTTCTAACGCCGATGTAGCAATTTTCTTTATTAGTATCGTTTGACAAAAAATTAATTTTATAGATCCCAGCGGTTTCGATGGGGTTGATTGGGTCTTTTTCCGATCTAATGCGCTGAAAGATTGTTTTATTAGGTTTAATTGGAATACGGAAGTTCTTTTTAATAGCGATATTAGAAAGTTTATTGGCTATCCCTCGGCTAAAGGGGATAGCGGTAGTAAAATGTGGTTTATCTTTTTGACGGTTGTCTATAATATTTAATTTACGTTGCCTTGCTTTGAAAACTTTATCGAAAATTTCTCGAGGGTAGTTGGCGTCTTGACATTGTTTCCTAATGAAAGCAATTTCTTTTTGAAGGAGGTCAGCGTTAGAACAAACTTTGAATGCGCGGTCGATATAGGAACGAATAGCTGCAATTTTATAGTTGAAAGGGGTTTTAGATTTAAAATTTACTATATTAGTATTACAAGTAGGTTTTCGAAAAATGGTGGTCTCAATGAGATTGTTGTTTCTTGTTATGTTCACATCTAAGTAATTGAGGTTATTATTGATTTCTTTTTCGTAGGTAAATTTAATGTTCGAGTCTATGGCATTAAGTTGATTGATCAAATTATTTTCTTCATTATTGTGGGTGGTAAGGATAGCAAAGATATCGTCGACATAGCGAAGCCAAAGTTTGATGGTACTATTGTGTGTCTGTTTAATCTGTTCCTCAAGGATTCTCATTTTCCAGTCGGCAATTATTCCGGATATGGGGGAGCCCATGGGGACCCCTTGTATTTGTTGGTAGAAGTGATTATTATATTGAAAATAAGAATTATTTAAAATTAGATTTATTGCACTAGTTAAGGTGTTAATTATGTCTATATCTTTAAAACTACTTTGAATTTGGTTGTTAATAATTTGGTTCATTTCTTTAATATCTATTGACAGGTATAGATTTACAACATATAAATCTATACCCATCAATAGATATTGACGTACCCGTATTGATATACCCGTCTATTGACAGGTATAGATTTACAACATATAAATCTATACCCATCAATAGATATTGACGTACCCGTATTGATATACCCGTTGTTGTAAATCTATACCCGTCAATAGATATTAAAGAAATGAACCAAATTATTAACAACCAAATTCAAAGTAGTTTTAAAGATATAGACATAATTAACACCTTAACTAGTGCAATAAATCTAATTTTAAATAATTCTTATTTTCAATATAATAATCACTTCTACCAACAAATACAAGGGGTCCCCATGGGCTCCCCCATATCCGGAATAATTGCCGACTGGAAAATGAGAATCCTTGAGGAACAGATTAAACAGACACACAATAGTACCATCAAACTTTGGCTTTGCTATGTCGACGATATCTTTGCTATCCTTACCACCCACAATAATGAAGAAAATAATTTGATCAATCAACTTAATGCCATAGACCCGAACATTAAATTTACCTACGAAAAAGAAATCAATAATAGCCTCAATTACTTAGATGTGAACATAACAAGAAACAACAATCTCATTGAGACCACCATTTTTCGAAAACCTACTTGTAATACTAATATAGTAAATTTTAAATCTAAAACCCCTTTCAACTATAAAATTGCAGCTATTCGTTCCTATATCGACCGCGCATTCAAAGTTTGTTCTAACGCTGACCTCCTTCAAAAAGAAATTGCTTTCATTAGGAAACAATGTCAAGACGCCAACTACCCTCGGGAAATTTTCGATAAAGTTTTCAAAGCAAGACAACGTAAATTAAATATTATAGACAACCGTCAAAAAGATAAACCACGTTTTACTACCGCTATCCCCTTTAGCCGAGGGATAGCCAATAAACTTTCTAATATCGCTATTAAAAAGAACTTCCGTATTCCAATTAAACCTAATAAAACAATCTTTCAGCGCATTAGATCGGAAAAAGACCAAATCAACCCCATCGAAACCGCTGGGATCTATAAAATTAATTTTTTGTCAAACGATACTAATAAAGAAAATTGCTACATCGGCGTTACAAAGAGGAAAATTAAAGAGCGAAAAAACGAACACTTTCAAGACATTAACCTCCAGAAACAAAGTACCGCTCTGGCCCGTTTTGCTTTGGAAGAGCCCATTACCATTGATTTTAAAAATATTAAAAAGATAGCCAACTTTAAAAATAGTATATATGCCTACATTCGTGAGAGCTTGGAAATAGTGACGACAGATGGCAGCATCAGCGATGCGCTTCATACAATCGACCGATCATGGGATGACGTCATTCATCGAAAGTTCCGGAAGAAGAGAGAAGAGATTGAAGAGGAAGCCGCCATTAGTGTGAGATCCAGAAACGACTGATGATGGTTATGTGTTTATGTGTAACCGAAATATATATCGTCTACGGGGGAATAAGGTATTCCCAAATAAAAAATTTTAACTGATTAATCCGCCGTATAAAATAATTTTTTATAAGTTTTTATTACTTTTTGATTTTTTAATTTTATCATCTACACACTCATACATTACATACCGTGTTTACTAGTGTAATAGTCGCCTTTTTTTTTTTTTTTTTTTTTGGCCAATTTTTCATGGTGAAAGTCTAGGTGCAACTATTATGTGGGTAAAATCCATCACTTAATATTATAACTTTAAAGCTATTTCTTCCGCTTCAGATAGGGGGTGCAACTATTATGCAAGTAAACACAGTAGCACATGTAGTATATTACAAAATTAGATAAAATATGAAATCAAATGATACACAATAGCAATAATATTGCTTATTAGGGTTTAACATTAATTATACATACTATTACTGTATTACGCATCAATTATTGGAGATTGTAACAGTGCTTATAGTTGCTATGTGCACAACATGCAGCAGTAAGTTGAACAGAAACAAGTTCGTTATTGTTACTCTATTAATACATTTTGCATAGTGTACATATGTAAAAAGGGTTTTGTACTTCGATATACCTACTACTGTAAATACATACTGATCCAGTTACAAAAAAAAATGCACTTTTACATAAGGAATAAAGATGATAAAGAATCTGGACTGAAATAGTCATAAACCTTGCTTTGTTGGAAAGTTTTATGGACTTCAGATGAATGGAAAAAATATATATATAAATTATTAGAAGCAAGTCAGAGAAAAAATTCTGGAAGTGGTCAACTTAAAAGGTTTTGAGCTATCCTTTGGGACAAATTCTACTTAATTACCTGGTCAACATACAAGTTAGACAGGTTTCAACTTATAAAGGGTTCACTCAATGTTAAAGTAACCAAGCCATTGCGTTTTTGGTGAATTAGGTCAACTTAGACAGGTGGTCAACTTAAAAAGGTGGTGAACTTCAAGGTTTCACTGTCTATATATTTTTTAAAGAAAATTTCAAGAGTAAATATCATATTTTGTAAGGTATGAATACTTTTAATACTGTACATTTTCATGAATACAGTAAATAAATTATTTGTTTAACACTTAATAACTTTAGCTTTATGTAATACATTGCTAAATTGCCCATTGCTATCATCTTAATAAAATATTTGTCTAATATAAAGCTATATTAGATCAAGTAAATTTGGTAAAGTTTTATAATATAATGATATAAAAACCTACAACAGTTTTGATGAAATTGATCCAATATAATGTAAATATTTACGTATTATAAAATGAGAAAAAATAAATTTTATATAGCCACTTCCTTTGTCATGTAAGATACCTATCTTTAAAATTCAGTTAAACTACACTTACTATTTTAGGGAATTTAAAGACTGACACTTTTTTGATATGAGTTTGTATATTTATGCTTGTGTGGCACATGCTAGTATTTGTGTACATAAACTTGCACAAACATTCTTTTGTGTACATCTATAAATTTTGAAGTAAATAAAAAGTATTTTAACACTTTTCATTTTCAAAATAAAACTGCAGGGTTTTTCTAATAAAATCCACTTGGGGTGGTTGTTTAGCAAACTTGTGTACAAGAGTGCCATGTTCAAACAAAAATAATAAAGCACTGACATATTACACGCACACATCCCCCCCCCCAAAAAAAATCAGAAATTTTCAATAAAATGCACCATATTAGAGCAAGATTGTTTATCAAGATAAAAATAATTAACATCAAAATATTCCAATAAATAAACAAATTAATGATTTTACTTATTGAATACAAATTCTACTTACTGAAGAAGATTGAACAATTTGAATTGAGCATTATTGTTCACTTACTTTTTTAAGCTTTCAGCTATTTCATCTGAGATATTTGATGGCATTGTTAAGATTTCAAGCAAAATATATGCTCTAATTAAATTTGAACAAGGCAAGCCCAGTATTCTTTTAGAAATAGAAATTACCTCTTTATCTGCATTCCATCTAAAATTTAAAAGAATAAATAATATCCAAGTGCTAAAAACAAAATACTAGAAATATATATATATATATTTGCATTAACTTGGAAAATAACTTGTAATACAAGGCTGGCTTTACAATTAGGCGAACCTAGACAACTGCCTAGGGCCACCAATTAAATAATCTTCAATAAAAATCGAAATGCATTTTTTTACCCCAATGTTTCCAATTCCTAGTTTTAGACTAGGGCCGCTAATAACTGATTCTTGAAAAAAATCTCTTTAAAGATCTCAAAATAATTTGCATCCTTCACAATTTTTCTACTCCGGTTTTCTTTTGTTGGTGCATCTCCAACATAGAGCACAGATACTCAAAATAAGTAACATTTGTTTAAAAAGTTGTTAATGATACTATCAAGAACGTGTGATTTTTGGCCTATTCAGTGGATTGGTTGCATTTCAAAGTTGAAGGCTTTATATCTGCTCTACGCAGGAGAATTATGATCATTTTTTCTATTTGCTCTCTTTTTCTATGGTCCGATTAAGCAGAATTTTGATCCAAATAAACAAATGATATGCTTATGTAACAGCATTCGATTCGGTTCTTTAGATTGGGTCAAAATAAGCAGTTGGTCCAATTAACCGGCAGTCCAATTAACTGGAATTGACTGTACTGAGAATTTTATTAACAATACAAAGACTTGAATCAGCTGAAAGAAGCTTTTCAAAACTGCTTTTCAAGCTGATTAAAATACATTTAGGATCAGCTACTTCCCAAGAAAGGTTCGTTAGGCTAATATCAATAGAAAATGATATTGCGTGTTCACTCAATTACAGATTTAATTAATGACTTAGGAAACAAAAAGGCTTGAAGAATTGAGTATTAAACAATCTTCTAACAAAGATGTAATACATTATTTGGTTTTTGATTTTTCAGTGGACTTACGGAAGAGGTTGGCCCCTGGATTAAAAAAAAAAAAAAGAAAAATATGAATGATGAAGCATGAAGCTGTAAGATGAAACTGTAGGTATAAGGCTAAGCCAGTAAAAGCCTATTACAGTCAACTCGCATTACAACGACCCAACACGATATAACGACCTTTTGAAAAATCCCAATTGACGTCCGATTAAAATAATGCTATTTCGCATTCGATACAACCATGAAAGGACCAAGACTCTTAATATAGCGACCCACATTACGATCTGAACTGGACAGGACTTGTAGCGATTTCCAGGTTTCAAGTTCGGAGAAGAGGGGAAAAAATGTTGACCCTGGTGTGAAAATAGTTCTTTAACTTCCCTAGCTATCGTTTTTATTAGTAGAGAAAAAAATCTCTTGAAAAAGCTAGGTTTCAGCCCAGCAGTTGGGGTCCAACATACTGGCTGCAACCTAGGACAATACAGAATGCAAAAAGATAAGACACCCCCACTTTTACGAATGGAATACTCTCCCCTCACTGACCCAAAAACGTGTGCATGAAGAGTCAATCCTGTCTTTGTGATTTCCACCGTTTGATGCGTATTTGTGCTTGTTAAGTATGCCACCCTTAGTCACAAAATGTTGTGTGTTGTCCATTGACACAAAAATAATGATTTTAGACTGTATCAATGAAAGTGTCTTCTGAAAACTGCAATTGCAAAAAAAAATTGGTATACTTAAAAGTACACTATTCACAGTATTGAAGACCAGGGATTCCATTAAAAGTGCTATAACCAGATAGAATCAAAATCAGAGAAGGGGGAATTCCCTCTTTAAAG
>JAWZYV010004570.1:0-11976 GCA_038373885.1 Cheiracanthium punctorium
TGCATGAGCGGTATAGCAACAGTTGAGTGGCACAAACGGTATTGAGGAATCGTACGTCTCAGAACTTAAATCTCTTCAACTTTCACTAATGACTATGTCATTTTATCTCTCCCCCTCTTCTATTGAAAATTGTCCGTAAAAATGCGACATAATTTTACATATATTTAAATGCTATTAGTTCACAACAGTTTTCATCTATTGTTAGAATATTTCGTAAGCTGTAGAATAGGCTTTACATGTATTTTTCTACAAATAGGTTACAATTCTAAAAATTTCAACATACGGGTACAGGGCGAAATACAGGAAAGATGAGAAATAAAATGACACAGTCCATTAATATCGATTTAATACGGCAATAATGAAACTAAAAAATTGGGGGGGGGCAGGGGGGGGTTCCCCTTGAGGAGGCTCGAACAGCCGAGTTTATATATATATAATTTCTAATAGCTAAGGTCGCGCCCCCAAGTTACAAAAGGACCCTAATTTTGGTCAGGTAACTTGCAGAAACCTAGCTATTATTGTTTTTTTCGATTAAATTGAAATGTGTGTGCGGTGGCGCCTGATGATAGAGCACACCATTTCAATATTAATTCCATTTTCGGACTATTTCTGATTACATGTGATTAGGCTTAAAAGCACACCAGTTCTAATTTGGCGCTTTGTATTCAATTTTTCCACTCTTTCATTGCCTTAAAAGGCTATATTTAAACACTTATCCGGAATAAGCTCGTTAATTGGCACCATGTGCTATCTACTTTTTTATTTTTTTATATTTTTTTCACTTTATCATTGGATTATCTTGGGATTTCACTTTACGTAAGTAAGCTATTATATATATTATATATATATATGTATATATATGCACGATATTAAAAAAAAGTTTGGGAACCGCTAAACAGTATTTTTGATGGAGAGAAGTATTACATAATCCTCAGTTACATTGCTCATAATTATTACTTTGCTTGAAATAGATGAATGTTTTGGAATTAATGTAATGATTTATAAGCAGAAAAATCTGGAGTGACTCTCTCGACTTTCCGAACACTTACGATTAAGAGCATTACCAAGCATTTAAATATATTTTAATCGATGAATAATTCAGCAAAAAATCTAAGTTTTTTTTCAATTTGATTTCAATCGAATATACCGTTTAAACGCTAGCGCACTTTCAAGAATTCCCCCCCACCACCCGTAGGCCATAATGTAAAAGAAATCTTTGTCGTAGCCCTGTACAAAAACTATAACTCCTATACACACCAAAATCAATATCGGTCTTGCGACGGTGGTTTATAACATAGATACCCAATTTGAGCTCAGTCGAATGCCCCGTTTAGGAGCTATCGTGTTCACTCACACACACATACACAAGATAAGTAAGAAAATCTGAAATACTTTGAGATTTTAAATACGCACCAAAGAGCTACATATTAAAAGCGTATCATAATCCATGCGTCTTCCTTATTTCCTTTCCTTATTCCATTCAGTTGGAAAGTGTATCATTTTTCATGAGTGTGATTAAACAAATTTAAAATGGATATTTCTAACATCCTTTTTATGGATGTAATACATTAGAAATAGAAGGAAAAAAGACGCTCAGAAAAATGCATAATTCGAACTGAATGAAAGTTTCAAAAGTTATTTTCTGTTTGTTTGTGTAACATGCTTTTTTTGAATTGTGTGCTTGGCGCGATGTCCACTTATAAATCCACGTCAGAAGGAAAAACTTATTCAGGTATATTCTTTATCCAAGCGTAGCAGACGATAAAAGGATTTTTTTTTAAATTAAAAACTGCGTCTTTTGTAAGTTTGCGTCATCTCTCGACGGCTTTGTAAAATAAAAACTCTTGTATAATTATTTTTGGGGGGTAAGAAATAGTTTTATAGTATATTAAAGGAACAGTGTTTTTTATCTTTCGAGTTATAAAAAGTAGCCTGTTTTTTATCCAGGACTTTAACTGTCTTTATTCCATATTTCATCCAAATCCGTCAAACCGTTTCATCGTCAGAGTAACAAACGTGTATACAAACATTGACATTGATAATATTAGTAGGATTTTCTCTTGCTTTGACAAACTTTTTCATTCCTTCAGTAAAAAATAAATAAAAAATTAAAAAAAACTTTGCATTTAAAAACAAAAATTGTAACTTTAAAGGCCTTATTACACGAGGCCGTCAGCCATACCTTTCGAGTTCGAAGTGTAAGGGATGAGCGCGTGCGGAAACAAAATGTCCGTGAAATGGAATATCGACATGGAAATGGATTTGATTGAAGAAAAGAAAAATAAATATCAATCCGATCCGAAGATACACGAGGTATAAGCAACCAACGATAGGCTATTTATAATGACATGCTCTAGCAACCGCCCATTCGTCCAATCGTTGACATTTGTGAACACAGCAGGGTTTGTTGACTATGGCAACCCTGCGTGTTTATCTGGGCTCCCTGACTTGCTGGAATGAATTGCAGCAACTGGTTTCTGCAACCAAAATGGCTCTCAATTTTGTCCGTGTAATAAGGCCTTAATGGTAGTTTTTCAGTCATTTTTGGGCCCTATTAATTATCCTTAAAATTTTCAAGGGAAGCTTAAGCCTCTTGAGCCTTTTCAGTAAATTGGCCCGGCCGAAATGACCATCTTGTCGATAACCACCATTCATGTGTCTCTCTATTCTAAAAAATCTGATGTGTCCAACACATGACTTCCTTGCACGTCTATTAAATCAAAAATATTTTCGACGCACTTCCTCTAAATTTATTTGTTTGAAAGAGATAAAATATCAATAATAGTAAGGTTTAACGATTTCTAGCCAAATATTTCGATATCGCCAAGCTGAGTTCAATTTAAAAGATTTCCTTCTGACACTTTATTTGGCGATATTTCACCAAAAGCCGACAAACTTGAGATAGTCAGCGAGATTTTGGGGATAGCCAAAGTAGTCATTGACCACAGACTTTCAATGAATTGAATGCATCTATACACCTCAATGTATTTAAAGTCATTTGGCTCACCATGTAAATAAATTCTCAGTCGATTGCTGTCAAAAAAGATATTGAAAACAGTTAGATATTACAATAGTTCTAAATACAAAGTTAAAAAATCTACGGGTTAAAGTTTTAGAGTTATACAAAATAGGAAATAATTTTTGGCGCCAAATTTGGCGATATTTCGGCGAAACTCGTCAATGTCGACGACATTTGGCGAGATTTTAAGCATAAACCAAACAATGACAGATTATCGCCAAATTTGGCGATATTTCGCCAAAACTCGCCAGGAACGATGACAAATGGCGATACTTTGGGCATGGACCAAATGACTGACTATCGCCAAATTTGGCGATATTTCGCCAAAACTCGCCAAGATCGAGGACAGACGGCGAGATTTTGGGTATGTACCAAACAAAGACTGTCTACAGTTGTATTATAATGAAGATGTCTATAGACATTAAGGTACTGAAATTCTTTTCGGTGGTCCTATAAATAAACTCTCCAGTAGATTGGAACCAAAAATCGAGATGCACAACTAGATGTTACAACATTCTTATATATGAAATTTCATAATAGTTTTTGAGATTTGAGAGTTAAATATGCACACACGTACACCAAAAGTCGCCAAGCTTGGCGACTTTTGGCATAGTTCTTGAGGGAGGCACGTGACCGTGGTCGGACGATTACCTAACTTATGTGGTAGGACGGTATTGTGCTTGAAATGGATGAATGCCCCTAAAATTGCTATTGACCGTAATGTATTGGAAATCTTTTGAGTGTTCCTGTAGCAGAACTATAAATGATAAAGACACTTTTTTTAATGGAGAAATTCATTTTCTAACTCTTTACAGCATATATCACTTCTGAGTCGTTTGAAATAGCCCAATACCTCTAAAAAACGCTTTGATGAATTTCGGCCCATAGAGCGTAATGTATTTCGAATCTTTTGGGCGGTCCTGTAGATAAACTATTCAGTCGAATGGAACCGAAAGGTGAGGTGCACAACTAGATGTTACAACAATCCTAAATATAAAGTTTCAACATTCAACGCCTAACAGTTTTTGAGATTTGCGAGTTTAATGAATTTCGGCCCATTGAGTGTAATGTATTTCGAATGTTTTGGGTAGTCCTGTAGATAAACTATCCAGTCGAATGGAACCAAAAGGGGAGGTGCACAACTAGATGTTACAACTATCCAAAATATGAAGTTTCGACATTTTACGCCTAATAGCTTTTGAGTTAGGCGAGTTTAATGAATTTCGGCCCATAGAGCGTAATGTATTTCGAATCTTTTGGGCGGTCCTGTACATAAACTATCCATTCGATTGCCACCAAAAGGGGAGGTGCACAACTAGATCATAGAACAATCCTAAATATCAAATCTCAACATTCTACGACCATTAGTTTTTGAGATATGCGAGTTACATACATACGTACGTACGTACGTACATACGTACGTACGTACATACGTACGTACGTACAGACGGCATGGAAAAACTGACCACAATAGACTCGCCGCTGGTCAAAATGAGTTGCAGACGCGTTAATATGATCGTGCATGCTAGCCTACGATGAGATGCATCGAAAAATTTTTTTAAATTAAATTTAGAGGTAGTCAAAATCGGTTTTTATGTCGAAATTTGGCCCCCAAAATTTTTCGGGATCACATTACTTCCTTATACTACGTACAAGGAAGTAAAAAAGTAAAGGCCGCTGGCGCTGTCAAAGCTTCTGGACCTATCTCCTCCTAAACCGTAGGGATTTGAGTTTCGACTAAGGTACCCACAGATTCGAAAAATTCCGAGGAACCTGCTAAGCTGTTTTAAATTTCGAAAATCGAATTATTTTAGACGATATTAATAAAAAACTGAAAAAATAAATAGAATGGTTGCCAGATTGGGCATAAAATCATTCATTCCTTTGCAACAAAGCGTTTCCAAGTATCTAGAATTGCGTGAAATTCACAAAGTTAACACAAAAAACCTAGTAACTTCTTCACGGTTTGCACGATCCGCTTGAAAATTTTAATGATCATGTATAAAAATATAGAAAACAATCTGCGCTTCTTTAAAAATCTGAAAATCTACCCGTTCCCTCCTTTTTAAGCGATTTTTGGCTATTTTCAGCACCATTTTATTTCCGAGAGTCAAAAAAGTAAATCATTTGCGTGACAAAATTACCCTTTTCAAGTGAATAGGACGTCATACAATTGGGATTCAAATTCGTTTAAAAGAGATTTTCCTGATTACACAGTTTATTATCATTTTTTACTTCCTTGTACGTAGTATAAGGAAGTAATGTGATCCCGAAAAATTTTGGGGGCCAAATTTCGACAAAAAAACCGATTTTGACTACCTCTAAATTGAATTTAAAAATTTTTTTCGATGCATCCTATCGTAGGCTAGCATGCACGATCATATTAACGCGTCTGCAACTCATTTTGACCAGCGGCGAGTCTGCTGTGGCCAGTTTTTCCATGCCGTCTGTACGTACGTACGTACGTATGTACGTACGTACGTATGTATGTAACTCGCATATCTCAAAAACTATTGGTCGTAGAATGTTGAGATTTGATATTTAGGATTGTTCTATGATCTAGTTGTGCACCTCCCCTTTTGGTGGCAATCGAATGGATAGTTTATGTACAGGACCGCCCAAAAGATTCGAAATACATTACGCTCTATGGGCCGAAATTCATTAAACTCGCCTAACTCAAAAGCTATTAGGCGTAGAATGTCGAAACTTCATATTTTGGATAGTTGTAACATCTAGTTGTGCACCTCTCCTTTTGGTTCCATTCGACTGGATAGTTTATCTACAGGACTGCCCAAAACATTCGAAATACATTACGCTCAATGGGCCGAAACTCATTAAACTCGCATATCTCAAAAACTTTGAGGCGTAGAATGTTGAAACTTTATATTTAGGATTGCTGTAACATCTAGTTGTGCACCTCCCCTTTCGATTCCATTCGACTGGATAGTTTATCTACAGAACCGCCCAAAAGATTCGAAATACATTACGCTCTATGGGCCGAAATTCATCAAAGCGTTTTTTAGAGGTATTGGGCTATTTCAAACGACTCAGAAGTGATGTATGCTGTAAAGAGTTAGAAAATGAATTTCTCCATTAAAAAAAGTGTCTTTATCATTTGTAGTTCTGCTACAGGAACACTCAAAAGATTTCCAATACATTACGGTCAATGGCAATTTTAGGGGCATTCATCCATTTCAAGCACAATACCGTCCTACAACATAAGTTAGGTAATGGTCCGACCAGGGTCACGTGCCTCCCTCAAGAACTATGCCAAAAGTCGCCAAGCTTGGCGACTTTTGGTGTACGTGTGTGCATATTTAACTCTCAAATCTCAAAAACTATTATGAAATTTCATATAAGTTGAATTTCACGAACTTATATGAAATTTCGTATAATTTCATTCATCATCAGTAACATCTAGTTGTGTATCTCGATTTTTGGTTCCAATCTACTGGAGAGTTTATATACAGGACCACCGAAAAGAATTTCAGTACTTTAATGTCTATGGACATCTTCAATATAATACAACTGTAGACAGTCATTGTTTGGTGCATGCCCAAAAACTCGCCGTCTGTCCTCGACCTTGGCGAGTTTTGGCGAAATATCGCCAAATTTGGCGATAGTCAGTCATTTGGTCCATGCCCAAAGTATCGCCATTTGTCATCGTTCTTGGCGAGTTTTGGCGAAATATCGCCAAATTTGGCGATAATCTGTCATTGTTTGGTTCATGCTTAAAATCTCGCCAAATTTCGTCGACATTGACGAGTTTCGCCGAAATATCGCCAAATTTGGCGCCAAAAATTATTTCGTATTTTGTATAACTCTAAAACTTTAACCCGTAGATTTTTGAACTTTTGTATTTAGAACTATATTATAATATCTAACGGTTTTCAATATCTTTTTTGACAGCAATCGACTGGGAATTTATTTACAGGGTGAGCCAAATGACTTTAAATACATTAAGGTGTACGGATGCATTCAATTCATTGAAAGTCTGTGGTCAGTGACTACTTTGGCTATCCCCAAAATCTCGCAGACTATCTCAAGTTTGTCGGCTTTTGGTGAAATATCGCCAAATAAAGTGTCAGAAGGAAATATTTCAAATTGAACTCAGCTTGGCGATATCGAAATATTTGTCTAGAAATCGCTAAACCTTGCTATTATTGATATTTTATCTCTTTCAAACAAATAAGTTTAGAGGAAGTGCGTCGAAAATATTTTTGATCTAATGGACGTGCAAGGAAGTCATGTGTTGGACACATCAGATTTTTTTTCACAAATAAATCGTTTGCATGGACATGAGAATAGCTGTGTACACAAAACGAAATCTTTCGATTGCGAAAAGATTCCGCGAGTTTCCAGAACAGCATGAAATTTAATTTGGGTATCTCTCTATTCTAAAAAAAAGTAAAGGCCGCTGGCGCTGTCAAAGCTTGTTGGCCTATTTCCTCCTAAACCGCGGGCATTTAAGTTTCAACTAAGGTACCCACATATTCGAAAAATTCCGAGGAACCTGATGAGTTAAGTTAAATTTCGAAAATCGAATTATTTTAGAAGATATTAATAAAAAACTGAAAAAATAAACAGAATGGTTGCCAGATTGGGCATAAAATCATTCATTCCTTTGCAACAAAGCGTTTCCAAGTATCTAGAATCGCGTGAAATTTACAAACATGGGTTAGAATGACGCCTATTTTACGCCAAAATAAAAACTATATGAAATAAGTAACTCAAAATGTGTTACACAAAGTTGACCATTTTCAAATAGTAAGTTCGCTTAGACAACAGGAGTTCAGAATGAGCGATGATTCGTTTTTCCAAAACAGAATGACTAATATCTTGAAAATGAAAAATAATTAAAATGCAGATTATTTTAAAGCCGGTTCGGTCCAGCTGGATTATTGGCTACCAGTAGAAATATTTGGCGTTGACTATGCCATTATAGCAGTTATAGTACACTTTGGATATTGGCTAGCGGCGACAAGATGGTATAATTCGTGGTGTTAAGTACGCCTATCTGCAAACGATTATGTAAATGAAAGTATGGATAACGGTTTTCCGGTAACTTTAAATGAACAGTAAATATAGGTTGTGAGTATGTGTCAATCGCCAAATAATGAAAAGTCGCCATGGGTGGCAGGCTATTCTATCTGTTCCGTAGCTTTTATTAACGTTACATGTACGCAAGTCGCCCAATAATGAAAAATCGCCATGGGTGATCGCCATGGGTGGCCAATTCGCAAGGTGTCCAATAGGTTTTACATTATTAAAAATACAGCTGAAACATATGTTCTTATTTTATTACGCTTTAGCTCCTAATTAATATAACTTTTGAATGGCAACATTAAATATCATTGTGTTTCTGAGGAGTGCCAATAATTTTTCCAGCGATTATAAGCCGAGTCCGCACTCCAGGTGGAGTATAGCTCAGGACCCGTACAACACGGATTCCCATAACAAAATATCTTCCGTGTTATGAGGGGTAGGGGGTCTACTGTAGTGTGAAGTTTAAATTTTTATGTACCAATGAAGATGCAAGAACTAAGCAATGTGTAGCTTAGCTCAGTAACATTCTATCTGATCCAATCTTGGGGTTTTCTGTGTTGAAATTATGTCTTTTTTACGAATAAGCCCGATTAGGGGCCGAATGTCTCATATTAAAAGTGAGCATAGCGAGTCTGGGGGCCTTGGCCCCTAGTGTTATTATACATAAGTTTTACATGAATTTTACATTCTGGAACCGTTATGGTGAAATCGTAGTAAGGAACAGCCCCCTATATCCTCTGCTACAATCATCTGGACCAGTTCATTTACAAACTATTTTGTCTAAAGTCTTGAAATTGGGTGAATAGATACAAAAATGATCGTTTAATAAAATGGCATACATTAAAAACACGAAGATAGCGCCTGATTCATTTTATTTTTCGTTTGAAATATTTATGTCAATCCTTCATTGTCCAGATGGCGCCACTGCACATGCATTAACGGAAGAGTTTCAAATGAAAAATAAAATATATTAGAAGCTATCTCAGTATTTTATTTTATATCATGGTACAGCTTTAGTATGGTCCCTTTGGCGCGCTTTATTTTTGGTGACTTTTTTTGGCGTGATAAAGGATGCCAATATGGTAACCCCGCCGTCGGATGCTCCGGAGCGGTAACCCCAACCTCGGGCGAAAAGTGGATTCTTCAGTGACGTCACGGATGCGCTCGTGTTCGTCCGGCTAATCGCGACCGTTTGTTCCTTTCATGAACTTTTTGAGCCCCGTATATCTTAGCCCGCGAGGTTTGAGTGCCTTGATCCGCCATTAAAATGTGCTTTATGGTTTTATTTTAATGGCTTTATTTTACATTAAATTTTATTATTATTTAATTATTTTTTAAATTTAAAATGGATGTTCAGGTTCATACTAACTATTTATATACAGTTTTGTATGAATAAACATTCTTTTGATAGTACGTTTCAGGTTAATATTTTCGTTCTCGATTGTTTATTTGCTAAGGGTAGAAGCAACAAATAATTACGTTATTAATATTTTATACAGTGAAATAATTTTGATTTTATTATTTCCATATTGCAATAATTTAGAGATTTTAATCAAGGTATGTGATAAGCATTGTTTTTTTAATTTCTTATTATTACCTTTGTTTATTTGTTAATGGTAGGAGCAACAAATAATTCCGTTATTAATATAATATTTGATATTTTGATTTTATTATTTCAATATTGAAACAATTTAGCGATTTTAATTAAGGTATGAGATAAGCATTGTTCGTTATGATTTGAATTAGTTCTTTATTTTGCTTACGTAGTCTTTTGTCAGAATGCTAAAATGTTTTTTATTTGTTATTTTTGTGAGGTATTGCCTTTAGAATATTATTTGTTTTCATTGTTTAATTTAATCTACTAAAAAGAGAAGGGGGGGGGGTTGAGGGGGGGCACAGCCCCCCTCACAAAGAAAAGTTATTAAATTTTATTAAACCGAATCTATATGTACATGTAAGCTTGTTATCTGTTTAATTTTTTTTCATAAAAATATTTAAAAGCCATTAAAATAAATCATAGCAAAATTAACGGCGACGATCCATTATCTCGGAACCAGCGCCATCCGATCCGCCATATTGTTTACAATTGGCATCGGCAAGGCAAACTTGGGTTGGCGACAAGATTTTGTCGCCAAAAAGGGACCATACTAAAGCTGTTCCTATGTCATTTTATTAAATGATCCTTTTCAGACCTGTTCACCCAATTTCAAGGTTTCATACAGAGCAGTTTCTAAATGAATGGGTCCCGATGATTGTAACATAGCGAGTAAACGGGCTGTGCCTGACTAGGACTTTACCTTATTCTTCACTTTTCAATATATAGTTGGAAATTGTTCACTAAAACCAATCATTATCTCGAGAGAAATCAATTGAAACGTCATTAGGCAAATTCTCAATTCTCTTCCCCTAAAAACACACAACTCCAAAAAGAAATGGCGCAACGCTCTCTACATTCAATCCGAGAGCGAAACGAAATGAAATAATCATCATTTTCGGGGCGAAAATCATTTATTAGCCGTGAAGAATGGGGCTTATTTATAGAAATCGAGGAAAGCACACTTGCCGCCTGGAAGAGTATCGGGAGAGTATCGACGTCTCCCCCCCCCCCCCAACTCAATGCAAAAGAATGACGGTTCCATACGTTTTTGAGTGCGGGCCAAATATAAGTACATTGTGAGAGAATCACTTACACTTGGAGTTATGGAAATATTTCCGTCGTTTTTCTTCATTTCAAATCTTTCCTTCTTTCTTCATTTCAGTTCCCTTTGCTTCGAAAAGGGAGTGTTAGAATGATGATTTTTTATCGTTATTTTTTTTTTTATTTAATGATCGATCATCCTAAACCTTTTCACTGCTTGATTTCTTAAAAAAAAATGATTCGAAATAAGAATTACTTTTGGAATGGTTTCTAGTAAAGATGGCGGCGGATAAATGAAGGGAAGAAATTAACAGAGTTAAAAGTAGGAGAGTGAAGAGAATTTCTCTAATAATGTTTCGGAGTGGATACGTTGTATTAACCTTTTGAAAGCCAATGTTCCCAATTAAGAACATAAAATTAAAAATTTATTGCAAAATGAAATTTTATCAATATTGTTACGAATTTTTGGGGCAAGCCGCTGTTCTGCAGTTTAATATAGAATAGAACCTCGATTATCCGAAGTAATTGAGACCGAACCTACTTCGGATAATCGAAATTTTCCGATAATCGAGAATTCATCGATAATCATCTACTTTAATATATAGTATCGTCCTTGAACTGATATTATGACTATTAATTGCTAAATAAATTAAAATTATAAATGAAAATAAATTTATATATATATTTCTGAAACAAAAACCTACAGTGGTTTAAATGGAAGCTTCATCTGGTGTACATCGGCCATCCTTTGCCCTGCAGCTGTATCCCGAAGCTTTCTTAAAAGCATGAGTTCAGAGGAATCGCACTGTTTCTGTTGTTCCAACCAACGAAATCCTTTTGAGAAACTCTTGAAAGCTTTAAAGTAATTAAAAAACTTTGTAAAAAACACACATAAGAAGTAATAGGTAAGAGGATACGCACGTTTCGTTCAAAAATTGTTTTGAACTTCACCAGTCCAAGCCCTTCGTCGTAAAGAACACGGGGAACTGAAAAGAGATAAACAAGCAAGATGTTGCCACAAGGGCAAAGAAAAGGCGAACAAAACCACGGAGAGGGGAGGAAAAAAATTAAAATATGGGATAAAAAGGAAAGGAAAGAAGCACAAAAAATACAGAAATAAAAAAAATAAAAAAAATAATAAAAAAGGGAACACACGAGTACAAACACACACACAAAAAAGAGAAAACAGAACAAACAAACAAAAAACAAATAGCACACTTGTTTTATATATATATATATATTATATATATATATATAAATAAAAACCACGAAC